>QEPC01009472.1:13176928-13227391 GCA_003113815.1 Sphenodon punctatus | reverse complement strand
CCCACCCTCCCACCCCCCAAGGCCTGGGTGAACAGCCAGGTTTTGCAACTTCACCGGAATGTCAACAGGCTTGGGGCCAGGCGAGCTGCCTCCGGAAGGGAGTTCCAAAGGTGCGGCCCGGCCACCGAGAATGCCCTCTCCATTGTGGGCCCCCTGCTTAACATGGGGGACCTCCAAGAAGGCACCCCCAGCGGACTGAAGGAGCCGCTCTGGAGCGCGGAGGGTGAGAAGGTCCCTGAGGTATGAGGGGCCCAGACCGTGAAGGGCTTTATAGATCAACACCAAAACCTTGAACCTGGCTCGGCATGCTATTGGCAACCAGTGCAGAGCTTGGAGCATAGGTGTAATGTGCTCCCGATGGCCCGTCCCCATAAGAAGACGAGTCGCCGCATTCTGCACTAGCAGAACAAGGGAAGCCCCACGTAGAGCACGTTGCAGTAGTCCAGCCTCGAGGTGACGAAAGCATGGATGAGGAAGGCCAAGTCCAGGCTGGAGACGAATGGAGCTACACACCAGATATAGCTGGCGGAAGTCAGCCTTAGCGACTGTCTCCACCTGTCGCTCCAGGCGGACATCTGCGTCCAGCACCACCCCCAGACTCCGGACCTGCTGAGCTATAGGAGGGTGAACCCCCCCAATGAGGGGGGCCACTACCTCCCTTGCTCTCCCCACCAACATCACCTCCATCTTATCGGGGTTGAGCTTCAGTCTGCTCTCCCGCATCCATTCCGCCACAGCCTCCAAACATTGGGATAACAACGAGACAGCAGGGTCTGGGTCAGTTGAAAACGAGAGGTATAGCTGAGACCCTTTTTACACAGACACTCTAACACCGATAAAATGGGTGTTACATTTTAGTATACATGGGCCTTTTTTACACGGACGCCGCCATCGTCCCGGTGGGTAGAGATGGATGGAGATGGGTGGGTGAGCATACCCAGTGAACACCTGGCGGCGCCGAGTCGGGAGACGTATACACAGACAGCACCACGGGGAGTTGTGGGACGGAAGGGGAGGGGCCGGCACACACCCATCGGCCAAACACCCACCCAGGGAAACACAGAGCAAACACCCATGACATTCACATGGACAGCCGAGACAGCGAATGGCAGGGAAGCCCCGCCCAACACAGCGGCAGGACAACATGGCTGACTGAGGGCAAATGAAGCCGCATCATGCAGCTCCACCCCCAAACTTCCAGACCCTGAGCGGGTGGGGTAGGAGGGAGCAGGGATGACAGGAGATACAAGGCAGCAGCCCCCGGCCAGTCCCATGACAGAGGTCAGACAGCTGGGTGCCACGGACCCTCCCCAAACCAGAACCCCCCCCCACACACACAACCGTTAACACAACCAAACAGGGAAGGGCTGCATGGCCAAGGAGGTGGGGGACCCCAGTGGATGAGTGCGGGTGTGTGTGTGTGTGGAGCGGGAAGGGGCACAGGGGAGAAGGTCAGAAGCCCGAAGCAGCAGGGGGCTCCAATACAAACACCCAACCCTCTGACAGAGCCCCTGTACACACAATCCAAAGGCCCCCATAAAACGAGCCGGGAACGGGACACAGGTAGTCACGGCAGCAGGAATGGAAGTGCACAGCACAGCCAGGCTGCTCAGGAATGGCGGAGGGGGGGGGGACCCCCAGAACACACCAACTGCAGCTCTCCAAACTCCAATAATGGATGCATGTGGGCGACGGGGGGAACCACCACAAAGGCAGGGAGAGGGCAAGACACCAGGACAACAGTCATGGGGAAGGACTTCTGTCCCAAGGGACCGCAGGGAAAGGGGGGCATAAGGAAGACAAGATAGGCAGCCGAGTGGCCACAACCCCCAGGAAAGGGAACCCAGAGTCAACCCCAAAGGATCCGACTGAACTGCAGCACAACCACTGGGAAAGGTGTGTGTGTGTCAAGATACCTAGTTCCTGCCAGTCAACTGTGGCACAACCACCATAAGGCACCCACACAATAGACCAGCTAAAGGGAAAAAGGGGAGACACAACCAAAGAAGGGAGCAGAACCACTTTAATAACAAGGGGAAACAGAGCGGAACATGGAACAGGGACAGTTAAGCTGCGGAGGTGGCACAGAGATGGTTGGTGGGGTGGATCCCCACCCTCAGTAGGGATCCCGACTCCATACCTGGCTCCAACGATCCGCCTGGGTGCGGTCAAGCTGGTGCACCCTCTGTAGGAGGTGCAGTAGCAGCTGCAGAACCTCCTCCTGCTCCCTGGCCCACTCTGCAATCATCGCCTGCACTGAGGGAGAGAGGGAAAGTGAATCCCCGGGAACACATGTGCACATCTACCATAAACCTGGGCAGGAGGTGGTTCTCCATGGCAGCTGCAGCCTGGACATCTGGTAGGTTCAGCACCGATCGCAGGGCGCCCAGCTCCAATGCGGTAGGGGTTCCAGTCAGTAGCGGTCCACCAACATCAGGGGTAGCAGGCCCAGTTCCCCAAGAAGGGCCTGGCAGTTCCTGGAGAAGGGGTCTCAGAGGCAGCTGTGAAGGAACCAGGAGGGGTGTGGGCTGGAAAGGCGGCCCCACAGGCTGTTGTTGTGGGGCTATGTGGGGGAGAGGGACCCTGTGCACGAGGCCAGGAAAGGGGTGCTCCTGGGGAAATCAGGGTTGGCTGAAGTGCTGGGGAGGGGGCACCTGCACCTGTGAGATTGCGCCCTGGTGATAGTCGTCTGCCATCCCTCCATCCACACCTGGAGGGCCCATGTCATGCTGGGGTTTTCTCTGCAGGAGCCCCTCAGCATCCCCAATGAGGTCACGAGCCTGTGTGGATGTCCCCTGCAGCATGACACAGGCCCTCACCCTCTTGGCCCTGTCGAGCCACATCTCGCGGTAGAGGGTGGCAGTCTGGTGCCTGTCCCACAGGTGTTCGGTGCAGGACCGGTTGAGCATCACTGCCCATATGTCCCAGTCCCTATCACCCTCCCATCTTTGCACCTCCCTGGTGAGGGCTCTTCTGAGTGCACTTCGGCTAACCTTCTGGTTTCCTCCAACAGTTCCCTTCCCAGGTCCTCTCTCCTCCTCCAGTTCCTGGCCCGCATCTCTCCTCTCAGTGCTGTCAGCGCGGTGGCAGCAACCCTTGCAGGATTGGGAGGCTCATCTGTGGAAGACATGTTACCCCACTGGGTTGTGTTGCTTGCCATTTTTGTACCCTGTACCCCTAGCGGTACATCTATTTTGCCACAGGGAGTGCCTGTTCCCCTTCCGTGTCTGATCCTGTGTTGGTCGGGACTGATAGGGTGGGGTCCACATTTCTCATCCTCTGTGTCAGACCGCAGTGGTGGCCCCATATGAGTGCACCTTCACCCGGAGCTGTGTTGTTCTAGCACCTCATTGTAGGCATGTCTTGTGGTCCCTCCTCCCTTGTGACCCCCACATCTGTATTCCTGTCAGGGGATGTTAACCCATGTAGCTAAGTTGCCCTACTGTGGGGTCCCCAAACCCTTCCCTGTCATGCATGGTGGGTGTATTACTCGAGGGGCTACCTCTGTGGCCTGCCTGCTACCCCATTGCCCCGGCACCGCCCGCGACCATTCCCATGTCCATGGGTGCCTATGATCATTGTCCTGTTGACCGGGTCTCAGGGGTGCCACCGGTTCCTCCTTGACCACCTCCTCCTCTACGACCTCCTCTTTGTGAACCTTCAGGCACCCTTGAGCTGTAAAGGGAATGGTGATTCATCAGTTGATCCCTGCTGCCTGGCTTGGGCTCCAGTCACTGTGGTCAGGCCCAGGTCCTGGTTGTGTTCCTACCTGGATCGTATTCCTCTGCATCCTGGGACGCGTCCCAGGTGTTCATCCACTCCGCGCGTGCCCCCCGTCCTCGTGACTTGTTGCCCTGTGGGTTTTGTGGGTGCACGCAGAGGGTGATGTTTGTGTGAGCGGTTTCCTGGGCCACCTCCTCCCCCTGTGTGATGGGGTTGACCCCACCTGCATCATGGATAGCCTAGCCAGGGGCAGCGTTCTCCACCTGCTCTGGGGGGTTGGGCAGGGGGGCACTGTTGCGCCCCTCTTTCTGTCCCTGGTGAAGGTGGTGCCGCATATGCGGGAGGCAACTATATCCCCGTCCATGCAGAGGAACCGGTCCAGCTCATCATGAAACTCCATTGTAAGCATGGTACGGTACAGCCGGACTTGAGATTGTTGTCCTTGATATACTTGTATCTGGACCTCAAGTCCTTTGCCTGCTCCATGCACTGGGTGACATCCCCTTTATACCCCTGCCACTGCATCTCCTGGGCGATGACTTCATAGACCTGTCTGGTCTTGTAGCTATGCACCAGGTCATGCTGGATCTCCCCCCCCCCCCCCACGTATATGAAGTCCCGGGTCTCAACCAGTGCTCCCCTTTTTGGGTACCATGTGTGGGGGGGCGTCCAACTTGGTGGCTTGGGGCCCGCCCGGTATCTGTGGTGACAGTGGAGCTGGTCGTCTCCTTTGGGGGTATTGCATGGGGGTTAGCATCTGTCCCGTAGTCCCCCTTTTGCTCCTGTTGGGGGATCCTTCCCCTCTCCCCCGGGGGGCACAGCCAGGTTACCTGACTGTCACGGAGGTCCTCCTCGGCCGTCTCCCCAGTGGTGCGCTGCTCCTGTGTCTGGGTGATCTCCTGGGAGGGGGGGAGAAACAGTTAGCTGTCAGCTGCTGGCCCTGTGTTCTCTCAGGATGGTTGCTGGTATTGGTGTGTGGGGTCCCCCTCCCTGAGTTGTTGGGGTACCCTTGCTCTTACCTTGCTGTCAGTTGCGCTCCCTTTCCCTTGCCCCGTGGCTGTGGTGGAGTGGGGGGATGCGGGCAGAGTGGGCGCTGCAGTATGCCCTCGGCCCTATTATGGGACAGGTGTGCTGTGATTAGCCATCTTTCCCTCCCTCCCCCATGTAGTTGGGCCGGTCCCCCTCCCCTGGGCGTCCCGGATGGAGCTGAAATGAAAAGCTATTTTCCTTTTTGAAAAAAAAAAATGTGGAAACGGAATGGCTAATTTTTGCAGAAATTAAAAAATGTTGGAAATCAAATTTCAGTCCTATAGCTGAAACAAAAAGCTATTTTCCATTTTGCAAAAAAAAAAAAATCAGAAACAAAATAGCCAATATTGGCAGAATTTGAAAAATTTCAGAATCGGAATTTCAGCCCTAGTCCCTTTGCCTTACCTTGGTCCATGTCATGGCGCTGGCTCCCTTCGTCTTGTCGGATGCTTTCTGTCCTGACATTTTGGGAGCCGGCACACCACTGTCATGTTTCGGTTCTCCCTGAAGGGCTCCTGGCCAGGCGTCCGGCATCTCCCCCAGTGGGCGTGTCTGCTTGGGGGCACCTGCGTGGCCTCTCTAGCCATCTCTCTGTGGTATCGGTGGACCCATCCCCGTGGATGTGGGTGTTTGGATCTTTACACAGACGGGTGGGTGTTGAACACCCATCTCTACCCACCTCCACCCATCTTCGCCATGGAACATGCCGGTTCCGTCCAGGCTGCTCCGTGGGTGTTGGTGGGTGGGTCGTGCATGCCCTCCCACCCACTTGTGGACTTTTACACGGACGGTCTCCCACCATTCCGATGGGTGTTTATGGGTGTCTGTCGGTGGGTGACTTCCACTGCCAATTGCTCCATGGGTGGGTGGTGGGTGGACATGGGTGTTGTGTGGGAGTACGCACACACCTCCACCCACTGCCCATCGTGTTTACACAGACACCTCCACCAATCTCCACCCAGCGCCCCACCCACCTCCCGCGGTGTTTACACAAACGCCTCCACCCATCCCCACCCAGCGAAACTGGGTGGAGGCATCTCGTGTGAAATGGGCCCATGTTGCAGGGCTTCAGTGTTGCCCTGTACCATGTATAATAAAATGCAACACCCATTTTATCAGTGTTAGCGTGTCGGTGTAAAAAAGGCCTATGTCTCAAGATGGGGTAACACAGGCAAAATGTTTGGGCCGCAGTCCACAGGTCACTTATTCCTGAGCAAACTCACAGAAGCAAATGAATTGCAGTTTTGGAGACCACAGTCTGACAGCAATGAAAATTGTGGGTAAAATGTTGCAGTATTTTTCATTTCCTCATCCTGTTAATGGCTGCATCATGATTGTTAACTTTAGTCGAGAAGGCACATGATAATTATTATTCAATGGTGCCAATTTTTGGAAGATCTGCAACCCATAAACAAATTCCACTTCATACTAGTTGGAGAAGGTCTCTGTGCTTCCGAGGTCAGACACGTTACCGAATAACTTCAGCATACGACTATTATTTCAATCGCAAAGGATAATTGTCAGGACTCCGTTAATGCAATAAACTGTGTGTTGCTAATCTTGTTTTGACAGTCTTCCTTGTGCGGCATGTTCCTTTGAAGCTGTTTCCTCCCTTGAGCTGTGTTGTATAATGGGGCAATTAGACACTAGTTTTGAAATGTAGGGTAATTTCTAAGACAAAATCCGTCAAAATGTGGCACTCGGTTGTCTTAATGAGACACTTGTGCATGAGGGTAAACTGTAGCACTAGCAGATTCAAATATGGCCTGCTTCTCCAATGACTCACGCTTAATCTAAGAGGATAGGACCAGCAGCCAAGATGGTCAGAGAAGGCATCCTCATGCTAAGGGTGATCCTAAATAGGTTTGCCATGTTTCCCTTATTTTAAGGAAACATTCCTTATTTCAGAGCCCTACTGTTTTGTAGAACATAATGGACATCCTTTAGGCTGCTTCTAGATGAGCTCCATGCAGCCTCATTTCTTGCAGACTTCAGAGTATGCAAGAAAAGAAACTCACGCAGGAGGGTTTAGATGTCCCACCACTGTTACTGGAAGTCAGGTGGCTGCCATTTGAAACAGCGGCCATGGGAAACTAACACTTTATTGAAGATGCTGTCTTGTAAACCTCAATTATGTGTAGAGAGGTGTTGTCAGTGACTGCCCCACAATTATGTAACTCCCTTCCCTTGAAGATTCATCTAAGGAGGAGCCTGCTCATCTTCTAGAAACTATATAGGACTAGGGCTGAAATGAGAATTAAAACAATCCTCGTGAGAAATCTCACGAGAATGAGAATTAGACTTGAGATCTCACTTGGATCTCAACACCTGATTTGAGTGTTCAGTGAGATTTTGAGTCCGGCACCCCTCCAACATCTATTTGGTGATGGGGGGAAGGGCACGGAGACCCGGTTTTCCAAGGGACTGCCCTGTCCTGGAGAACTGACACAGTCCCTTGCAAAGTCTTCAAGTGTATTCCTGGTCAGTTTCAGGCCGAAATTGACCAGCCAGCTGCTTATGGCTTTGCAAGGGGCCGCTCAGTCTAGAGCTGAGTTGCCCTTTGCAAAGCCAGCTTCCCAAGGAACTGCCTTGCAGGGGGACTGGGGGACTGGGGACCCACCAATCCCTCTGCCAGGGCAGCCCCTCGGGAAGCACCCAAGCCCCTTTGCAAAGCTCTGCTGCCCCCTCCCCCGTGCAGGGCTTTGCAAGCCACCGAGAGCAACTTGAGCTTTTTCCAAGGGGCTTTCCAGGCAGGGGGAGTTGTGGGATCTGGCTCTTGGCAGGTTGCAAAGCTCTGCACAGGTGGGAAGAGAGCAGATCAGTGCAGGGATTTGCAAAGTAAAGATCATACAGCCTTTACAAACAGCCTTTGTAACCGACAAGCCCTGGTCCCGGTGCACTGAGGGGAACCGGTCCCCAGCGCCCCCAGGCCAGTTCTTTTCAGTTACAAAGGCCTTAGAGTTTTCTTCAAGAAGGCGGTGAGAAGCTGCCATTTCCCAGCTAAGTTTCACTTTTCAGAATGAGTTGAGAAACCCAAAAGTACCGAGTTCGAGTTTTCAGCCCTAACACAATTTTGTTTGTTTTTTGTTTTTACGGATGAGTCAAAATTGCTATTCTGTTTTCATGGAATATTTCTGTGAAAACAGAAAGGCAACCTTAGTTTTTGATTGGTATTCTGATTGGAAACCTTTTTTCCGATCGGAATATCAGTTGGGGGGGAGCGGGGGGATTGACTTTGTGAGCATGCTCAAAATGGCCACTGAAGGTTAGGGTGGGGGTTTTAAAGGGATTTTTATGTCTTTACATGTTTGTCTGTGTTGTAAGCCACCCTGATCCTTAGCAGAAGGATGAAGAATGAATTTGAATAACTAACTAAAATAAAAAAATAACAGACATTTCTTAATCTGAACACTGCAGCTCTGTGGCCTTTATTTCAACATCCCTCAATGCTATAAGCTGTTTTTACATGGACAGGGGTGGGTGGTTTGGCACAGTGGGTGTAGGTGGGTGAGTGCCCGTTTACACGGACACCCACCCACCTACACCCACCTGCACCCATGGAGCATCCTCTGTTCTGTTGGAGGGCTCCGTGGGTAGAGGTGGGTATGCGGCAGGTGTTGGTGGGTGTGCAGCGGGAGCATGCACGCACAAACATCTGCCAAACATGGTGTTTACACGGGCGCACACCTGCCACACACCCATCCCCCCACCCATCGGCGGCCGTATACACGGACTGCCCCCCCCCCACATTGCACACCCGCCCAAACACCGAGCAGCGGGATGGGGGGAGGGGAGGTGTCCATGTAAAAATAGCCATAGTGTCCCTTATTCTTGAAATTTTGACCTGGCAAGCCTGCCCCGAAACGTCTGACTGTGGGAAGCTAGGAGCGAACAAGGATGGACTATTCCTTGATTGTCCTATGGCAGCGATGGGAAACCTTTTCCCTCCTGTGGGCCACTTTGAGAATTGGTTGTTACAAACTCTGCTGGCTGGATAGGAGTGGATGATGGGGTGTGTGTAAGGGTTGTGATCAGGCATGGAGAAGGAAGGAGAGGGTCCAGATCCATGGACCTATGCCATGGATCTACCCTCCTTCTTGGAGTGCATGCCCTCATCTTGGATCAATTCCCCAGAGCTCACGCTTTTAGCGTTTGAGGTGGGGACAGGATGTGTGGGTCAAGACCAGGAATTGGAAAGGAGTCAAATAAAAAAACCCACCAGGGAGCAGATTAGGACTGTTGGGTGGATGCTCCCCTGCTCTACCCTGTGGTTTCAGCTGAGGCATTCAATATGAGTCATTGTCAGAGACAGGATACTGGGCTAGATGGACCATTGGTCTGACAAAGTATGCAACTACTTATGCTCTTAATATCATCATTTATAGCACTATCAAATGAGGGCAAAGTGGATGCATGATACTACCACTGCTATATTACGCTTTGCATGAGGACCAGGACTTAGTGGGGGAGGGTTGCCAGGGATCAGTCCTGGCAATTAAATTCAAGGGGCAGAGTGGGTGGGGTGGGGGTGAGCCCTGGAAATTGTTCCAGTAGGAGCGTGTACCCTGACATGTGAAAAAACAGTACACGGGCAATATTGGAAATATTTGGGGGTTGGAAACAGAAGCCAGAAAAAAACTGGATGGTTTATTTGGCTTTCATCAATGCCTCATTGCAAGAATTCCTGTTTTATATTAATCAGAGAGGCAGGTTTGTCCAGTGGCTGGGTTACTACCTGCAGATAAGGGTTTGTTTCCTTGTTTGGGGACACGAGGCATAACTTCTGGGGCAGGGGGCGTAAATTCTGGAGCAAGCTTGGGCCTCAGCAATTTTTTAATTTTTTTTTTTACAAATTAAGCACTGATGAGAGGACACAGTAAAGAAGTAGGATCCCAAAACAATGTATGTCTAGTTCGATCTAAATCTAATGGCAATTTCCCCCCAGGCATGGTCATTAGAATTTGTTCCTTAAACCAACTTCATACACTGAGATTACTGCATCCCGTACCAGAATGTAGCCATCACTAGAACAAAAGACTCCAGCTATTTGCTGATGGCAGCGTGGCATCTTCAAGACAGCCAGTGGAAAAATAAATATACTCTATTAAATGAAAAACGGTTCGGGAGAATTTAGGGAGGCAGAACGGAGAGAGGCCCAAGCTGGAAGCCGTCCAGGACACCTGGGGCTTGAATGACTGCAGGTGGCCAGGAAAAATCATGATTCAATGATTCATCGGAAAGTGAGAGTCCCCCCCCACCCCCATCAGCACAACTCCTGCTTTGCTTACATGCATGCTGGTTTATTGCATCATTGACGTGGAGAGGAGAATGCTTGCTGTTGAATCACTGGCACCAATTCCATCCTTCCGCACCAAGGTGGTCTTTAGAGATTTCCCATCAAACTATGCTTCTCCAGCCTAGTATATTGTCCTGTCTAGACTTAAATATCTCCAGGGGGCAGATGCCCTTCACTCATCTTTGGAAGCATATTTGGTCACCTGTGAGATCGAGGAGTCAGGAAGTCAGCCGTGGAAGCCAGAGAATGCCGCTTGGCCTGGTCATTTCATGAAAGAAGACGACTCTCGTCCAGGCAAGAAGAGAAGTTCAGACTTGTAGGGCTGAAAAAAGCAGTGATTTTGCTGCGGGGACCGAGATCTTGGTTCTGGTGAGATTTCTTGGCAAACAGTTAAAAAAATAGCTCCTTGGAGGGGAACACTTCAACATTTCAAGGGCTGGCTGCATGGTTCCCCCCCCCCACCACATTGTCAAACAGCTGTTTGGCGGGAGAGAGGGGGGAGCAACCTTTGAAAGCCATCTGATGGGTTGCCCAAACGTGCCCCCCCCCAGTAGGGCTGTAGCGGAATGTTGCAGCGGTATCTATTTCTGCTGGAAACAGCGTTTCCACGATTAGTGGTACGGCGTGGCAGAGGCTTTCATTCCGCTAGTTCCGCAGTTCTGCTAATTTCATTCCGCTACTTCTGCGGGCTTCGCAAAATAGCGGAAACATGACATTTTCGCTACTTCCGCCATTCCGCCAGCGCCACAAAAAAGTGGAACAGCAGTTTTCCGACAGTTTCTGCAATTTTTCCGCAATTCTGCAATTTGTAGAATGCCGGCGGAATTAGCAGAATGTCTGCAGAAAAGCTGCAGTGTGGCGTGGGCAATTCTGAAATGGTGGAATGGAATCGTGGCACGGTAACAGCTGCTGCCACATCAGCCCTACCCCCCAGCGCCAAAATGGAAGTCTCACAGTCAAACTATGAGAGGTGGCACCCCTAAGTGTAAGTGAAGAAGAGCAGCCATTTTGTGTGCATCTAGTGCTCATCTTGCCTACAAGGTTTGCTAGATAAGGGTGCCCAGTGTTTTGCCACAAATGGAGGCCTCTCTGCCCTTCTTTCTCCGACCAGCTTCACTATGAAAAGTCCTGACTGAGACAGGGCCCATTAATTTTTAATTTAGCCCTTTCCACACTGCACTGCCATTGTGTTTTATGAGGACATTATGTTGAAATGAAGGCTTGTAAAACAGAGAATTCTCAAGTTTGGAAAAAAGAACCCTCATTATAACTAATATGCATGCTAAAGTGGAAATGAACATGTATTTATAGCAGAGCACAGTATCAATTATTATTATTTATTAGTATTATTATTAAACTTATAATGCCACTAAAATCGGAGACATAACTTGAGCCCAGAAACCCAAGAGGAGTTAAAAGCAGACGCCTCTAAAACGGAGGCTTCCTAGATGCCGGGATAAAGATGTTCTGTTGGTGATACGCAGCATCTGCAGGTAAGTATATTGGTCCCATCATATTAAGATAATTTCCTCTTCTTCTCAGCTCTTTTTCCTCCCCACCTCACGGAACAACACATTTATCGTACGTGGAGGTGTCCCCATTCTGTCAGTCACACGCAAGGCAAGGTTAAGATTGAAAGCTGCCTCTGTCTACCGTTCCCACTGCCTCTTTGATGCACAGCTGCTCCGTTCTCTGGGACAGCAGGGCAGCAGAACTGGAATGGGGGTAGGTTCCGGTTGTAAAGCCCTGCTTGGTTGATGGCTTGAAGTTTAATGCTAATGCATTATTCAGCGTTTGCAGGGAGTGTGCTCCTCCTCTTTCTTTACTTCGGAAGTGATTTGATTCTTTAGTCTTCAGCCAGTAGAAGGAGAGAGGGTGCCAAACATTTTTATTACTAACATATATCTGAGACAGAGGGACATAGAGGAGAGCTTCCCATAGAAAGGAGACATTGAAAACCATTGCAAGACACCTTCCGCCACATGCTATTGAGCTGGGTAATGAAATTAAAGGACCTTGTGTGAAATATTATGCCCTTTGTCTCATGTTCTGTCTTTTAATGCCCTCTTTCGTACTCTGCCATTGTTAAGAACATAAGATGTGCCAGACCGAGTCAGACCAATGGTTCACCCAACCAAGTATCCTGTCTCCAACAGGGGCCAACTTCAGTCACCTCAGAGAAGTTCACAACAGGTCACTTGGAGTGATCCATTCCCTGCTAACAGTCAGAGGTTACATCTCCCTGATCAACTTGACTAATAGCTTTTTAGGGATCTATCCTCTAAGAATTTATCCAATTCTTTCTCTGTCTCTTATACACATCTAGATGTGTATAAGAGACAGGTCTTATCGGGGTTGAGCTTCAGTCTGCTCTCCCGCATCCATTCCGCCACAGCCTCCAAACATTGGGATAACAACGAGACAGCAGGGTCTGGGTCAGTTGAAAACGAGAGGTATAGCTGAGACCCTTTTTACACAGACACTCTAACACCGATAAAATGGGTGTTACATTTTAGTATACATGGGCCTTTTTTACACGGACGCCGCCATCGTCCCGGTGGGTAGAGATGGATGGAGATGGGTGGGTGAGCATACCCAGTGAACACCTGGCGGCGCCGAGTCGGGAGACGTATACACAGACAGCACCACGGGGAGTTGTGGGACGGAAGGGGAGGGGCCGGCACACACCCATCGGCCAAACACCCACCCAGGGAAACACAGAGCAAACACCCATGACATTCACATGGACAGCCGAGACAGCGAATGGCAGGGAAGCCCCGCCCAACACAGCGGCAGGACAACATGGCTGACTGAGGGCAAATGAAGCCGCATCATGCAGCTCCACCCCCAAACTTCCAGACCCTGAGCGGGTGGGGTAGGAGGGAGCAGGGATGACAGGAGATACAAGGCAGCAGCCCCCGGCCAGTCCCATGACAGAGGTCAGACAGCTGGGTGCCACGGACCCTCCCCAAACCAGAACCCCCCCCCACACACACAACCGTTAACACAACCAAACAGGGAAGGGCTGCATGGCCAAGGAGGTGGGGGACCCCAGTGGATGAGTGCGGGTGTGTGTGTGTGTGGAGCGGGAAGGGGCACAGGGGAGAAGGTCAGAAGCCCGAAGCAGCAGGGGGCTCCAATACAAACACCCAACCCTCTGACAGAGCCCCTGTACACACAATCCAAAGGCCCCCATAAAACGAGCCGGGAACGGGACACAGGTAGTCACGGCAGCAGGAATGGAAGTGCACAGCACAGCCAGGCTGCTCAGGAATGGCGGAGGGGGGGGGGACCCCCAGAACACACCAACTGCAGCTCTCCAAACTCCAATAATGGATGCATGTGGGCGACGGGGGGAACCACCACAAAGGCAGGGAGAGGGCAAGACACCAGGACAACAGTCATGGGGAAGGACTTCTGTCCCAAGGGACCGCAGGGAAAGGGGGGCATAAGGAAGACAAGATAGGCAGCCGAGTGGCCACAACCCCCAGGAAAGGGAACCCAGAGTCAACCCCAAAGGATCCGACTGAACTGCAGCACAACCACTGGGAAAGGTGTGTGTGTGTCAAGATACCTAGTTCCTGCCAGTCAACTGTGGCACAACCACCATAAGGCACCCACACAATAGACCAGCTAAAGGGAAAAAGGGGAGACACAACCAAAGAAGGGAGCAGAACCACTTTAATAACAAGGGGAAACAGAGCGGAACATGGAACAGGGACAGTTAAGCTGCGGAGGTGGCACAGAGATGGTTGGTGGGGTGGATCCCCACCCTCAGTAGGGATCCCGACTCCATACCTGGCTCCAACGATCCGCCTGGGTGCGGTCAAGCTGGTGCACCCTCTGTAGGAGGTGCAGTAGCAGCTGCAGAACCTCCTCCTGCTCCCTGGCCCACTCTGCAATCATCGCCTGCACTGAGGGAGAGAGGGAAAGTGAATCCCCGGGAACACATGTGCACATCTACCATAAACCTGGGCAGGAGGTGGTTCTCCATGGCAGCTGCAGCCTGGACATCTGGTAGGTTCAGCACCGATCGCAGGGCGCCCAGCTCCAATGCGGTAGGGGTTCCAGTCAGTAGCGGTCCACCAACATCAGGGGTAGCAGGCCCAGTTCCCCAAGAAGGGCCTGGCAGTTCCTGGAGAAGGGGTCTCAGAGGCAGCTGTGAAGGAACCAGGAGGGGTGTGGGCTGGAAAGGCGGCCCCACAGGCTGTTGTTGTGGGGCTATGTGGGGGAGAGGGACCCTGTGCACGAGGCCAGGAAAGGGGTGCTCCTGGGGAAATCAGGGTTGGCTGAAGTGCTGGGGAGGGGGCACCTGCACCTGTGAGATTGCGCCCTGGTGATAGTCGTCTGCCATCCCTCCATCCACACCTGGAGGGCCCATGTCATGCTGGGGTTTTCTCTGCAGGAGCCCCTCAGCATCCCCAATGAGGTCACGAGCCTGTGTGGATGTCCCCTGCAGCATGACACAGGCCCTCACCCTCTTGGCCCTGTCGAGCCACATCTCGCGGTAGAGGGTGGCAGTCTGGTGCCTGTCCCACAGGTGTTCGGTGCAGGACCGGTTGAGCATCACTGCCCATATGTCCCAGTCCCTATCACCCTCCCATCTTTGCACCTCCCTGGTGAGGGCTCTTCTGAGTGCACTTCGGCTAACCTTCTGGTTTCCTCCAACAGTTCCCTTCCCAGGTCCTCTCTCCTCCTCCAGTTCCTGGCCCGCATCTCTCCTCTCAGTGCTGTCAGCGCGGTGGCAGCAACCCTTGCAGGATTGGGAGGCTCATCTGTGGAAGACATGTTACCCCACTGGGTTGTGTTGCTTGCCATTTTTGTACCCTGTACCCCTAGCGGTACATCTATTTTGCCACAGGGAGTGCCTGTTCCCCTTCCGTGTCTGATCCTGTGTTGGTCGGGACTGATAGGGTGGGGTCCACATTTCTCATCCTCTGTGTCAGACCGCAGTGGTGGCCCCATATGAGTGCACCTTCACCCGGAGCTGTGTTGTTCTAGCACCTCATTGTAGGCATGTCTTGTGGTCCCTCCTCCCTTGTGACCCCCACATCTGTATTCCTGTCAGGGGATGTTAACCCATGTAGCTAAGTTGCCCTACTGTGGGGTCCCCAAACCCTTCCCTGTCATGCATGGTGGGTGTATTACTCGAGGGGCTACCTCTGTGGCCTGCCTGCTACCCCATTGCCCCGGCACCGCCCGCGACCATTCCCATGTCCATGGGTGCCTATGATCATTGTCCTGTTGACCGGGTCTCAGGGGTGCCACCGGTTCCTCCTTGACCACCTCCTCCTCTACGACCTCCTCTTTGTGAACCTTCAGGCACCCTTGAGCTGTAAAGGGAATGGTGATTCATCAGTTGATCCCTGCTGCCTGGCTTGGGCTCCAGTCACTGTGGTCAGGCCCAGGTCCTGGTTGTGTTCCTACCTGGATCGTATTCCTCTGCATCCTGGGACGCGTCCCAGGTGTTCATCCACTCCGCGCGTGCCCCCCGTCCTCGTGACTTGTTGCCCTGTGGGTTTTGTGGGTGCACGCAGAGGGTGATGTTTGTGTGAGCGGTTTCCTGGGCCACCTCCTCCCCCTGTGTGATGGGGTTGACCCCACCTGCATCATGGATAGCCTAGCCAGGGGCAGCGTTCTCCACCTGCTCTGGGGGGTTGGGCAGGGGGGCACTGTTGCGCCCCTCTTTCTGTCCCTGGTGAAGGTGGTGCCGCATATGCGGGAGGCAACTATATCCCCGTCCATGCAGAGGAACCGGTCCAGCTCATCATGAAACTCCATTGTAAGCATGGTACGGTACAGCCGGACTTGAGATTGTTGTCCTTGATATACTTGTATCTGGACCTCAAGTCCTTTGCCTGCTCCATGCACTGGGTGACATCCCCTTTATACCCCTGCCACTGCATCTCCTGGGCGATGACTTCATAGACCTGTCTGGTCTTGTAGCTATGCACCAGGTCATGCTGGATCTCCCCCCCCCCCCCCACGTATATGAAGTCCCGGGTCTCAACCAGTGCTCCCCTTTTTGGGTACCATGTGTGGGGGGGCGTCCAACTTGGTGGCTTGGGGCCCGCCCGGTATCTGTGGTGACAGTGGAGCTGGTCGTCTCCTTTGGGGGTATTGCATGGGGGTTAGCATCTGTCCCGTAGTCCCCCTTTTGCTCCTGTTGGGGGATCCTTCCCCTCTCCCCCGGGGGGCACAGCCAGGTTACCTGACTGTCACGGAGGTCCTCCTCGGCCGTCTCCCCAGTGGTGCGNGCTAAAACTGAACTCCTTATCTTCCCCCCTCATCCTTCCTCTCCCTCTTCCCTGTCGATCCTTATTGACGGGGTCACCATCCTTCTTGTCCCCCAAGCCCATAGCTTAGGTTTCATGTTTGACTCACCCCTTTCTTTTAAACCCTACATTGACTCTGTTGCCAAATCCTGTCACTTCTCCTTCCATAACATTACTAAGATTCACCCTTTCGCTCTGTCTCCTCTGCCAAAACCCTTGTTCACACTCTGGTCATCTCTCGCCTCAATTACTGTAACCTCCTTCTCACTGGCCTCCCTGGCTCTCATCTTTCTCCCCTTATCTCTGTCCAAAACTCTGCTGCCAGGGTCATCCATCTCGCCCGTCGCTTCAACCACATGCAGCCCCTCCTCTCCTCTCTTCACTGGCACCCCCTTCCTGAACAAATGCTACACAAGCTCCTAGTCTTCACATATAAAGCTCTTCACAACCTTGCTCCCCCCTACCTTTCTGCACTAATTTATCTCCGTACTTCAGTCCGTGAGCTCCGCTCGTCTTCTGTCCCCTCTCTCTCCCTCCCACACCTCCTCTGCTCCCCTAACCACCTTCGTCCCTTCTCCCTAGCTTCCCCCCCATTCCTGGAACTCCCTCCCTGCCCACATCCACCTTGCCCCCTCTCTTCGTACCTTCACATACCTCCTCAAGACCCACCTCTTCCGCTCTGCCCTCCCCGTCTCCTCGCTCCCCTCACCTTACTCCTGCTGATAACTATCATCGAGTACAATCTGTTATCTGAGGTCTGTATACTCATCCACACCACATGGACCAGCCAGCCATCATTCTCGATCTAACGAAGTCAAGTATGTGCACCTGGGACCTCACATCTTCATGAATGTTACACTCCTTGTCTCTCCCTCTGTTCCCCTTCCTTCATCTCCCCTCCCCGTGTCTCTCAGATTGTAAGCCCTAGGGCAGTGACCGTGTCTATTCCATTACTTTGTAAAGCGCCAGGTACATTGCTTGCACTATATAAATACTTTAATAATAATAATAATAATAATAATAATAATATAGTTTGTTGGTTAGCCATTTTAGCAATCTGTTTACAGCTGAATAACTGAACTGTCTGGAATGGCGAATTTTAGCCATGGATAACATGAGGTTGAGCTCTACTCCAATCTGTCTCTGAGGAAGCTTATTTAACCTTGCTTGCCTCAGATGGGGCCAGGCATGGGATAGAGCACAGATTTTAACACTCCATTTGCCAAACTTAGTGGAGCCTCCCTTTACCTGGCTACACGGAATATTCAACATGAAGAGGGAAAGAAGGAAATCAAGTAGGTATATGAAGGTGATCAAAAATTTCCACACATCTGTTGTTAGTGTTAAATGCCCTTTTAAAAAGAAAGGGCGAGATCTGATCAAAACCTTTATTCAATCAGATAAACATATAAAGGAGACAAAAAAGTAAAACAGTAGTAACAATTAAAATGGTAAAAATATATATATAAAAATATATTATTTAAAAATGCAGCAGGAAACTACCAAAATCATCACCATTGAATAAAACATGAGCCAAGTACTCTTGCCATGAAAGGTCCCCAAATCACCAGGTCCATGGAGATGAATTTGAAGCTCTTACATCAAAGGTTCTCAAAAATTTGGTTGGGGGATGCCAGGTTGGGTTATATTTTCTATAGATAGAACCAAAGTCTCACTTGATATTTGCTATACTTTGCATGTCTCTGCTATTCTCTGAACTCATGGAATTGCATTTATTTATTTATTTATTTATTTTATGAATTTGTATCCCGCCCCTCCTGCAGAGCAGCTCAGGTCAGCTTCCAACAATATAAGACACAATATAATAAAATACAGTTTAAAATCATCCATAACAATAAAATTATTTAAAACAGGGCTTAAAACATTATAAATGATGTCAGGTGGGGGAGCTAAAAAATCCCTCACCCCACCCTCCCACCCCCCAAGGCCTGGGTGAACAGCCAGGTTTTGCAACTTCACCGGAATGTCAACAGGCTTGGGGCCAGGCGAGCTGCCTCCGGAAGGGAGTTCCAAAGGTGCGGCCCGGCCACCGAGAATGCCCTCTCCATTGTGGGCCCCCTGCTTAACATGGGGGACCTCCAAGAAGGCACCCCCAGCGGACTGAAGGAGCCGCTCTGGAGCGCGGAGGGTGAGAAGGTCCCTGAGGTATGAGGGGCCCAGACCGTGAAGGGCTTTATAGATCAACACCAAAACCTTGAACCTGGCTCGGCATGCTATTGGCAACCAGTGCAGAGCTTGGAGCATAGGTGTAATGTGCTCCCGATGGCCCGTCCCCATAAGAAGACGAGTCGCCGCATTCTGCACTAGCAGAACAAGGGAAGCCCCACGTAGAGCACGTTGCAGTAGTCCAGCCTCGAGGTGACGAAAGCATGGATGAGGAAGGCCAAGTCCAGGCTGGAGACGAATGGAGCTACACACCAGATATAGCTGGCGGAAGTCAGCCTTAGCGACTGTCTCCACCTGTCGCTCCAGGCGGACATCTGCGTCCAGCACCACCCCCAGACTCCGGACCTGCTGAGCTATAGGAGGGTGAACCCCCCCAATGAGGGGGGCCACTACCTCCCTTGCTCTCCCCACCAACATCACCTCCATCTTATCGGGGTTGAGCTTCAGTCTGCTCTCCCGCATCCATTCCGCCACAGCCTCCAAACATTGGGATAACAACGAGACAGCAGGGTCTGGGTCAGTTGAAAACGAGAGGTATAGCTGAGACCCTTTTTACACAGACACTCTAACACCGATAAAATGGGTGTTACATTTTAGTATACATGGGCCTTTTTTACACGGACGCCGCCATCGTCCCGGTGGGTAGAGATGGATGGAGATGGGTGGGTGAGCATACCCAGTGAACACCTGGCGGCGCCGAGTCGGGAGACGTATACACAGACAGCACCACGGGGAGTTGTGGGACGGAAGGGGAGGGGCCGGCACACACCCATCGGCCAAACACCCACCCAGGGAAACACAGAGCAAACACCCATGACATTCACATGGACAGCCGAGACAGCGAATGGCAGGGAAGCCCCGCCCAACACAGCGGCAGGACAACATGGCTGACTGAGGGCAAATGAAGCCGCATCATGCAGCTCCACCCCCAAACTTCCAGACCCTGAGCGGGTGGGGTAGGAGGGAGCAGGGATGACAGGAGATACAAGGCAGCAGCNGGGAGACAATGGGGCCGTTGCTGGCTCGGGTGGTCAACACCTCCCTGCGGGAGGGCAGAGTGCCAGACTTAAGGAAGCGGTGGTACGGCCTCTGCTCAAGAAACCATTGCTTGATGCTGACTCCCCTGCCAGATATCGGCCTGTTTCTAACCTTCCCTTTTTAGGGAAGGTTATTGAACTGTTAGTGGGTCAGCAGCTCCAAGAGCATCTCGACTGCACCAGTTATCTGGATTCTTCGCAGTATGGCTTTCGTCCGGGGCATGGCACTGAGACAGCATTGGTGACTTTGGTTGATGATCTGCGCTGGGAAAAGGATAAAGGTCGGTCGACCCTTCTGGTCCTATTATATCTGTTGGCTGCATTTGATACCGTTGACCATGAGATGTTGGTGACGCACCAGTGGGACAGTGCGGGGGTGGGTGGGATCGTTCTCAAATGGTTCCACTCATTCCTGACCAGGAGAAATGAGCAGTTGGTGCTCAGTGTTCATTTTTCATCTCACTGAGACCTCTAGTGTGGGGTTCCACAGGGTTCTGTTCTGTCCCCTCTCCTGTTCAACGTGTATATGCAGCCACTCGGTGAGCTGATATGGGGGTACGGGGTGAGGTGTCATCAGTATGCTGGTGAAACCCAACTGTACCTCTCATTTTCAATCGACCTAGGCCCGGCTGTCTCGGTGCTTACTCGTTGTTTGGCAGCTGTGGGGGACTGGATGAGGGTTAATCAACTATGACTGAATCCTGACAAGATGGAGATGATGTTAGTGGGTAAGTCGATGGAGATGGTGACCCCCTCGGTTGAGGGGGTGTGCCCTCCACTGACTTCCCAGGTCCGGAACCTGCAGGTGCTCCTCGATGTGCAGCTCCGCCAGGATGTCCAGGTGGAGGCTGTGGCAAGGAGTGCCTTCTGCCAGTTACATCTGGTGTGGCGGCTTTGGCTGCTGGTTTTGGGTCCGGATCTGGCCACGATCAGCCATGCTTTTATCACCTCTCAGTTAGACTACTGTAACATGCTCTATGTGGGGCTACCTATGGTGATGGCTCGGAAGCTGTCTATGTGGGCTACCTATGGTGACTAGCTGCAGCTAGTGCAGAGTGCGGCAGGTGGGGCTGGGTTGCCGGGAGCACATTGCACCAGAGGTCCAATCTCTGCACTGGCTGCTAATAGTCTTCCGGGCCCGATTCAAAGTGTTGATTCTGACCTATAAAGCCTTACATGACCTGGGCCCTGCCTATTTGCAAGATCGCCTCACTCCCTGGGTTCTGGACTGGCCCCTGCGGTCATCTGGGGGTGCCCTGTTGGAGGTCCCCCAGGTTTCCTAGGGGGCCACGCAGGACAGGGCATTCTCAGTGGCCACGCCGCGCCTTTGGAACTCCCTCTTGGTGGGAACCCATCTGACCCCAGATCTCCCAGGTTTCCATAGAAACTGTAAGACTTGGCTGTTCCGTCAGGCATTGGGGAAGGGAGAAGGGTGGGGGGGGAGAGGGTGTTTTAGATTTTGTTCTCCCCATCTTATTGTTGTATTTTTATATATGTTATTTAATGCTTGTATATATTTTATTGTATTTTTATTGACTGATTTTGTTAGCCTGTCAGGAGGGGTGGAGGTATAAATATTTTTAATAAATAAATAAATAAAATTTAAAAGTATTGGGCACGTTCTTATATAATTGGTCCATAAATGGTCATTAGCAGGGTTCCTGGTTTTCCATTTAGTGCGGAAAACCAGAGAAAAATATCAAATTCCTGTTTTATCAGAGAAAAACACAGAATTCCCAATTTATCAGAGAAAAACATGGAATTCCTGTTTTATTAGAGAAAAACACAAAATGCCAGGCTTTTCTGGGAAATTTCTGTCTGCAAAAACTCACTGGTGACAGCAGAAACTTAAAGGAGGTAGAAGTTCTCTGGAGGTTCTGGTGTGAGTCTGTGTCCAAGAGAAGAGCTTTGGCACGAGAACACAGCTGTGTCTGGCTTTTAGCGAGGCAGGGGTATGTTGGGCTCTCTGCCAGGGCTGGCTGGCGTGGAATATTGTTTTACTTCGTTATTTAAGTGTCAGTGGCAACCAGTGAATTAAATTGTAGAAAATGAATAATTTACAATAAAACTTTCTAATTTTAACAGCCAGAAAACACAGATTTTGGTATTTTTAATGAGAATTTAGGGATTTTTTCCCCCGAGAATTTCCAATTTGTTTCAGAGAAAACTAGGAACCCTGGTTGTTAGGCAGGTCTGGAGGTGGGACATTTGACTATTAGGGGCCGAGAGTGAACAACAGGTCACTCCATTGTCTCACTATCACAGACAGGATGCCGGGGTAGATGGACCGTTGGTCTGACTCACTAGGTTCTTATGTCATGAAGTCCAGTCTTCAAAGCGCTCTGCTTGTATATGCCCATTGAAGTGAATTAGGTTTACACTGACAGATCGCTCTGATGACTGGAGTCATAGGCAACTTTTTCGTTGTTTAGTTTAACAGAACTTGAAGCGCATGATTAAGTCCCATTGGCTTCAATGACTTAATGGTCCGTGCTTCAGTGCTCATGAGGATCAGAGCCAGCCAAGAGAGCGGGTGCTTAACTTTACACACATGCTTAAGTTCCATTGAGCTCAAATGTTTTATTCTTGTTTAGTTTTTTTCCTGACTAGGAACTTTTCATGAGAATGAGAGCAGGCCCTTAATGGGGGATGTTGTAACCAATGTGAGAAAGTATGATCTAGAGGCTAGCGCTGAAATGAGAATAAAAATGATTTCTATGAAAATCCGGCGAGAATCACACACCATTACCAAGATCAAAAGATCGCGATAACAGTTCGAAATCTCATGAGATTCTTGAAATGCTCTGTACATGCGGAAAAAGGCCACTGCAGCTGTTCTTTGTACGCGCAGCCCTTTTCCAACATGGCATGGGCCACATAGGCACCATTTTGGAAAAGGGCAGCTGTTCTGTAACATGTTCAGAGCTGGCTTCTCTTTTGCAAAATGACACCATCAAATGCCATGCCATCTTGGAAAAGGGCTGCGCAAGTGCACAACAGCCACAGCAGTCATTTTGCGCATGCACAGAGTGCCCCCTTCCCCCCCCCCGAGAATTTCATGAGAATAGGTCGAGAAGTGAGCAGTTCTCGATTCTTTTTCATAAATCTTGAGGAGACCCAACTCTTGACTAGGGCTGTAGCGGAATGTTGCAGCGGTAGTTATTTCTGCCAGAAACAGCGTTTCTGCAATTAGTGGTTTGGCAAGGCAGAGGTTTTCATTCTGCTAGTTCCCACTACTTCTGCAGTACTGCTACTTCTGCAATTCCGCTACAATTCAGAATGCAGAAGCAATTCTGCTTCTGCAATTCCGCTACAATTCCGCTACTTCTGCAGTTCCGCTAATTTCATTCCGCTACTTCCACAGGCTTTGCAAAATAGTGGAAACATGATATTTCCGCTACTTCCGCCATTCTGCCAGTGCCACAAAATAGTGGAACAGCGGTTTTCCGACAGTTTCCGACAATTCCGCAATTTTTCCGATAGTTTCCGAATTTGCAGAATGCCGGCGGAATTAGCGGAATGTCAGCAGAAAAGTTGCGGTGTGGCGCGGGCAATTCTGAAATGGCGGAATGGAATCGCGGCACGGTAACCGCTGCTGCCACATCAGCCCTACTCTTGACGAGATTTGCAGGACGACTGAGAAGAAGTCTCAGCCCTGCTTAGAAACCTTGGCTGAAAGCAACAAAATGAGATTGAACAAAGACAAAAGCAACGTATCGCACATAGGAAAGGAAAAAAACAGAGGAAGGAAAATAACAACTAGCTTGGCAGGAGCTCTGCAGAGAACTACCTGGGAGTTATGGTGGATAATAAACTGAGCGTGAGTCAACAGTTCAATGCTTTAATCAAAAAGTCAAATGATAGTTTGGCCTGCTTTAATGGATGCATCACATTCACGTCATCCAAGGCACAGGAGTTAATGCTGCCATTTTTCTCAGTACTGGTGAGACCAGGACCGGTCTTACTCCAGGGTAACTCAGGGTGACCACCCTGGGCCCCACTCTTTCTTCTATTTCCAGAGGCCCCACAATGCCCCTATTTTTATCAGGGCAGGATGTGGGAGTCCTGCTCCCACTCTTGCCTCACAAGGCCCCAAACATGGCCACCTATAGGGCTCCACAGAGGGTGCCCCCAAAGGTTTGGGGACCTAGGGAAGGGGGCTACTAGGGGCCCCACATCTCATTTTTGCCCTCATCCATGCAAATTCTAAGGCCAGTTCTGGGTGAGACCCCACCTAGAATACTGTGTTCAGTTTGGGGGACAAGACTTAAAGAAACATTGACAAATAGGAGAGGTCTTAGAGTAGAGAAACCAAGAGATGATAAAGGGGCTAGAGTCCAAGCCTTGTGAGGATTGGAAAGACTGAAAGAATTGGGGATGTTTAGCCTAGAGAAAAGGAGACTAAGGGGGGCATTAAAGCAGTTTTCATCTAAGAGAATGCCATAAAAAGATGTCGAAATAATTTTTTTTCTCCACTGTCACAGAAGGCAGAACACAAGGGGATGGGCTTAAATTGCAGCAGTTCAGATTTTAAAGAAAACATATTAGGGAAAACTTCCTAACTGTGAGACGTATTGGGGAATGGAATAGGCTAACTGGGGTGGTTGTGGAATCTCCTTCCTTGGGTATACTCTTTTCAAAAGAATGTTGTAAAATCACACATGAAAGCAGCACAGCAGCAATCTGGCCTGGCCTGGGTTGCCACACAGCCCGGGTCAGATCGGGGCGCCAGCCGCATGTGACCCCGGCTGGGGAGCCATCCTGCTGCCTGGTTGAGCAGGGACCATAACGAACGTGCGGCACGCTGGTGCCGCCCCTTTGCTGCACCCAGTGCCCCATCCCTTGACATGATAGGCAGCCATGGCAACAAATGATGGTTAGTGCAGAAGATCCATGGTGGATCCGATCTGGGATGGATCACGGTGGGCTACAACACATGTTATAATTTGCTGTAACGCACTGTGGCCCAGACTGACCCCTGGGCTGTGATTTTGGCACTTTGCCAAATTGAGAGCTCTGGCTAGTAGAGATGTACACCAGGGACCCACGTCATTATTTGTTTTCATATTTCAATCTCGTTATTTAAATCTTTCGGTTTTGGCACATGTTTGGGTGGGGGTGCTGCTCGTGCCTGACTACCGGAAGAGCCCCACACATGACAGTACACTCTCTCTCTGTGACAGACATACACTGCCACCCGCTGATGCCCACTGTTTGTGCCTGACTGATGCCCACTAGGGATGGGAGAACGCGGTTTGGAAGTTTGGAGTTCGGACCGAACTCGACCAGTTCAGTTGACCGAACCGAACTTGACCAGTTCAGTCGACCGAATCCAACTTCCAAACCGAACTCGATTTTTGAACCAAACCAAATTTCCAAACTCAGCTCTGTTCGCCCATCCCTAAAACATAATATTCCATTTATTTCAATGGGGTTTGAATTTCCAAACTTTGTTCGGAAGATCGGAGTTTGGACTGAACTCTAATAGTCTGGTCAACCGAACCGAACTTCCGAACCGAACCAAATTACCGAACTGAACCGGACCAAATCAAACGACTGAACCTGAACCGCGATCTGTTCACACATCCCTAGATTCTCTTACGTGTCACTGTGGTATAAGAATTGTTTGTGATGCCAATTGGCCAGCAGAAATGTCAACCAAATTTCCTCATTCTGTGCTCTGACCATCCCAACTTCTCTCCCCCACTTGTTACTGGGAAGTTGGAAGAATCTGTTTAGAAAAGAGCCAATAGGATTCTCTTATGTCCTCAGTGTTTCAGGATGTGATTGTGATTATAACTGGCCAGGCTGGATGTGTAAACCACGTCTCATGATTGCTGGGATGCTATCTCCAAAGTCCCAGTTATGTCCCTTCTATGCCCGCCTCAAAGCCACCATTGATTTGTCCTGTAAAGCTGGAAGCATTCAGTAATTGGCTAGTGAATGTATCTGTCAGTCTGTTGGGTTGCTCTCCACCTGCCCTCCCTCCCCCTACCATGCCATTTGCCTGCC
Organism: Sphenodon punctatus; assembly: GCA_003113815.1. Taxonomy (NCBI): domain Eukaryota; kingdom Metazoa; phylum Chordata; class Lepidosauria; order Sphenodontia; family Sphenodontidae; genus Sphenodon; species Sphenodon punctatus. The sequence goes on along the minus strand of QEPC01009472.1, from coordinate 13,201,832 downwards.
TTCGACTGGCACTCCATGTGCTATTTATCTGAATAAGGGCCTTCAAGGGGACAACTTCAATTATACAATTATACAATGCTTATACAATTGGGGCCCTTTATCAAATTCTCCTGTAGTTTGACAGAGTTGACAGGAAAGGTATGCGATACATTCCTGCCAAATGTCTTGTAAACAGGATGGAATATAAAAATATTACTCCCAGAAATACATTTTAAAGTTAATGTCTTATAACGTCTGGACCCTTTGTACAATCTTTCTGATATGAGTCAGGATTGGTAATATTGGGAAGGGACATAATTTTCCCAGGTTTCATGCAAGTTGAATGGAAGATAAAGAAGCGGTAGCCAGGAATGTGTAGGCAGCTTTTCTTAAAATAACAACTTTCAACTACTTATAAAATCAGATCCCTTTATATAATCTTTCCAAAATTCGGTACACTTAGTGTTCTATATGGGGTGTACAATTTCCCCAAGTTTAATCATAACTGATTAAGAAACAAAAAAGCTATATCTGGAAATAAGTTTTTTTGTTTTTTCCCATTATTTCAAAAATTAAAATTTGTGTTTTTTTGTTATTATTATTCTTCGTTTTTGTTATTGCAATTAAAAAAAACCACATACATTTTCATTTTTGTTATTATAATAATGGAAACGAATTGCATACTCCTATGGGCTAGCCTCCAACACACCCAGGGTCAGTCCGGGCAAACTTCTAGGACCTGATTGCAAATGTGATTGTGGTCCATGGGCCAAAGCGGTCCAGAGTGTGTTACAGCTGCCAACTGTCATGTTTGTTTCTACCCATAGTCTGGGCAAACATCTTGCTGTGATTCTGTAGGCAGAGGCTATCCTGTCTTAGATCAGGAGGCTTGGCTGGATGGCCTTTGAGATCCCATCCAGTAGGGATGGGACACCGGGGAGAATACTGGATACCGGATTTACCAGTATCGGATCTCCCTGGTATCGGATTTACCGGTATCATTGTGGTATCCGGTACCATTGTGGCCGCAATGTAAAAAAACCAGTAAAGCGGCCAATGTTAAAAATCCGGTATGCCAATACAGGTAAATATCAGCTTATCGGATGAATCCGATACACCTGATTATCGGGTGTATCAGATTTATCCGATACCAATATTCCCACCCCTACCATCCAGCGCTATAATTCTCTGGGCTTTATGATTTTCTTTAAAACAGAAACAGCCAATAGTGCACGAGCTTTGGCTCTTAATTATACTGGGTTGAGTCAGCAAATTGAATGTAATCACTCCAGGATTTACACCGTTATAAAGGAGAGCAAAAGGTGTGGCTCCATGCCTCTTCTTTCTCCCTTCAGCTGCCGTTACCAGACACAAGTAGAGAGCAGCAGATGCACAACTTCTGCAGTCTGGTGGCAAGAGCAGTTCTTCGGTTGTAAATATTATACTCGAATTATTAGAGTGAGACCAGGCTGGTCCAGGCTGCCGCAAGCCACCAGCCTTAAATAAGGGAGAGAGGCTGGATGTACGATTCGTTGCGGCTGCATAATCCGAGGAGCACAGCAGTCAGCCTCTCCCCTCAGTCTCCCAAAATAGGATGTGATGCCTCTCTGCTTCCCAGCTGCTTCTCTGTAATGCAGACTGAACTGCTGCAGAAACCCTTTTAGCGGCGTTTCAGCTCGGCAAGGCTGTAGAGGAGGAAGCTGTGCAGTCAGGAAGGAACTGAAGCAAAGTATTTTACCCTCCCTGTTTGATACATTTTAAATCTTTGATACTGTCTGTCTTGGAATACACACGCCAGCTGATCCGCTCTCCCCAGTGCTGCTGGGCTCCAAAATGCAATTTCTTAGCAAAAGCAGCTCTCGTGTCTGAAATACATATATACTTTCTGGCCCTCTTTGTACTCTGCCTGCAGCCTGACGTTAATCCCTCTCTTTGACTCTGCATTTCATAAGAGTGAATCCTTGTGGAACTTCAGTTTATCCCCTGGACTCCTCCGGATCTGAGATGGATCACCCATGATAAGCTCAGCTTTTTCTCTAGATCTTTGACAATGATGTTCTACCAGCCGCCCAGAGAGACATCAGCTGAGTTGTATTGTTGTGGGGAGATCATAAATTTCCAGTGGCTCTGCAATTTATCACAGCGATCTCCTCTGCCCACATGTGGTCTGCCTCTTTTACTATCTAATCTAAGCAGCTATTAATTTTTCATTTTGGCAAATGACCTGAATGGGATACACTTATCAAAGCAACAAACAACCAATGTACCATCAGAAATAATGCTAAAGCATATTCTAAAACCTGAGACAGGCAGTCATTATATAAGCAACAGTAGCCCACTTTGCCGTTGAAGTCAGTGGGAGTTTTACCCAAGTTTTAGGCCTCAGGCATCAATCACTGTTAAGGTCAGAACTTGACATGATGGATTTTTTAACAGCCATATGGCATAAGGGATATTTGGCTGGCTATTTCAACAGCTAACTGATTAAATCTAGAGAAAATGTAACACACACTGCCAAATATTGCGTGTTTTAATTTTTTTAAGTAGATTTAATACTGGCATAAAGGGGCAGATGAAAGCTGAGGGGAAATGAAGTCCTTGATTGAACCACAGAACAGAAGCTATAGGGCAGGCTTGCCCATTCTCCAACACCTTGCCCTGCCAACTTATTCCATCATTGGCCATGAGAGAGAATGTCTAAGGGTGAGAAAGTAACTCAGTGCACGTTGTCCTACCTGGTAAGAGAGCTTGTGTTTAATGATTGTCACTTTTGTTTAAGCATAGCGTCACCTCAACACAACAGCCTGTTATTGATTCTGATGGTCTATTCTCTGTAGAGCACGCTTTTCAGACTAAGCACTCATTTATGTCCTAAAGGGAAGTCAGTCAGGAGGCTATAACGTGGATTCCGGTCCTTGCCTTTAACATTCCTTCAACCTTCATTCCAGCCTTCTTTGGACTGGCTTCCTGGTTTGTACCTTGATGTTACTATATGGAAAGCCTCTTGAACTTATATGCTCCCCTCATCTTAACCTTTGGCTAGCCCTGAAACTACTATGCCCATCAAACTTGTGGAGGAGGATCAGGCATTAATCGGTACCTGTTTTGTGCCCACGAGTTACACAAATGACTAAAATACCATTACCCAATTACTGTTTTTTCATACTGAGTTTCCATTTTTTGCTACTTGATGAAAAGCGGAAATGGTTAGGTACATTCAGAAACACACTAAAACAATTAAACAGTATGTTGGAATAAGTCAGCGAAATGAATAATTGGTACTTTGGTAATGGTCTTAACTGGAATTTGGGGTATTTAGGTACCATATTTGATAACTGGGTATCCAAAAGGCTATCCACAATTTTGGGTATTGCCTGTGGGTACAAAATGAACTACCCATTTCAGCTCTATGGCCTTGGCTTTGACCCTCTGGCCACATCCTCATGCTGCACTCTGCTTTGTCCCTTTGGTTTGTTTCTTAACTTTTAAGGTCCCAATCCTGCCATGCCCCCCTTCCCTCTATCTCCTGACAGTCCCCTAACTCCTACTAAGAACATGGCCAATAGTCCACAAATGTTATATTTTCAGGATCAGGACCCAAGATCTTGCAGGATCAGCGCTGGCCAGGCAACGCATAGGAGCGGGTCCAGGGGTTAGAGGTCAATGTCCAGGCCAAGGGGTCATAGCCAAGATGAGAAGTCCATAGGAGGGCAATGTCTGATGCCAAAGGTGTGGGAAGATAGATAGAAGCAGGCCGGGCAAGTTGGGCTGAAGCTGTCTGGCTGTAATAGACCTCATGACAAACAGCTCTGACAATGGAGATGTGGCAAGAACAGGAAGTAAATACAGGAGGAGAACCAATAAGCAGCAGCCTCCTGCTCACCTGACTTCCTTAGGTTGTAGCAGGTCCTGGGTGGATCGCACCTAGAGCTGAAGGTCACTCTCAATTTTCTCTCAATTCCTGCTGAGAATCACATTTCTTGACTTGTTTTTAGTGAGAATTGATAACTGAGAAAACCACCAGTTCTGAGCAATGCTTTCTCAATTGAGAATTTTTCTTGATTTTCTGAGATTTACCATTTATTGTGATTTCCCGTGTACCACGTACCACTTACCACGTACCATGTTCATCCCGGTAATGCTCATATGCAAAATGGCTTGCCTTTTCCAAAATGGCAGTGACACCGGTGCCATCTTGGAAGAGGTCTGCACATGCATAGAATGGCTTTGCCATACAATTTGCACGTGCACGTTACCGGAATGAACACGGTACAGTGAAAGCGGTTCACAGTAAATCAGAACCAGTACATGGTAAATTGCAGGAAACGGTAAATGGTAACTGTTGCTGAGATTGTCGCCAAGAATTCGAACCTTTACTGAAAACGTGTTGAGATCTCGTCAATGATTCTCGATTACCACAAGATTCTTGCAAGAATGTAAACCCATTCTCGCTCCAGCCCTAGGTTGCGCACCCTGTTAGATGTAGTTCTCTAGTCTGGCCTTGGATTGTGAAGGTGCAAGTAGAAGGTGCTGGCTTCTCAAGAGCCTACTCAAAAGCTTAGGTTCCAGTCCCCTTTGCCTGAAACTCACACACATCAGATTAGTTAGTTACCACCCAATTATATGTTGTTAATTACTGTTCTAGACTAGACCTGGATCAAATAGTAAATTTATTATCCATGATTAATAACCGCCAAGCCAGATCGTTTGGCAGTTTTCTGGCCTTAATCCAATTACCATGGTGGTGAACCAACAAAGAAAATTACTGGATAATACCACAGCAGTTAGCCAGTTACTCTATTACCATTGGCATATTAGCACATTTTTTGCATAACCGAATATTACTAATACTAGTCCGAAACCAGGACCAGAGGAGGCCGTGGAGGGAGTAAACAGGAAAGGCATTGTGGCCAAAAGGTAAGTGGTGAAGTCTGGTATTATGTGGGAATACGGTAAATTGATGGCACTATGATACTATGGTCAATGGTGCACTGCACAATGGTGACCATTGGTTGACCATAGTATGTGGTAATGTGTCAATTGGTAAAACAGTCAACAGGTTCATCTGCCAAACAAGAAACAGATGGATAGCAGTTGGTATCCGGTCCTTTCCAGAGCAGGCTGGATGCCGTGGATCCGGCTGGGGACTGAATAGAGACAGGTATCTGCTTCAGTTCTACGGCCCCCAATTTGTGTTGAGTTTGAACTAGTGACCTGCAGGAGTATGACCCACTGAGCTGGGCCCAGGTAAAGTGCAGACTAACGCTTTGAGTTTCCCCAAAAGCAATGGGAACTGAGGGTCTTGGCGCCTCTCAGAATAGCACCTTAAATTTTGTCCCTGATCTCCTGAGCTCACGCAGATATCTCATTACAAGGCTCTCTCTCCCAAAATGACACCAAGTTAAGATGCAATTGTGTGAATGTAAAGAACTATTAATTCCAGTGTAATCTGAACTAAATGAAGGCCACTACATCAGAAAACCTTTGTTGGGCAGAAAATGCAGCTTAAGTGCTCTACGTGGGGCTTCCCTTGTTCTTGGCCCGGAGGCTGCAGCTGGTTCAGAATGCGGCGGCTTGTCTTCTTATGGGGACGGGTCGCCGGGAGCACATTACACCGGTGCTCCAAGCTCTGCACTGGCTGCCGATAGTGTGCCGGGCCAAGTTCAAGGTCCTAGTGATGATCTACAAAGCCCTACACGGCCTTGGCCCCTCATACCTTAGGGACCGCCTCGCCCTTCGCGCCCCGGAACGGCTCCTGCGGTCTGCCGGGGGTGCCCTCCTGGAGGTCCCCCGTGTTAAGCGGGGGGCCACGATGGAGCGAGCATTCTCGGTGGTAGGGCCGCGGCTGTGGAACTCCCTTCCGGAGGAAGCTCGCCTGGCCCCAAGCCTTTTGACATTTCGGCGGAACTGTAAGACCTGGCTGTTTGCCCAGGCCTTCGGGAGGGAGGGTGGGGGGGGTGATTTTAATCCCCCGCCCATTTATTCATTTGTTTTTCTAGCCCTGTTTTATATGATGTGTTTTAGATGATGTATTTTATATTTATATTTTAAGTGAATTTTAATATTTTATTGTTGTTGTTAGCCGCCCCGAGCTGCATTGCAGGAGGGGGTGGGATATAAATCTGTAAAATAAATAAAAATAAATAAAGTCATTAGCACAGATTGAGGGCCAAACTCAGAAGGTTTCATTAATGCTGTAATTGTGATTTCTCATGTGTAGTTCAGTGGCTAGAGCCAGTGCACAGTGTGCTGGGACTTGGGGCTAGGAGTCCTGAGGTCAAATTGTAACTTAGCCAGGTGAGCATGGAAAGCTGCTGTCTCTCTGGGATCATAAACAGAACCGTCTTTCAAACTGGGTAGTGGCCTAAACCTAATCACGTTCTGCGTGGTGACTGATAGCCTTACAGGTTCCTGAGCTCATAGGAATGCAGGGAGATCTGCAACTGTGTGAATGCCTTGCTACTGGAAAAAGGAAACACAGATTAAAGCAGAAGAGGTGGGTTTGCAAGTGGAAAGGGTGTTGTGTGAATAGGATTGCCAGTTTTTTCAGTGTGACCTTGAAACTCCCATTTTGGCCTATGGAAGTTACGGGGTCAAACTGCAAGACGTGGCCACCCAATGTGTGAATGAGCCCATAACATCACTTCCCTGCACTGGTGGAGGGGCAGGGGTGCCCCTCCCTGGACTTTGCGTGGCCCACACCCCCTTCTGAGTGCTGCAATGTTCTTCTATTCTGGCCCTCCTTAAGGGAGATGGCCACATAAGAAGGGTGTGGTGAATCAGAAACAGGGGAGGGGCTCTCTTGCACATATTCAATGTGGCCACACCCCTTTCCGAGCATAGTGATGTCATGATGCTCTACAGAGGTGGGATCAGATCAGACCAGGGTCAGAAAGACCTCTTTACTCGACCACTTCCCAGGGGGGAAAATATGGCAGTCCTGCTCCCCATATGTAAAATGGAACTGCTGAGATGATAGGTGATGAATGAGGCCCTTGTGTGTGTGCTGGGTGCTGCTGACATCATTAACTACTGGAAAGAAGGTGTGAATGACACACACACACACACACACACACACACAAAGTCAGTGCTCCTTCACACAACCCCCAGATCATGGGAGGAAGCTTATGGAGTGCAGGTCATTCTGTTTCCTCCTGGGGATCTTGGTGCTGAGTGATGGATCTCCCCTCCCGACACACTATGAAATATGTGTAAAGTACTGGTGCAATTTCAAGGTTGTTTGCTGAGAACCGTTACTGAGCTCTTGACACATTCTCAGTAATGGTTCGAGATCTCATCGAGAATCTCAGCAACATTTACTGTTTAGCATTTACCATGTACTGTGTACCAATTTACCATGTGTACCGATTTAGTACCATTTACCGTGATTTACCTTGTACCGTATACCGATTTACCATGTACCGCTTACCATGTACTGCGTTCATCCCAGTAAAGCGCATGTGCAAAATAGCCACCACAACTGTTCTGCATATGCACAACCCTCTTCCAAGATGGGACCGGCATAGCCACTGCCATTTAGGAAAAGGGCAGCCATTTTGCGCATGCAGATTACCAGGACGAATGCAGTACATGGTAAGCGGTATATGGTAAATCGGTATACGGTACAAGGTAAATCACGGTAAATGGTACTAAATCATGTCAAATTGAGAAACATTCTCAATCAAGAAAGTGTCGAGAACCAGTGGTTTTTTTGATTCTTGCTAAAAACGAATCGAGAACCATGATTCTCGGTGAGAATTGAGAGACTATTGAGATCGAGCTACAGCCTTAGTTGTTTTGCATGTGTTTGTTAACAGGGCAAAACTCATCACACAACACCAGGACCGAGAGCAGGAGGCAAGCCAGGGTGGATGCACTCCCTGAGTTCCCCCTTCCCATGTCCTGGAGGTTGTGCACTGAGCCCTCAGTGAAACCAGCAGTTGATCTGAACAGATCCTCCATCGGTATAAATGTTAGTCCCATTAGCTGACATAGCTCCACTGATGATCCCAGTGACAAGGGTGTATGTATAATATGGATAATCATTGCAGCTGCAGTGAGGGCCATGAATCTGAGGAAAGGGGGGGGACACACACTCCTTGGTGTAGCTGACATAGCTCTAATAGATGCACTGGCGACCACAAGCCTCACAAGGAAGAGACTCGAGCTCAGGCTACGGTGGAGCAGCGCTATTGCCAGTAGACTGGGAGGGTACTGACGCTGTCATACATCACCTGTTCACCAGCAAGAGTGTTTTTCCACCAAAGTAGGGGTGTGCATTTCGTTATTGCTATGAGAATAATGAAAACAAATATATCATTTTTGGTGGTAAAATACTAGGGATGTGCGAACCCCTGGGGGTTCGGCCCGTTCGGGGTTCGGGCGAACCCAAAACTGTTTGGTTCAGCCTGTTTGGGATGGCAAACCCGTTTGGGCACGGGGGGGGGATTTTCCCTCCCCCATCCAGGCTGTGCGAGGGGAAGGGGCACCGGGGAGCCCCCCCCATCTTGCTGAGCCTGGGATTTTTTTTAACCCCCCACACCGAACAGTGGCAGCGGTGGCAGGTCCGCTGGCAGTGGTACTCTGGAGCGCTTCAGGCCACTACTAGGCCTTCCGGGTCAAACCAGAAGGTCTAGTAGCGGCTGGAAGTGCTCCGGAGCACCACCGCCGCAGGACTCGGCGGACCCACCATCGCTGCCACCGCCACTGCTGGACCCGGGCCCCGACCTACCTGGTGGTGCCGGGTCCCTGGCCATGGGTCCAGCGGCGGCAGCAGCGGCAGTGGGTCTGGTGGCGGTGACACTCCGGAGCACTTCAGGCCGCTACTAGGCCTTCCAGTTTGNCAACATACCTGGTGGTGCTGAGTCTCCAGCCCTGGTTCTAGCTGCGGCAACGGTGGTGGGTCCGGCTCTGGTGACACTCCGGAGCACTTCAGGCCGCTACTAGGCCTTCCAGTTTGACCCAGAAGGTCTAGTAGCAGCCTGGAGTGCTACGGAGTGCCGCCGCCACCGCTGTCACCGCCACTACCACTGCCACCACTGTACCCAGGGCCAAAGCCCCGGCACCACCAAGTAGGGCAATCCCTGAGGTGGGGGGGTTAAAAAAAAATTCCCAGGCTGGGTGGGAGGGGGGAGGTGCTCCCCGGTGCCCCTTCCACCCATGCAGCCTGGAGGGGGAGGGAAAACCGGGTTCCTCCATGCCCCCTGCCCCCCCCCCCTGAATGCGTTCGGAACCTGAACTTTGTTTGGTAAGTTTGGGCAGGGGTCGGTTCGGATCCAGGGTGTTTGCGAATGGGCCGAACACCCTGAGTTCGGGCTGAATCCCAAATATCCGAACCGGGATCGCACATCCCTATAAAATACTCTTGCTGATGAACCGGTGATGTATAACAGCATCAATACCCTCCCAGCCTACTGTCAATAGCGCTGCTCCACCGTAGCCTCAGCTCAAGTCTCTTCCTTGTCAGTGCTGGGCTGCTGTTCATCAGCTGTTCACCAGGGAAAACATTTTTGTAATTTCTGGTGATTTTCAGTTATTTCCAATACTGATATACTGGAAATTACTTTAAAATACCGATAATACTGGAAATTATTGGGAAATTACTGAAAAATAACAAAAAATAAAAAACAAATGTCAAAAACAAATAACAAAAAAATAACAAAAACAAATGGAATTTTAATGAAGAAAATGAAACAAAATGATTTTTTTCTCTACACACCCCTACACTAAACAGCTGGTCCATAGCATCAGCAGCATTAGCCCCATCAAACCTTATTCTTAACCGGTTCTAGGCAGAGCACAGCAGTGAAAGAGTATGGAAGAGATGACAAAGCAGAGGTTTTGACATAAATGAAGCCTTGGATCCAACCCATTTTTGGTTGGACATTTTGCACGTGTTCAAACAAACGGACACATTTTTAAAAAAAATCAGTTTGAACGAACCGTCTGGATCTGTCAAAAAAGCAGAATCCAGTAAGAAACAAAGTTTAACCTGCGCCATCTGATCAGAAGCGAACTTTCAGCCTGCACCATCTTTAAAAAGGATTGCACATTCGTATAACAGGCCTGGTAGCCATTTTGCACGTGTACAGAGCATTTACATTTTTTGGAGGATTTCACGAGATCTCAAACTGTTACTGAGATCTTCTCGAGACCTCGCTGACGGTTCTCGGTTTTTGCAAGTTTCTCGGGAGAATCATTTTGATTCTCATTTTAGCTCTAAACAGAACCAAACCCCTGTACTAAGCTTCACATTATGGCCTTAGCTACCTGCACTAGCCAACTCTCCAATGCCCAGCCCATAAAATCAGTGTAAATGAAACCACAACCAGATCTTGAGGTTTTATTTACTCTTTAATGATGCAAAAATGTCCGTTGTCTTTAGTAAGAACTAAGGCTCTGGTCCTGTAAAGATTTAACTGTGCCCAGTGTGGGCAGTCCCAATGGAATAAATCACCGACTTCACCAGAAATATGTACTTTCAGAACATGGGTACGTCTTTGCCGAATCAGAGCCGAACTGAAGCTGTTAGGATTTGCTCCAAGCCTTTTAGCCAGTGAGGATAAACTCATCCTGAAGAAGAATTTGCTGCTAGGGGCTTCTGTTCTCAGTGAAACATACCATTACTCCCAGCCATGTATATTTTATTGAGGTCATTCACAATATTGGATGATTTCTCTCGGTCCTCTCCCGCCCTTCATGTAATACAATTTTATGAAACTGACATTTGTGACTCCTCAGCGTCAGCAAAACAAATTATGTGAGAAGAGCTAGCAGCCAAATATTTGTTTAGATTTTATTAAGCATCAGGAGAAAAGCTGTAGAAGGATGCCGATTGAACAAGATAAACTGGAACAAGTTGCCGCTCCTCGTACGAATCCCTCCTTTCCCCAACCACACACACGCACGTGCTCTAGATAGAAAACATTCCTGGCAGTCGAGCTCATTCACAAAGGAGAGATTAATTTTTAAACATAGCGAATATTGGATCATTTGCTATTACAGAGTCTCTGTTGGAAATTAGGTTTCTTAAAATGGCTTGGAATAAGGCTGTAAATGAAACTCATACTGTGCCTCTGAAAACATCTCTTCCACAATGGGTGTCTTTAGACATAACGTCAACAGGTGTCCGAATGTGTGTTTTGGATCTTGCTATGAACACCGGTTACGCCCTGTGTTCACCATGTGGCGCTGCTTAGACACACAGCCCATCTTGGGGCAAATTGGTGTTTTGCTCGCCACCCAATCTCAGCACGCAGGCGCTGCCGCCACATTCCTTGTGTTGTACCTGTTAGACACAACGTTGACCACGTGTTCAGCTGAAACACGCAAATTGTCCTTCTGATACAATGGTGTTCGAATTGCGTGTTCGACGGGTGGCCAAATTGGTGTTAGGATTGTTATGGTGCTTATTATACACAAAGGCCAAACATGTGCTATGGGGTTTTGACACCCGATCTATTACGTCTAAAGACGCCCAATGAGGATTGAACCCTGAGCTACACAGCCTGCTACTATTTCAGCTAAGGGAAGGTAGGTAGCCTTGAAGCATGAGTAGTATAGCCAGAGCTCTGTGTGTTTTGCAATTTTTGTTCAAAATTCTACAACCAGGGAACCTAAATTCAAACAAAAGAAATGATGCAAATGAACCAAACTACAGATTTTGCACATTTTTGAATGCAAATGGATTTTGCAGCATGTCATTTCATCCATCTTTCACACTGCATATCTGAAAAATAACCACCATATCCCACACAGATCTATGAGTGCCTCTGCAAGGTGTGTTGTGATGTTTTTTCTCCAGTGGGTGAGTTGTGAATTACTCCTGTTTGGTTGCAAATTGCAGGAGGCCCCATGGCTCTGGGATAGAGTTGAAACAAGTACCTGCTAAAATGGGTATATTACTTGGAACTGCGGTACTCAGCCCAACCCTGAACCATCAAGTACTAATCGGTAGCCAATGAGTGCCAAACAGGCTTACTGATTTGCCAGTGTTCGCCCTAATTTTCTAATTTCCAGTATCAATGATTTGACTTCCAGTTTTGATTTTTCAACTTCTGGTACAATTTTTCTGACTTCCTGCTCTGGGTTTTCCAAGTCCTGGTGCCAATTTTCCATTTCCTTATCAGTAAAATGGTAAAGCTGTCACTTGGTAAGGGCAATTGCTGGTACTTTTGTGTAATCAGTAGGGCTAAGACAAGAGCAAGTGTTCCCATTCTGGAGGGAAATGCCGAGTGCTGACCTTACAGGAGTGTTTGCAAGTGTCCGTCAGTACTTTGTCAGTTTCTGGTGATTCCGTGCTTCTGCTGTTTTTTGGTCAATTTTGTCACTTTCTGGGACTTTTTGTCACTTTCTGGAACTTTTTGACACTTTCTGGAAGTACTGGAAACTTTTTCATCACTTTCCAGGAATTGTACGACAGTTTTACGGCAGTTTTACAACACTTTTATGGCAATTTCCAGCACTTACCCTGAACTTAGCCAGCACATTTGTGTCTCCACAGCCCCTGAGTGTATGCGCAGGGCACACATGGGCTTGGAACTGGCCCTGTATCAGTCCAATTCAACGAAAATGACAAAGACAGTGGGAAGGCTGGTAAAAAGGGAGACGAATGCCCTGCTTCCGGCAGAAATGGCACTCATCGAGATTTCTCGTTTTTCATGCCTAGTAACCAGGTGCCCTATTTTTGGTGTCCAGATACTGATCAGACACCTGTTAGACTGCTTGAAAATATGGGTAGCAAATGCACTACCCCTCTCATCTCTCCGGCATGTGTGCTGGCAGCAAATAGTGCCAGCATTCTATTGGCTGATCACATTGCTTTCTACTCAGACTATAATTCTGCGCTGCCAGAGGCAATTTCTGTAAGAATTTGTCCAAGTGCCAAACTCTGTAAAACTGGCTGCAGCCACAGCAGTGCAGAATGTATAGGGCCCTCATAATAGCAGTCAATAATACATAACTGAGCAATTCTACTTTTCCCCAGTAGAGGACAGGAGCATATGTACAGATATCTATGTACACACCTACATCCTCCGCCACCATGCACAGAGCAGAGCAGTCAGTTCAGTTTAAGGCAACTCTCTCTCTCTCTCTCTCTCTCTCTCTCTCTCTCTCTCTCTCTCACACACACACACACACACACACACACACACACACACACACACACACACAGAGAGTGTTTTTAAACTAGACACTTCCATGCATGGCCCCCCCACTGTCCATGCGTCCAACCGCTTGCTTGAAGTTGGTGTGTGGGGAGGCATGCTTCCCACGTACCAGTCCACCCATGGCTACTCCTGAAAAATCCAGAGTGCTCCGTGGAGGCCAGTGTGGCTGCCTCTGTGGACAGGGAAGGCATGCTGGAAAATTTCCCCGCACACTTCCCATGCACTGACCATACACCCTCCCTCCCACCGCTCTCATTTAAAAACACCCACCCACCTACCCACACACAGGCTTATGTGAAGTCAAGCTGGGTCTAAGCTGTTTACGTAGAACCGTGGATCCAGACTTTCTCTAGTGTCCAGACAGTTCAGATACAGGGTCCGGGATAAGACCATTGTAGAAGTAGGGATCAAGACGTCAGCTCAGCTCCTGAGTCTGGAGCAAGGTTCTTGGCTCATTCCCATTTTTAATGTTATGTTTACTTGTTTTCATTTTGTGCAGCCGTGACTCTTCAATGCAATATTCAGCGCAAAATAAATGCTTCAATAACCGAGAAGCAGCTGTCGCTGAACCTGTATGATAAGCGGAATCCTTTGACGGGGATTGGAGCTTTGCAGCTGATCTCAGCTAAGATCAGGATTGGGCCACCTGCTACGTTTGCTTCGGCGCCGTTGAGCCATTTGCAGAGACGAAACAATTAAGGCCCTGCTGCATGTAGAGAAATCACCAAGGATCGGAGCTATTTTACAGCTGGGGAAAAGGAGGCACAGGGAGGTGACACATCTGGTACATCTTCCTGTCCTATGAGATGAGCCCTGAATGAAGAACCAGTACAAAAGACTCAGCCCTATTTCAATGGCTTCAGTGATTCGGAGGCTGCACGTTGCCCTGTCTGTGCTGCGTAAAAGGTGGTTATAAAGTACCTGGCCCTTGACAGCTCTAAGGCATGTAACCAGAATATAAGGGGGAAACCCCTCCCCTAAACACATCTATGATCAATCCAGCTCCATACAAGACAATGGGAGTTTAGCCATTGATTTCAATGGGAACTGGATTGCACCCCATCATCTTCAGCCACTGAGGCTTTGCCCATATCCCAGAATATCTGCTCCTCCACAGCCTCTGTTGACCAGCTACTGTGGAGCTAGTCAGGTATCTCTCCATGAGCACCTTGTGGAGGGCTGGTTCTGAACCACTTCCCCAAGATGCCCCTCTCCTCTGGCAGCCATTGTAACCTTGCCGGCTGCTGAGGAAGACTGGTCAGACATCAGGGATCTTTCCTACCTTGTGCCTGTAGTCACCCCTCAGCTTCCCCACGCCTACCTGCATGGTTACAGGCAAACTGGGTGATCTATTGATTCAGGCTAAGTGGCCTGAGGCAGCATTGTGAGGTGGGTAGGTGGTCTTTGCATGCTAAGGGAGTCAGAAGAAGTTTAGTAAGGTGCGTAGGTAACTAGTGTACAGCTATGGGAATTTGAGACACCATTGTGAGAACAGAGTCAACAGACCACTGTGAACTACTAACAGTGACCTAAGGGAGCCCTGTGAGGTGGGTGGGTGGCATGCAACAGTAAGGGAATATGTGGGACTGGGCACATTGTGAGGTGGACAGGCATCTGGCTGATCTACCTCACGTCTCTCCGTCAGACAGCCTTAGCTGCGGACCTCCAGTCCCAGCAGCTCCAGTGGCCCAAGTGGGACAAGCCCCACTCTGTTTGGCCTGGAAGATTCACCCCTCAGTGAAACACTCACTTACTCACCGCTCAAAAAAATATTCCAAGTGCACAAAGAGGGGCCGACGCTCTCCCCCTTCTCATTCCACTTAGTTTCTTCTCATTCCGTCATCTCCCCATGATGGAACTCCCAGGAAAAGCACTCTCAAATACTGCTTTCCCTGGGAAGTACCAAGGTAACAGGTACCTGAGGCATGAATACTTATCGTTTTGTCTCTCTATGGACTTTGGTCCCTGAAAGAGGATCAGTGGGATTCAGCGCCCAAAGAGGGACTTTCCCTCTTACGTATAGATATGTTTAGCTGGGTTCCCCTAACGGTGGTTAAAATAGAGGGGCATAGCTAAGGAGTGTAAAGGTATAAAGATGCCTAGTAAAAAAAATATTAAAAAATAAGGCCCCGTACCTGCCTACGCATCATCTGTGTGCTTCAGAGCTGGGAACGGAGCCCAAGATGCCTGCTACCCACTCTCTCCATGTGTTAGCCAGTTGACAGCCATGCTGTCTCATTGAGGGGGAGATCTGGAGAGTGCTCTTGCTGTACACATGGCAGCATCGGAAAAATTACAGAATCCCGAGAAGACTGATGCCAAATTGGTGCTTTGGGGGGGGGGGGGGGGGGGATTTTGGGGGGGGGTAGAGGGGGGGGGCTGGGAGCCAGGGCTCCTGGGTTCTTCTCTGGGGGGGAAGGAATTTCAGGAGGCACTTTCCACCTAGCAGGCAGTGACGACAGTGAGTGGCTTTGTAGAGTTCACTAGTCTCTTGTGCATTCCGTAAAGTCGGGAACTGCCTTCTGAGGTCAAGCGTGGCCCCTGCGCATAAGCAGCCTGACTCTACCTGCTGTCGTTTTCGTTACGTCTGGCCCCCGCACAGCAGGACCAATTACTCAGCTAACAAACCAGAGACAAACCCCGCGCTTCATGCCACCCTGTCGGCTGAGGAAAAGGTGCTGTGGTTACCATGGCAACATTGTTTCGGATGCTGATGGGAGAAGCAGTTTTGATTGAACGATGGTGGGTCAGACGTTGTGTTTGAGAGAGTTCCTCCCCCGCCCTCTTTTCCTAATAATTCCCATAGATTTTTTTTCCCTTGCTCTACCATGCGATGCTGCCTGAGGGGAGAATATAAGAAGGCATCGTTCTCATAAGACGTCCTGGGCTGAGACTCCGTGTGGAGGCAAATTGGCCAATTATGGATTTATTGGATCCCAAGAACATGCCGGTGTGCGAGACAGTGCACCGGATGAGAGGGTCCTGCATAAGGGCGTCCGGCATTTGCAGACTTCCCATGTGACAACCAGTTGAAGAGATGAATAGCTCTCAGTGCAGACTCCGGTATTACAGGCTATGTCTTAGCTCAGCTAGATTCTCCCTCTCTGCGTGTGATCGTTACAATGCGAGTGACAAGATATACTATAGAAGAAAAGCATTCCTCTGATGACAAGCAAGGCTGTAGCTATAAAGGGGGACAGACAGGACTGCTGCACTGAGGCCCACGAGCCTGGAGGGCCCACACACGACTGAAACCTGATCTCAGTTTTCTCTCAAATCCTGCAGAGAATCATGCTTCTCGACTCATTTATAGCGAGAATTGATCATCGAAAAACACCCCGGTTCTCGGCACTTTCTAGGTTGAGAATTTTCCCCGATTTGTTGCAATGTACCGTTTATCATTTACTATGATTTACCATGTAGCACATACCAGTTTACCATGTGTACTAGGGGTGGGACTTGGTGGAAAATTTCGGATACTGGTTTTACCAGCTCTCGGACCACTTGCCAAGTACTGCATTGGTCCTGGTAAAGCAAAAAATGGTCAGTTTTGATGAGATTCTTGCCAAGATCTCAAAATGTTACCAAGATCATCCCAAGATCTCGGTAATTATTCTTGATTCTCATGAGATTTTTTGCAAGATACAAAGTGATTCTCGTATTAGACCTAAGCCCATATTCCCTGGTTCAGCTACATCCCCCACCGGTGGCAGGAGGGACAGAGGATCCTTCTTCCATCTTCTGTATCAGGGCCCTTTCCAAACGAGCTATGCCTCTGATGAGATGTAACCCAAGTTCCTGAAGAAGGGTGACCCCAAACCAGATCTCTTTACCCCTAGCTTTTCTTTATTCCTGGGATCTGGGTGGTGGTGGTGGGGCTCAAATTTTAAAATTTGTATATTCCTTTTAAAGGCATATTGAGACGACCAACTATAATCCCCAATGGGGGATTCTAATTAGAATCTCCAATGGGATACAAATAGGGATGTGTGAACACTGGGGGGTTCGGGGTTCGGCCCATTCAGGGTTCGGTCGAACCCCAAACCATTTGGGTTCGGGCAGGGGGCAAACCTGTTTGGGGGGGAGTTTCCCCTCCCCCCTCCAGGCTGCACGGGTGGAAGGGGAAACAGGGAGCACCTCCCCCCCACCCTGCCCAGCCTCATATTTTTTTTTAGCCCCCTCACCCCAGGGATTGCCCTACCTGGTGGTGCCAGGGCTCTGTCCCTGGGTCTGGCAGCGGCAGGTCCAGCAGTGGCGGGTCCGGCGGCAGGAGTGCTCTGGAGCACTTCAGGCCACTACTAGGCCTTCTGGGTCAAACCAAAAGGCCTAGTAGCGGCCTGAAGCACTCTGGAACGCCACCAACACCAGACCTGCTGGACCCACTGCTGCAGCCACTGCCGGACCTGGAGCCCAACCTACCTGGTGGTGCCAGAGCTCCGGCCCCGGGTCCGATAGCGGTAGCGGTGGTGGGTCCAGTGACAGCGGTGCTCCGGAGTGCTTCAGGCCACTACTAGGCCTTTCCAGTTTGACCTGGAAGGCCTAGTAGTGGCCTGAAGCGCTCCAGAGCACCGCCACCACCGGACCCGCCAACGCCAAACCCGGAGCCCTGGCACCACCAGGTAGGGCAATCCTTAGGGTGGGGGTGGGGTTAAAATTTTTTTTTACCAGACTGGGCAGGGGGGGAAGGTTCTCCCTGACGCCCCTTCCATCCGCGCAGCCTGGAGGGAGGAGGGAAAACCGGGTTCCTCCCTGCTTCCTGCCCCCACCCAAACAGGTTCAGAACCCAAACTTTGTTTGGCCAGTTTGGGTGGGGGGCGGTTCGGATTCAGGGTGTTCATGAACATGCCGAACTCCCTGAGTTCGGGTCGAACCCCGAACTTCCGAACCGCGTTCGTACATCCCTAGATGCAAAATCAAAACGTTGCCCTTGAGGATAAGGAGAGGTGAGCTGAGATAGTTTCCAAAGTGCTTTCCAATCTGTGCTTAGTTTACCCTCAGAATAACTTCTATGAGGAAGGACATTATTATCCCCATTGTACAGATGGGAAACTGAGGCATAGTCAGTTGCCCAAAGTCACCCAGTAAGTTTATGGTTAAAAGAAGATCTGAACACTGTTTATTTAGGTTCAAGTGCAACATCATAGCCACTAGGCTACACTGGCTACCCTGATTCCTGCCAATAAAAGTGAGAAGTGAGAATGTGAGAATCGAGTTTCAGCCCTAATTAATATCCTGTATTTCAGATAGCTTTGTGGTTATCCAGCAAGAGAAGGGGTTAACCACCTAACTGGATACCGATATTTACCAATTGCTATTTACTGAATTACCATTTTGAGTTTATACGTTACCGCACAACCAAACCAGCCTGGAGGGAGGGAGGGAGAAAAAAAATGTCAAATAGTAATTAAATAGTAAGGCGGTAAAGGGTAGTTGGTAAATGGTAATTCAATAAATGATACATGGTAAATGTTAATCCAGTTAACCAGATAGCTGCCGGATACTAAACCAGATACCATGCACCATCTGACCAGATAATGAATACCGGACTATCCATCTGGATACCGGATACTAGCAGATACTCTTTTCAGCTCTAACCATAACAGCCACTTAGATGGAGCATTCTTATGACAAGGATATAATTATATGGAGACAGGGGCTCTGCCACCATTATGTGGGCAATGGCACAAGGCCATAATCTGGCCCACCATCATCTCCAAAGCATTCTGGTCATTTCTCGTGCTTAGAATGTCAGGGGGGGAATGACAGATTATGTTATTGAGCATGTGTTTTATTTTGGCTGGCTAACACTTCAGTGGTCATAGGGGTTAAAGACTAGACAGAGTGTTTATGTGTTTTTCTCTTTGTGCTTTTGTTTCTGTAAACAGCCCTGAGACTTTGTGGAAGGGCAGGGTATAAATTCTGATAAATATGAGAGATTACGGCCTTGTGCAAGTGTGTAGAGAAGGGATTAACTGGAATTAAATTCACCCCCTTAGTCAGGGACCCATGTTCACTGTGGTTTCCCCATTGCTGCTAATGAAGAAAATACAGTGAACACTGTCCATGCCCATAGTCAATTCAAGTTCATTTTCCCACATAGACAGAAATTTAGTGAATTCCATCTTTCCCAGCAGAACAATTCTGTGTCCCGATTCAAACCTTGGAGCCTCACCACAGACTCGCCACTCGTCTCTCTCTTCTTTCCAGACCTGTTTATTAACAAAGAACCTTTACAAACTTGCTGTCACACCTGTGGACAACCAGTGCAGCATTTCCAACAATTTCATTTAGGCAGGCTATTCAACGCCTGGTTTAAAAGCAGACAGACAAGTCACAACATTAAACCTCACTTACAAGAAGTTTTAGCAAAGATCCACAGGACACAAAGCTTTTCCCCAATCTGTGCAGGTTTATTCCCAGGGCCCTATCATCATGCACAGATATATAAAAATCAGAAAACCACACATAAACCAAACCAATCCATATAAAAACCAGAAAACCACACATAAACCAAACCAATCCATATAAAAACCAGAAAACCACACATAAACCAAACCATTCTCACAAGCCCCCAAAGGCATTCAGAGACACCCCCCTCACGTTCCCATGTGCACCCACTCCCCCTGTGTGCCCCCACTCCCCCCACCATGTCCCTGTATGCCCCCACCATGTCCCTGTGTGCCCCACTCCCCCCACCATGTCAACCAGTGTCTCCCCATCCACCAATCCCCCATTCCCAATCCCTTCCCGTCTCTCCCCATCCCCCCCTCCCCCCATTCCCCAGTCTCTCCCAGTCCAAAGTACCTCTCCCTCTCCAGCCCCATTCCATCCCCAGTCTCTCCATCCTCACCACCGCAATTTACTCACCGTCGGTTCGCTCCTCAGGCAGCACCGCAGGATGATCCAGGATCATGGTGCGTGCCGCTGTTCAGTTCTTCTTGGGCCTGGGAGCTGCCACCAGTTCTTAGGCTCCCCCTCCCTCCCAGAGTTGAGTCAAAGTTTGGCTCACTGGGAGGTAGGAGGGATGGAGGGGGAGCCTTAAGGCACTGCATGGCAGCTCCAAGGCCCCACACAGCCCGCAGTAGTCTGACCTGGGCGCCTACTATGTGGCACCCGGATATGGACGTTTAGCCTGCGCTACCTCTGCAATTAAATAGTGCCCTCTGCGGCACTATTTCATTGCTGGGTTCCCTTTATGCAGTATGGATGGTGCTTCTAGCCACCCATTCTGCATAAAGAATGCCTCTCTTTTGTCCCTGAAGCCTTCCTTAGGTGTCCTAAGGAAGCCTTCGGGTGTGTGTGTGTGATTCTCACCGGTTATGTGTGCGCGCGCGCGTGCACACAACAAGTGAGAATGTTTAGAGCCATCTTGAAGAACCTTGTTTTAGAGGCACTGACTTTCAGAAGGAAGGTCAGTGCCTCTAAAACAAGATTATTCGAGATGGCTCCGAACATTCTCACCTGTTGTGTGTGCACACGCGGCCAGGTGAAGGGGAGGTGATTTAATTATTTTTTTTACAGTACGTCATCGGGGGAGTCCTGGGGCCAGGAGGGGCATTGCCCCTGAAATCCTAGGGGGTGCACCGTCCCTGTGTGGTGCGACCCGCTCGCGCAATATTTGAAAATCCCGCAAAGTGGGATTAGACAAGACGGAACTCCAGGATCACGCGCTTTGAAGGCGGTCGCACATTGTTTTCAGACCGTGAATTAAATACCTCACAATCGAGTTATTTAATTTGTGGTCTGCAAACAATGCATGACTGCCTTCAAAGCGCGTGATCCCGGAGTTCCGTCTCGTCTAATCCCGCCTTGTGAGATTTTGAAATATCGTGTAAGCGGGTCACGCCACAGCAACCTGCTCGTGTAAAAGTGCCCTTGAGGGAACAACACTAGGTGCACTGCAGATGAGACCATAGAAAAGCTTTGATCTTAGCTTTACTCTGTATATTCCCCAAAACCTTGGCGGAAAAGGAGTATTTGCACCTTACGTAATGCGCAGAACTGATTTGAGCTTTAGCAAGGCACTGCCGATGCTCCCCAATGGCTACTGTAATAACGTCCTTCCCTCCAGCTGACGTGTGTCAGCAGAGATTCATTAAGCATAATGGTCCTTATGGCTCCAGCCTTCCTAATGCAGATTGAAGCACCATTGTGTGACTGATAATATAAATAGCATTTGGGCTATCTCACTTGCCTCTTTCAAAATCAAGTTTTGTCTATATTTATCTTCTCTCCTTCATCTCACCCCCTTGTGCCGAGGATGTTTCCTGTCAGACGCACACAGCAAGCTATTATTATATAGAACTCCCCCCCTCCCCTTCCTTCAAAGTGAAATTGCATAGGAAATGCCATAAAACGAGGATAGACAAGTCAGCTGAAGATCTTTATTGCCCGTGGGAAGGACAAGCGCCTGGGGGAAGGGTGGGGAGATGACTTATGTCTTATGATGTGGTAACCACTGCCAGCAGAATAACCCTGAATCAGGGGAATAGCTAGGTTGGATATGGAATGGGCTTTGGTGAAGAAGGTGGAATGGGTCCCCTTCCAACAGTCCCCACCATTCCTATCCTTGCCGATGCAGCCCCATCTCCTCCTGCCCCCTAAGCTGGCCCTCTATATGTGTTATCTCTAGGAAGCATGGCAGCCTAGACCAGAAAAGTTCCATGGTCTAATTAATATACTCTGAGCTAAGCCCTGCCTCTCTTCTGGGGGAAAATTGGTTTTTTATCACGTTACCCAATGTCACACCTTGAGTGTCGCTTTTAATAACATTGCTGGAACAAAGGGCAGAGCTCCATGAGAAGTTCCTTAATTGCCATGGATAAGGAGCTCATTATGAATCGCTACGGTGCTTCTGGCTGCTTCAGCTGATGAGAGGGACTGCGTGGTTGCCCGAAATGGCTTTGAGTAAGTCAATAGTAGCAAATTTAAGCAACATTCCTAGGTCGGAGGTGGAGGAGGCCAAACTATTTCCCCTGTGATGTGATGTGTGGGCTAGAAGCTGATGCAAATGTGAAAGTGTCTTACGAAACTCAATGGTTGGTGACATTTTAATTTTATATAGCAGTGTCGCATCAGCAGAAAGAGCTGGAGGAAGGGACCTGTTGCTGATATTCCTTTCAAAACCATGAGCTTAACCATCCTGATGGATGCATGATATACAGCTATGAAGAGGCGTCACTAAAGGAAGGCAAGATGCATAAAATTATGGAAACTGATTATTCAAAATGTCCCAAATAAAGATTTAGTTCTATCTAGCCTCAGAGATAACATGAGCGTGTGTGAGCTTAGAGCTCCCACCACATAGCGCTCATGGCAAGATTGTTGCCTCGAAGGCCTTTTTTAAATTAGCATGGCTGGGATGGGGGTCTGTGTGTGCTGAGTGGGAAGGCTGCAGACCATCCACCCATGTGGGGTGAGTGGGGAGGGATTCAAATGGGCCAGGGATGTGTGTACACCTCTACTCACACACATTTTAGCCTTCACCTGCACAGAGCAATCTGGATTTTTCTCCGATGCTCTGGGAGTGGCCATGGGTGGTTGGTGCGTGGGTCACAGGAGCATGCACACCCCCATGCTGCCTTCATGCAGGTGTTTGGATGTGTGTGGGATGGGTAGACCTGCAAGGTTGCATCTCGTTTAAAGACATCCAAAGAGGAAAAGAAATCACGCCCCATTGGGACTAGGGCTGTAGCAGAATGTCACAGCGGTAGCTAATTCCGCCAGAAACAGCATTTCCGCAATTAGTTGTATGGCATGGCAGAGGCTTTCATTCTGCTAGTTTCATTCTGCTACTTCCGCAGTTCTGCTAATTTCATTCTGCTACTTCCACAGGCTTCACAAAATAGCGGAAACATGACATTTTCGCTACTTCCGCCATTCTGCCAGTGCCACAAAATAGCAGAACAGTGGTTTTCAAACAGTTTCCGCAATTTTCCCACAATTCCGCAATTTGCAGAATGCCGGCGGAATTAGCGGAATATCTGCAGAAAAGCCACGGTGTGACGTTGGCAATTCTGAAATGGTGGAATGGAATTGCGGCACGGTAACAGCTGCTGCCACATCAGCCCTAATTGGGACATGACACATGTGTTTATGTGTATTCTTTACATTTTAATATTGTGAACCGCCCTGATCCACCTTTGGTGGGAAGGGCAGGGAAAGACATTTAAATAGGGAAATTTAAAGGGAATTTATTTTTAATTGAATATGTTGGATTTTATTATGCATTTTTTATTTTGTTTTTAGTTGTTTTAATTGACTGGAAATGGCTAATCGCTAATGTATTGGGATTAAGCGTCAGGCGGCTCAACCTCATCCAATCCCCCACAGTGGCCAAGCACCAGGACAGCAACGAGACAACAGGGCCTGGGTGTGATGAAAAGGACAAATACAGCTGGTGTCATCAGCATATTGATGGCAACGAACCCGCCAGCTGTGCACAACCTCCACAAGCGGCCTCATATACACATTTAACAGGACAGAGGACAAAATAGAACCCAGCGGGACCCCACATAGGCAGCTTGCAGGGGACAAAGTACAGTCCCTAGCACCCCCCGCTAAGATCTATCTGCAAGGTAGGAACGGAACCATTGCAAAAAGGTTCCATCCACCCCCACCAGGTCCCACAGGCGAGTCACCAGCAACTCATGGTTAACGGTATCGAAAGTCGCTGATAGATCTAATAGGACCAACAGGGTCATATGACCCTTGTCCAATTCAATGAGGAGGTCGTTGACCAAGACGACAAGCACTGTTCCTGTGTTGCAACCCGGGTGAAATCCTGACTGCATGGGATCATGATATGCCATTCAAATGCACCTGGAGCTGAGAAGCCAGTACCCATTCAATAACCTTCCCTAAAATGGGAAGGTTAGAGACAGACTGGTAACTGGCTGGGGCACCAACATAAGCAATGGTTTTTTTGAGGAGGGACTGGACCACAGCCTCTTTAAGGCAAACCAGCACCCTCCCCTCCTGAAGGGAGGTGTTGATAACCCCCAACAGCACCAGCCCCAATTTCTCACTGGTAGCTCTTACTAACCAGAACAGGCACAGATCTAAATTGCAGGTGGTGGCTCGAACAGATGCACATTGCATTGGCAGGCATCACCACTTGAAATTCACCCCACAAAACATGACCAGACAGGGCATTCCTCTAAAATGGTGGAGTTGAATTCATGCTCAATGCAAGCAATTTTGACCATAAAGTACTTCAAAAACATGTCCCAGCGTCCGTGGACAAATTCAGTTCCAGGTAGAGACAGGCTGGACCGACGAGACCTCTCACCACACAGAACAGTTCCACCGGACATGACCGAGCAGACACAACGAGTGCAGCAAAGAACCGCTTCTTTGCTGCCCTCACTAGGGCTGATGCGGCAGCAGCTTTTACCGCGCCACAATTCCGTTCCACCATTTCGGAACAGCCCGCGCCACACCGTGACTTTTCTGTGGATATTCCGCTAATTCCGCCGGAATTCTGCAAATCGCGGAATTGCGGAAATATTGCGGAATAATTGCGGAAATCGCGGAAAACCGCTATTCCGCTATTTTTTGGCGCTGGCGGAATTGCGGAAATAGCGGAAATGTCATGTTTCCACGATTCCACTAAGTTGCGGAATTAAATAAGCGGAACCACGGAACCGCGGAATGAAACCGTGGAATGAAAGCCTCTGCCATGCCGTTCCACTAATTGCGGAAACACTGTTTCCGCCGGAAATAGCTACCGCTGCGATATTCCGCTACAGCCCTAG
>QEPC01009472.1:13165975-13175991 GCA_003113815.1 Sphenodon punctatus | reverse complement strand
ATCACCCCCAGACTCCGGACCTGCTGAGCTATAGGAAGGTGAACCCCCACAATCAGGGGGGCCACTACCTCCCTCGCTCTCCCCACCAACATCACCTCCATCTTATCGGGGTTGAGCTTCAATCTGCTCTGCCACATCCATTCCACCACGGCCTCCAAGCATTGGGATAGCAATGAGAAGGCAGGGTCTGGGTCAGTTGAAAAAGAGAGGTACACCTGAGTATCATCAGCATACTGGTGACACTGCACCCTGAACCCTCTCACGACCTCCCCCAAGGGCTGCATATATACATTAAATAACAATGGAGACAGAATGGAACCCTGTGGAACACCGCATGATAAGGCGCAGGGGCGCGATGTCTCATCCACCAACACCACCAGCTGGCTTCTCCCTGAGAGGAATGAACAGAACCATTCAAGAACATTCCTGTCCAGACCCCCCAGGTCACGCAGCCATCTCAATAGCAGCCCATGATCCATGGTATCAAAAGCGGCTGAGAGATCTAGCAGGATGAGAAATGTTGAAATTCCTGCGTCCATCTCCCGGCAGTGGTCGTCTACCAAGGCCACCAATGCCATCTCAGTGCCATAGCCATGCTGGAACCCTGATTTAACAGGGTCTAGGAAACCAATGCTATCCAGATGCACCTGGAGCTGGAGTGCCACTGCCCGCTCAATAACCTTCCCTAGAGACAGGTCGGTAACTGGCGAGTGCATACACGTCCAAAGATGGTTTCTTCAGTAGGGGGTGCACCACAGCCTTCTTGAGGCAAGGCAACAACCTCCCCTGCTGCAAGGACGTGTTCACTACCCTCGCCAGCACCGTCCCCAGCGTCTCCCTGGAAGCTTTCACTAACCAGGACGGGCATGGATCAAGTTCGCAACAAGTAGCCCCCAAACAGACCCCAAAACATCCACAGCATCGGCCGATGTCACTTCCTGAAACTTCCCCCACAAAGCTGGACCTGATGGGACTTCTGTCCCCTCGTGCTCTTCCCCTACTTCCCCTAATCCAATGTCAAAGTTGGTCTGAATCCAAGCAATCTTGTCTGAGAATTAGTTGACAAACTCCTCACAGTGGGCTTGGGACAAGTCCCCATCCAGGCGGAGGGAGGCTGGACTAACCAGCCCCCGCACCACCCGAAACAGCTCTGCCGGGCGTGACTTCGCAGATGCTATGAGGACAGCAAGGAACTCCTTCCTTGCCATCCTCATAGCCTCAAATGGGCACTATGGAGAAGACGGTTGGAGTCAGATCGAGTCCGATGCCAGCATCACTCCAGCCTCCTTCCTACTCGCTTCATACACCGCAGCCCCTCAGTAAACCAAGGGGCCCTGCGGTGACGAGACCGAGGCAGAGGGTGTCTCGGAGCCACCCTGTCAATGACCTCCTCCAGCAAGCTGTTCCAACGCTGGACCAGCTCATCCACAG
The DNA here is from genome assembly GCA_003113815.1 of Sphenodon punctatus. Taxonomy (NCBI): domain Eukaryota; kingdom Metazoa; phylum Chordata; class Lepidosauria; order Sphenodontia; family Sphenodontidae; genus Sphenodon; species Sphenodon punctatus. The sequence continues at coordinate 13,174,560 of QEPC01009472.1, read as the reverse complement.
AGTGACTGTCCAAGTCCAAAATTAACTTCCTCAAGACCTCCTGGAACCGCTGGGGTTCCATCAGCCTCCAAGGGAGGACAATCCTAAGTGGTCCTTTCCCCTTCTGGAGGGGGTGCGCTAGAAGATTGACCTGAAGGAGATAATGGTCCATCCATGACAAGGGCACCACTGTAACCTCCCCCACAACCGGACCCCACGCCTCAGGGCCAGAGCCAAAGATCAGGTCAAGGGTGTGCCCCCCCACGTGGGTCGGGCAGATAATCTCCTGGGGCAAATCTATGGTTGCCATGGCAGCCATGAATTCTCGGTCCGCCCCGACAAGGCCGGCATCGGCATGGATATTGAAGTCCCCCAGAACCAAAGTTCTGGAGGAGCCCAGCACCACCTCGGAGGCCAGCTCTGCTAGAGCGGTAAGGGATGTCGCCGGACAGGAAGGGGCCCGGTACACCAGCAGCACCCCTAGCTTTCCCCCGGCCAAATCGAACACCACGTGATGTTGGAAACTTAATTCTTGCTACTCACAGTGTGAGTACGGAGCGCCTGAAGCCTAATCATTGTTGTCTTGTTGCCCTTTCTTCCCCGGGGTGAGTGAGAGTGTCTGCCCAGTCGTGACCCCCCTACACCTCGCCTTCTTGGACCCCCTTGTCATCTCCTTCCTCCATTAGTTTCCATTTCGCCTCTAAGTGCATGTCCTGCCCCCCCTGTTTCCTGGGACCCCAGCCTCTCCCCTTTCCCCTCCCTACACTCCAGACCCCTTCCCCCTCCTGCTCCCCTCACCTTTCTGTGCACGGTGTCTTGGGCCCCTGGCTCGGATTGAACGAACGGGAGTGGGGTTGCATGGAATCCCTTTTCCCTTCCCCAGGGGCTACTGGTTCCCTCTCTTTCCCTGTGATGAGTCGGGTTGCCCTCCGGACTGGGGGGAAAGCCCAAACAAGACCCTGAGGGATCCGTTTTCCCAGATAGAGGACTCTCGTGGAGAGGGAATCTGCCCCCCCTCTTGTCCCATCTGTACTCCCTTCCCATATCTCCCACCTGTACTCCCTTCCCTTACCTCCGTGACACCAGTGTCTCCCCTAAGCCAGACCCATGTCCCATTTCCCCCTCCTCAAGCCAGTTACCCACTCTCCCCAACCCAGTTTTCTCCTTTTAAAGTTGGTAGCAGATTTAGCAGTGGTTTTAACTGTATTTCCCCCTTTTTAATGGGCGTATCAAATTGGCAGAGCCTCGTTGCATTTCTGCACCAAAATAATCCATATGCAGGCACCCATCTTACCTGTGTTTTCCACGTTGGTGGCAATGAGGAAAATACAGTAAAAGATACAAATTCAAACTAGGGCTGAAACAAATAGTAAAATTTTATCCATGAGCATTTCCAGGTTTCCGAGGACTGGCTCTGAGTGTTTGGCCAGTCCTTGGAAACCCGGATGAATATTCACTACTCGGTAAAATACTCAGTAAAATAAAACCCAGTACCGAGTATTTTCCAAGAGCATAGTACTGAGTCAACTTATAAAGGGACAGGAAAAGCCCCGTATGTTGGTCTGAGTACTGGACCAAGTGCTGACTACCAAGTACTGAGTACCAGGTTGATTCCTCAATGACTTCGTACTCGGTAAAAGTGAGTCAAAAAATGAGAGACTCGGTAAAAACCGACTAATTTTGAATACCAAGTTTCAGCACTAATTCAAACCAACACAAATACCAAGCAGACAAATACTAATACAAATACAAATACTTCACCCTATGCACAGTCCTGAAATTCATCCTTTTTTACATTGAGGTTCTTTTCTGGCACTATACAAACAAACAAACAAATAGGGTCAGGGCTAGAGTGCTGTCCCACGAAGACCCAGATCCTGCAGGGACTTAGCCCCGTATCCTCCCAAGATCCTTTGAGTTTTCCGATAGCTTACCCTGATTTTTGTAAGTAATTCTGGGTGAGTATACAAGTCACTCTTACATATCAGGACTGCCCCCGATCTACTGCCTATGAGACCGTCCAAGGAAATGCTGCATAGACTTCCTTGTCCATATTTTCAGGGCACTATCATCCTGTTGGATGGCTTTCCTGCATTCAGAAGGGTGACCGAGGTCACTAGTTACATCATAGAAGAGACAAACGGAGAGACAGAGAGCGGAGAGAGTGCAACCCAGATTTCTGCAGCCACCACTTGCTTTTTAAAGGAATGAGAATTCAAAAGTTTCTTTTCAGAATTTTAAAGCATCAGGACAATTGTGCAGTAGACATGGCATCGGTGCTTACTGTAGCATGGGAAGTGTGACGGCTTTTCCCCTTTGACAAGAAGGAGAGCAGAGTGGCATAATAATAGCAAAGCAGTCTCCCATCTGGATAAGGACTCATGTGCTCAGGCTTGCAATACCCTCCCCCCATCAAACCTTTTTTCTTAAAAAGAAGAATGTCACTTCCTTTTTCCTTTTCCCAAATGCATCTTTACAAAAGAGCATGTTTACCCCTAAGGGTTTGGGGGTGGGGTAAGAAGCTCCTGACATCGTCTTCCACAGCAGAGATTTAAAATGGGTTTGCTGCATCTGATATAAGCAGAGGCAGGCTGCTGGAGTGAAATGGAAGGTATTGCAAGAAACATCTGCAGGGCAGGGGAGCTGTTTCGGATGCCCGCCATGCTAAAAGGATTCCACTTTGAAAAGAGAACAATCTGGAGGTTGAATATTAAAAGTATTTCAAGCAAAGCTTGCATGCCAGAGCGGGCTCGGTTCAAATGCTGAGGCTAGGAGCTGAGCCTGTGAACAACAGTTTGAACTGTGTGCTGCTGGCTAGGATTAGTTCGAGAGAGTCAGTCATTCCAGTGAGGAATTACTGAGGCCTTGGTCCTCCAACGTGTGTCTGCAGGAGTCAATGGGGCCTTTGTTTTGGCTCCTTCCCATCAACAGCCCCCTGTAGTACAATTGTTTAACTACTCCATATGTCTCAGCTGTCCTTCCCCTCTCAGTTGTGTAGTCTGGAGGACAAAGTGCTGTTGTTTCTGGTTCGGAGGCTGCAGCTAGTGCAGAATGCGGCGGCCCGTCTCCTGACGGGGACGGGGCGGTGGGAGCACATAACACCAGTGCTCCACGCTCTGCACTGGCTGCCTATAGCATACTGAGCCAGATTCAAGGTGTTAGTATTGATCTATAAAGCCCTACAGAGTCTGGACCCCTCATATCTCGGGGACTGCCTCGCCCTCCATGCCTCAGAGCGATCCCTTCAGTCCACCAGGGGCGCCTTTCTGGAGGTCCCCCATGTAAGACGGGGGGCCACAATAGAGAGGGCATTCTCGGTGGCCGGGCTGCGGTTGTGGAACTCCCTCCTGGAGGAGGATCGCCTGGCCCCGGGCCCGTTGGCCTTTCGATGTATCTGTAAGACTTGGCTGTTCACCCAGGCCTTTGGAGGGAAGGGTGGGGGGGTGTTAATTTTTGTGGGGGGTGTTTTAAATTTGTTTTAATTATGATATTATAGATTTTTTTATGTTTCAAAATTGTTTTATATTATGTTGGAGGCCGCCCCGAGGTGCAGTAGGCATGTGGGGTGGCATATCAATATAATGAAATAAATAAATAAATAAAGAATTTACACCTGGTAAAAAAAGGTTTGAGCCACCCACATCCAAGACTACTCCGGAGTAAGCAGTTTGAGGACTGTGGCCTAAGCTGCTATGTTACATTGCAGTAGCTTGACGAGGGCTGAAACGAGAATAAAAAATTTTCTCGCAAAAAATCGTACAAGAATTGAGAACTGTTACCAAGATCTCAGGACAATCTCATAATGGTTTGAGATCTCGGTCGAGAGGTTTTCTCAATATACTCTTTACTGTTACTGTTTGCTGTTTGCCATTTCTATGTGCTGTGTACCGTGTTTTTCCCGGTGATGCACATGTGTAAAATGGCCACCACGGTTGTTCTGCACATCTGCAGTCATCTTCCAAGATGACGCCGGCAGCATCATCACCATTTTGGAAAAGGGTAGCCATTTTGTGCATGTGCATTGCTGGGAGGAACATGGTGAACAGTAATGGTAAATGGTGGTAGTAAGCGGAAGAGTGTGTGGTTTGTGGATCATGGCCTTCGCTACACTTGTGTTGTGCAATGGTGTGGTGCACAACTGAGCTATTATTGCTCACTGTTAGGGCTGTGCATGTCATTTTTGTTATCGTTATTTCAATAATGAAAATGACAAAAAATAATAATGAAATCAATAACAATAACGATAGTCATATTGATTTCGTTATTGCCTAGCAGCCTGGCAGGTGTTTTTTGGAGGGAAATGTGGCGAGGAGAGGAGGTAACAGACATCTCGGACCAAGAAACAGTGCTGAACTCTTGGACTGGGTCTGTGATTGGAGGGGAAGGACCTCATGGATGTAATCGCTGGCAAATGAGCAGCACAAGCAGGTCCCAGGCAGTTGAATGGCACCTTGAGATTGCTCAATGCCTTCTGCCTCCCAGAACCAATCAGGGAAACTCTGGGGGAGGGCACTACAACCGTTTATACTGCAGGGCTGGGCTGCTTGACTCTGGTTCTATGTTAGCTATTGCTCTGTCAGGGTAAATTTGCAGAATCTGCTGGAGCGTGCACTAAAAATCCTCCCAGATATATCCCTACGACCTTACCTTTCCAATCCTTGTTAGGGATGTGCGAACACGGTCTGGATGTTTGGAGTTCGGACCAAACTCGGTCTGTTCGGACGCCCGAACCGAATGTCCGAACCGAACTCGAAAATGGCTGAACAGTTCGGTCATGTTTGGGTGAGTTTGGATGAGTTTGGGGGTGGGAAAAACATGACTTCGGGTGGGAAAAACATGACTGGAAGGGGGAGGCAGCTGAGGACCAGAATTCCTTGCACCAGGGGTAGAGATCAGGGGTTGTTTCGGGGCCAAATGATACCGATACCGAAAAAAAACCTTCGAATTTGGCCGAACTAAACTCAGCCGAACCGAACCCGAACTCAGGTTTTGAACTGAACGACTGAACGTCCAAACATCCGAACTGCATTCTGTTCACACATCCCTAAACCTTATTCCTTACCATTAAATTTTACCTTTTTCCTTCCCCTGCCTTTCTCCTCCTGTACACATATATATAGAGAGAGAGATATAGGTAGTATAAATATATATTAGGGATGGGCAAATGCAGTTTGGCGTTCAAGCCAAACTTGGCCTGTTCAGGCGACTGAACCAAACATCCGAACCGAATGCTCGAACGACTGAACAGTTCGGAAAGGTTTGGGTGAGTTCGGATGAGTTCGGGAGTGGGAAAAACATGACTGGAAGTGGGAGGCAGTTGAGGAGTAGACTTCCTGGCACCAGGGGTGGAGAGCAGGCATGGTTTCAGGTTAAAAAAATAAATAAATTGAATTTGGTTTCGCTCCCTGTTACTGTACTTACCATCTTCGGCGGCTGTGGAGCAGGCTCCGGGCAGGGCCTCCGGCTGGAGAAGAACACCTGTGGGACAGAAAAGATCCTGTAAGTGGCTGCGGCTGCCTGAATCCCCCCTCCCACCAGAACACACACCCCCACCAGCCGCCTCAAAGGTAATGCACCGCTGGCCACGTGAACAGGCTCCCTGTTGTTGGACTTACCATCTTCAGCGGTGGCAGCTGCGGAGCGGGCTCCGGGCAGGGCCTCTGGCTGGAGAAGAACACCTGTGGGACAGAAAAGATCCTGTAAGTGGCTGCGGCTGCCTGCATCCCCCCTCCCAACGGGACACCCCCCCAGCCACCTCAAAGGCAATGCGCCGTCATCCACGGGGCTGTCCTCCGCGAGCCGAAGGGCCACGGCCAAAGGGTGCGGCCCTTTGGGGCCCTTCGGGGCCAGTTGGGGATGGAGGGGTTTGATTACTGTGCTTAGGTGGGAGGGAGTGGTTGGAGTGGCCAGGGTATGGGGAATTGTTTACTGAGTAATGTTGATTGTTTAATGCTGTTTTCAGGGGTCTGCCTTGATTTGTGTGGGATCAAGGTGGGCTTCTTTGTTGTATTGAAGGGGGTATTGTACGGAAGAGGAAGTGGAGATGGCTGACTGCCCTCCGGTGAGAGATGGGTGGAGCCAGCTGTATACCCTGGTGGCAGAAGGGTAGGGGTGGTGGGAGTGATGGGACCATTTTGCCTGATGTGTAGGCATGGTCAGAGTAGATACTAGTTGGGGGTTGTTTTTCATATGTATGATATGATATTGTTTAGATTGTATATGTTGGGTCCCCTGTGTGGGAATGAATCCCAGAAATGTGTTTATGATGATGATGTACGCCACCTCGAGTCTCCGGAGAGAGGCGGGATAGAAATTAAAATGCGATGCGATGCTATTGATAGTGCTATTTTCGGCTGTTTGGCCAAGTTCGGCCAAACCAAACTCCGCCCAGCTGAACAGCCGAACCCGAACTTGGGTTTCGGACCGAATGACCCAACATCCGAACATCCAAACCACATTCTGTTTGCCCATCCCTAATATATACTCCCCTCATCCATATATTATATAGATATTCGTTATATATATATCTAGATTAGATATTAGATACTAGGCTGTGTTATTTATGTATATTAGGATTATAGGATAGGAATATTTTTTATTAGACATTGGCTAGGTTTAGCTTAGATTCTGTGTGTGTGTGTGTGTCTGTCTGTCTGTCTATCTATCTGTCTGTATACCAATACAAATAATGAATCGATACCAAAACCAAAATCTTTGTTTGAAATCAGCACCGATAACGACAACAATAATGAAAAATGACATTTTGTTATTAACAAAATAACACATTTTAATAATGAAAATGATAACAACAAATTACATGAGGCCCTGGTGCACACCCCTACTCACTGTACTAACACGCAATGATGCGCTAATTACAGTATAATGCAATAATGCTGTTGCACATTACATTATTGTAACACACTGATAAACATCCCGCCCAGACAGGGCACGTCCTTGTAGGATCAGGCACCAATGCCTCACTTGAGGCATTAAGGTGAGCTTAAGTTTGAGATCTCAATTTTATTCCCTTCACTGTTAATCAACACAGCAGGCACAACCCCCTTCCATCCTTTAGCCGTCAGCACTTCTTGCATAACTTCTCCCTAAAATCCTTTAGGATTTCAGGACCAGAAGTCAACTTCTTGGGTGCATCCTGCTTCTCCAGTGAAGGGCTGAGATGAGAGGAAGTATTTCTGTTCGGAAGGGAAATACTGAACTTTTGGGAGTACTTGTGAATGTAATGTCCATCAGTATTTTATCAGTTTCTGCTGATTCCTTTCAGCCAACATTTTTTGGGTCATTTTCATCATTTTCTGGTATGTTTTGTCACTTTCTAGGACTTTTTTTTGTCACTTTCTGGAAATTTTATGATAGTTTTACAGCAGTTTTACAGCACTTCCCTTGTGCTTAGCTGGCAGGTTTTTGTCTCCATGGCCCCTGGGGGATGCACACAGGGCACACATGGGGCCTGGGACCATCCCATAGAAGCCCTGTTCAACATACAAAAATAATGGAAAATGGCAAAAACAGCAGGAAAGCCAGTAAGTTTCCACGTCACTCAAATCTTGGCAAATGCCCTGTTTCCAACAGAAGCAACACTCACCAAGATTTTTTGTTTCAGTTCAACTTCCAGAGCTCGTGCTCCACCACCAACTCTGTACAAACTGACTTCTCTCTGCAACCTTCCCCTTATATACCCCATGAAAGAGGGCAGGGCCAAAGGGTTGGGCAGACTGGCCTTAAAGGCCCACCACCTGCTCATCACATACAATACTGAAATGAAGTGACTAAAAGTACCAGAAAAAAAATAACCAAAGCACCAAAGTAGCCAAACCGAAATAACCAAACCAATGAATATAAAAATATGACATGGCACGCAAAGATGTATTCAGATATTCGGTTGGCCATACAAACATGTGAATAATCTTTGTGAATGCAAAATGGTGTATCCATTTCTGTCCCCAGTAGCCCCTCCCTTCCAGGACAGCTGCACAGCCTAACCAGTTAATCTTTGACAAGCTCTCTGCCTAATGGCACTGAGAAGCGCAAAGTGTTTCTAATGATTGTAAATTACAGCCTGCACATCAGAAATGCTGAATAATTAAGTTGAGCTCAGGGGGGTGGGGGTGGGAAATGTTAATTATACTTTTGGGGAGAGAAAAAACCCCCACCCAATCTCACCTCGTTTTGTAGTTAATTTTTCTTGTGTCCCTCAGACTGGTGGAGTTCTGCCAGTGAAAAGTTCATGTTCCTGTTCAGCACAAGGCTCTGTAGCCCTTGTAGAGCAGTGGCAGATATTGGGTTAAGCCCCTCACCCTACCCAACTCTTGGTAGTGAAGGATGAGGAGTAATCAGCCAGCTGAATGTAATCAGCCAGCTGACAGGCTAATCAGACAGCTGGTGAGTGACGGCCCAATCAACAGCTCTGAAATAAGGCTGGGAGTGTAAGAAAGCAGGTGCTTGGCCCTTGGCGGATGGAAGGAGAGTTTTGTGTGTGTGTGTGTGTGTGTGTGTGTGTGTGTGCGCGTGCGTGCGTAAAGGCTTGGTTACAGTCAGACTCTTTAACTGCTGTCTTCTGTTTCAGTCTGGGAATCTGGGAATGTACG
>QEPC01009472.1:13130666-13160202 GCA_003113815.1 Sphenodon punctatus | reverse complement strand
GCTGGAATCAGCAGGGATCGGCAAGGAGAAGGCCCACGCCCCCCCCCCGACCTTCGGATCGGGGCCGGTGAGAGAACGATAGGCCTCTAGAGGAGAGGGTGGCAGGGGTGACAGAGTCAGAGGGAGAGATCCAGGTTTCAGTGAGTGCAGGGAGTTGAAAGCGGTGGGAAAGGAAAAGGCCGTGAATGAAGGGGGCTTTGGCAACAGCAGAGCGGCAGTTCCAGAGGGAGCAGGAGAAGGGGAGTCGATCAGGGGGAAGCCAAGCCAGGGAATGTGGATCACGTTGGGGGATGTGGAGCGATGGGGCTTACAGGGCTTGTGAGAGGGTGGGTGGAGGGTAGGAGGGAGCTTGCAGGGAATGGGTAAAGGGGGGGGAGAAGGGGGAATAGGCAAAGGGGAAAATAAGGGGCAGGGAGGTTGGAGAAAGAGTGTTTGAGGAGGGAGAGGGAGAAGCAGGAGAGACAGCAGCAGTGAGAGGAGAGGAGAGATGGAGGGTGAGGGAGTGAGGGAGATACGGAGAGACATTCCAGTGCTGGTATTCACGGCAGCAGCGGGGATAAACAGGCCTGCGGGTGGTGCGGGAGGGTCCACGAGACAGCTGAAAGAAGCTGTGTTGCACGGCTGTTGTTCCAGGAGCAGGGTCCTCGCAAGCCTCACACCGGCCACAAAACGGCCAGCACCCTTTTGTCTCCGCCCTTTGGGCACCACCCAAGGGCTGCCGCCCACAGGGGTCGTCAGCAGCTATCAGTGCTGGGGCGCAGCTGGGAGGGACTGCATCCAGGTGCTGGGGCTAGTTACCTGCAGGAAGGGATGAACTGGTCATATAGTTGTAAGATCAGACTCTTATAGTTCCGAATAGTTCTACTCTCTCTGTTGGTGCTCATTTGGTCCTGCCTCTCACCTCCTTGTGTAACCCAGTTGTCCTTTTGTGGTTCCAGTGGCTATGAGACAGGGTAGATTTTGTGTCACTCTTACAGGACACAATGAATTTGTGTCACTCTTACAGGATGACATAACACTCTCTCTTTCTTTTTTTCTCTTCTTCCTCCCTGCCCTGAGAGTTCATCTGTGGTTTTAAATAAAATCCAATGAGGAGACCGGCCAGTCAATTTCCATCTCGTCCGCTTCTCGGCTGGGATTTCAATTCTAATTTTCAAAGCTGCTGTGCATATAAATTGTCTCACTAGTCACCTCCTGTGTTAATTGGTGAACCGTGGCGCTTTATGGTGGAAAATTCCTCATTGCCAGCCATTGAGTGGAAAAGTCCCAAGACGCTCAGCGGCACAAATGCGCTGGGAGGCTGGAGTGACATGAAGGCAGATGAGCCTGTCACTCTTGGTTTACGCAGGAGATTTATCGGTCCTTCCAAAGGTTACTTTGCTGCTAAGGAGACATCGCAGTATAATCCCAATATTCTCCCATTGTCTGCTTTTCTGACCTACTTTGATAAGAGAAGTCCGACTCCTTTAATAGAGCAGGTGGAGCTGAGAACTGGGAGAGGAGATTCCCGGGGTCTGTCCTTGGCTCTAGTGACATGTTTGACCTTGGAAACACCATCAGGAACTTTTCAAAGAAGCTGGTCGGTGTGCAAAGCTCCTAGTCACTCCTCCCAAAGGAGCGCTCTAGTTGGCTGGCAATAGAAATGGTTTGAAAGGTTTTGTTCAGAAAGAATTTCAACCCAAAATGCAATTAATCTTTCATCCAAATTCTAAACATTTTACAAAAATTTCCTCACATTTCAGAATTGTTTAAGAATTTTTAAAACTCTCTTTTTTCCCCCAGAATGGATGCATTCTTGAAATTTTCAAAGATTGGGTGTTTTTCTTATTTCCAAAGCAACTCTGACATTTTCTATTTTGGAGGGTTGCTGAAAAAAAAAATGTCTTTTTTTTTTTTGGTCCAACTCTCCTCATTGCTTTTGCTAAGCAAGCCAGGACTCCCCAAATGGTGGATCATGGCTGCAAATGGGGTCATGCCCATCAGTACCTGCCCCCCCCTCACACACACCACCCCCCCAGGGTTGGATTTAGAATTTGCAGGGCCCAGGGCAAAAACAAAAGGTGGGGCCCAATTCCCTTCCCATGGTCCCACCCTGTTTAACATCTGGCAATCTGATGCTTGGCTACAGACACAAAGTGCCATATAAGATTATTATTTTTTTAAAAACACACAATAAAAAACAAAGCAGATTAGTACAATGTGGACGTGAAACTAAGGGAGTGGCTACTGGCTCTGTGGGGGCCTCAAAACCGTTGTGTTGGGGGCCCCTGTCCCCATTGTTCTGCAGAGTCCGTGGGGATCCTGCAGTGGAGGGCATTCTGTGGGGCCCCCGGAAGGTCAGACTCAGGAAAACACAGAACCATGGCCCCTAGCTGAGGCCAGCCATGCATGCCCCCTGTTTCCTGGAGCAGTGGTTGGCCCTGCAAAATGATGCCTTCACTATGCCTCCAAGGGGCCTCTCTGCACTGGTCACACCCCTCCAGCCATCTTTCAGCTCCCTGGCTTCACCTTTGACACGCCCCCAGCTTCCCGATTGGCTGCCTTACATCATATAAGGCTGACTGGCAGCAGCAGGAGGCGGGGGGGAACTTTTAATCCATTTCCTAGTTCTGTCCCTCTTTGAGCTCTATTTCTGCCTCCAGCCGCTCTGTTCTGACTCTGCCCAGAACTCTGTTCTCCTGACCGTACTGAGTGAGTACTACTGAGTGAGTAACTGACTGCTCTGGCCCTGATTCTAACACGCCACCACTCCTAGCCTTAAGTCTACCCAGGCCCCACAACCCTGACCCTCAGTGCCCTCTGTGGATGGTGTCCTGGCCCATCTCTTATCTCATAAGCTTTGCATAATTTTGTTGCTGTCTGAGTGTCACAAAAATATATTTCAGTCTCAAAATGTGGTCACATAAAGAAAACTTTGTGAACCTCTGGAACAAACCATTGGCCTCTCTTCTCAGTAAAATAGAACCCATTTACCCTTAGTAATGAGCAGGGTTCCTAGTTTTCTCTGCCAGTGAGTTTTTGCTGGGAAATTTCCCAGAAAAGTCTGGAATTCCTGTGCTTTTCTCTGGAGAAACAGGAATTCTGGTGTTTTTTCTCAAAAATATCCCATTAAAATTGCACAGAAATCCCCACCTGCCATTTCTCATTAACCCAATTGTGGCAGGGCTAGGCCACAAGATGGCGCCTGCCATGCGAGCAACCTAAGATGGCCGCTGCCAGGAAGCGGAAGTAGATGGGTGTGGCTTGCAGTATAAAAGAAAGCCACACAGGAAGAAGGGGGCAGTCTGTTCCTGACCGCGAAGGAGGGCACATCTCCTGAGAGGTTGCCTGAAGGGTTCATGCAGCAAGGAGGCTTTGGACGTGGATTAGGCTGGAAGGACCTGTATAAGAGTCAGCCAGTGGACTGTTACCTGGCTAGGCCTGGGAGTGTATAAGAATGAACTGATACGTATGGATGACTGTCCGGAGGCTTGCGGCCAGGCCTGAGGGCTGTAGCAAATAAACTGTTATTTGACTCAACCTGGGAGTATCAGTCCACTTTGGGGCCCCGATCCTGCATACACTTACCCCACAGAAGTGGGTCCATGTGACACCAGTTAACAAAAATCAAACGAACAATTACCAACTCAAAATATAAATACACAACTACTCCCTCCCTCAAATCCCACCACAACCCATATCCCATCCTCCAATCCTTCTTATATCTTCCCTAAACCACTTACCCCATATCTCCCATTAAAAAACTCAATTTTACACACAAAGTAGCCCATCCAAAACCTAGCCTCCTACGCAGCTCCAGCCCTTCGGCCACAAATAGCTCCCAAACTACCAGAAGCTTTTGGTGGCCTTCGGCGGCCGCCTGCCACTTGGATTGTCACCATTTGCAGTTTGACCCTGAGACTCCCATAGGCCAAAATCGGAGTCTCAGGGTAAAACTGCAAAAGGTGGTAACCCTACCTATGAACATAAGTAGTGCCATACTGGGTCAAACCAATGGTTCATTAAGGTAAGCATCCTGTCTCTGACAGTGGCCGATCTCTGGCCCCTTTTTACACAGGCGACACCCACACATGAATACCCAGAAAGCTGGGCGTTCATGCATGGTTACTGCCTGTGTAAATCCTACATCAGGCGTGTGTGTGTGTGTGTGTGAGCTTCCATGTACATGCATGCACACCCACCTCTACCCATCCCCCATGTACAGAGCAACCGTCAAAAACGGCGTTTGCTCCATGCATGTTGATGGGTGGAGGTGGGTGTAGATGGGCGTGAGCCCGTCTACACCCTTCTCCCACCCACTGCACACAGACCACGGCACACACTGCCCCCCCCCCCACGCTGTGGCCCGTGTAAAAATGGCCTCTCTTGTCTACTTTTTTGTAATGATTTTTCATTGGTTATTTATCATTAATTATGCAGTTTATGATTACCACAACATTTGTTTATTATATTTCTCATCCTTCTTGTACCCCTGACAAAGGGTTCACACCTGAAACACATTGGGTTAGGGTTGTATGGACTAGTCATTGTATTTTATAGTACAAATTATTTGGATTGTTATTGGTGCATTTTTGTTTTATACATTGTTGATATGTTGTATACTTACAGTAAAGTTGGTTTTTTTAGAATTACTGTAGCTTTTTCTTTTGTTTGGCCATTTGTACATGCAGAGTAATTTTATTTTTGTGTTTTTTAAATTTATTATTATTATTATTATTATTAAAATTAAGATACTGATGCCACTGGGACCATTTTGGAAAGGGCCGCGTATATGCAGAATGGCCCCAGTGGTCATTTTGCGCATGTGCATAGATTTTTAATTTTAAAAATTATTTTTAATAAATTCAATGAAAAATGGAAACAGATGAAAGCAAAGGACAATCGTTTGCTTATTCATCCATTTTTGTATGTCACAAAACAAATGTGGCTCCTTTTGTTTTCGTAACTAATTAAAATGATATGGATCGCACCCCTCTACAAAACTCAATTCAGAGAGCAAACAGGATTCAACACATCAACAACCAGCTACATCGTTCATTGCTCAGACACCCTCTACTTTTTGTGAGGGTCTTATAATGCCCCAGCCCACCACCTGAAAAACAGGGAACTCCAGCCAATCTGTGCCCAGGAGTGTGGGCCTGCAGAAAGGTTTTGCCTGGGTTCAAAACCAGAAAGCTCTTACATCCCTTGATGACTTGCTTTGATAAATTTGCTATCCTCCCTGCCTACTCCCACTGAAATGTGAGTTATGTCAGTGGCTAAGCTTCAGTTGGCATGGGGAATGGATATAATGGGAATAAAATAATCTATTATTAGCCAGCCTTAACTCAGATGAGTCAAAGATGACAGAGGGGTGTGTGTACGCGTGCGTGAGAGAGAGACTATGGCATATTTATTTTACTTTAGGGGAAGCTTATTGCATGGGATAAGGATGGCCAACAGTTTTCTTAAAAAAATCAAAGTGGGCTTAAACAAGGGTAATAAATGAGAAAGAAATAGTTATAGTATTGTCAGTGGAATGACAAAGTCTCTTTTAAAGTGTGCATTATCCTGCAATTAGATAAAACCCAGCAGAAAGTCTCGTAAAACAAGCCAGCACAGGGAAAAAACCTCACAACTGATTTCTCCCTACAATGTCTACTACGGGGTATTACTGCCTGATTTATAGTTAGCAGACTTGCATTTGGAATTTTTCTGTCTCCAAAACTATATCACTAATATCAGGACTGGGTCCTCCAGGCAGGTTCAGATGCTGTGACAACTGGCTCCCATGTGCTGGGGAGGGGTGGGGTGAATAAATGTGGAATGACAATGTAAGTGTGAGAGGAAACGGTGTAAAATACAGGCCCACAGATCTTTAAACATGGGGAGCCCAGGGCTATAGAGGCTTGTGGCGATTCAGTAGAGGGAGCCCACCCCATGGGGCCCATGTAGGGTGGCCATACCTCCCATTTTAAAAGAGGAGGCTTATGAAAAATACATGGTGCAGGGCTGCATTGGTTCCAGTGCAGCCCTGAACCATGTATTTTTCATAAGTACCCTCTTTTAAAGCGAAGGTATGGCCACCCTAGGCTCATGAGTAATCTAGCAATAGCAGCATATGCATAACATATGGACCCTCAGAACCAGAAAACCAGAGAATCCTGGCACCTGAAGAGGATGTTATGTTTAAATGAACATCAATATTTTATTATGGTAACATTTTCCTTTTTCTAATGGGTGAGTCACTTTGGGTCCATCAACCCTTCCCATGCTCGGATGGGTTCCCACACCAGCATTTGGCATGGGGCCCTTATATCCCTGGATTCAGTATTTGCTAAAAGCCTGCTTAGCTCAGAGAATGTTTGCTGTGTTGGCCCTGGGAACAAGTGACAAAAGCCGTGATTCTCTGAATACCTGCTCTAGAACTGCAACAAAAAGATATCATCTTAACTCCTTTGTCTCTTGTCTCCCTCAATAAAAAGCCTATCAGACTCATGCAATTTTGTAATCTTTTAAGTGTTTAGAAAACCTTGTAAAGCAGCCTTCACCACAGTTATGTTAATGAGAACCACTGATCAGAATGGCAGTCTTCCTTGTGGAAGGCTGGGGGAAAGAATAAAAAGAACGCTTTCCCCGGTACCATGGGTAAAACGTAGCCTCTGTCACTGTGTATTTTGTCTAAGTTGGAGTATCTCCCACCATGCCCATCTCTTTATTTTGAAGTTGCCACTCAGGGCAGCCAAACATAGATACCGTATTGATCTTTAGTTCAAGCATCTCATCAGTCTCAACTTTGGTAATTGCCTTTGTTTCCTTCGGGGAGTGAGGCTAATGCTGAATTGCAGTGAAGGATGAGATGGGAACCAGAGAGAGGCTACTTGAGAATACTTAAGTGGGCTGAGCTAATGCTAGTATAGATTCCTCCATGGGTTGGGCATGTTACTTCAGTGTCCTTGTAATTGCCATCTCATTTTAAACCTGTTCTGTATTATTTACCTACTTTTTTGTCTGTTGTGCTTCACCATCATGTCTAAGTGTCATACAGCAATTTTGAAGCACTGTGTGTTTTCACAGGAGACTAAAGAACTTTAAAGGAATAGCTGTGGTACAGTTTCAGAGTGCTCCCTTGCTTGGAGGCAATGCTAGATTCGGGGACATTGTGGGCCTTTGCAAAATGGTGGAGTTAGTCCTCTCCTAACTTACAACTGTTTGATGGATACATACTGGGTGAAAACAGACATGTACATAACTCCACTTTAACAGTTATGCATGCTGCAGGGTGATATTGGCACCCTATGCAGCCCTGCAAAATGCATAAGAAAATTAACTATTAAAGCAGAGCTAAAGTGGTGTTAAGGCAGAGTTAAGGTGCATGACTGTTTTCATCCACTGACTCCTCCACTGAAAAAAGGAAAATGTTAACCATAATTAATCAGCTAAACACAGCATCCCCTTAAGGGTGAGGGCTCCTTACATTGTAGACCCTGTGGTTCCCTATTTTATGCGCATGTTGTCATTACTAATTTTTAATCATGGTCCCTGAGGGGGCCCCCTCCTGAACTGCCGAAAAGCCATCCATAGGCCAGGACTCTTGGTGGAGACTGCGTGCTTCTCACACTCATGGTATTTCAGGTTTATCCATGGAGTTCCGTGTATTCGGGGCATCTGTGGGGTCCCCCAACGAGGGGTGCAGTGGGTAGTGTATTTGCTACTTGCAAGTAATACCTGTATTTTCAGGCACCCCCAGAGGGCACTGGGTTCCCGGATGCCCCCAAATGTAGGTCTCTCCAGGACTTTCTGGTACGTCCTGGGAAGCCTCTGCCACTGTGCACCAGGCCTGAAATGAAAAATCTCAACAAGAGCTGTTTCTGATGGAAAGAGAGCACTCGCAACCATTTGTGTGAGGAGGAAAATGGACTGGCTTTTTCGACATTACCCGCAATTTTTCGCAGCTTTCTGACTGATCGTCACATGCTGGTACTTTTGTCACTTTTTGTCACATTTGTTACTTTCCAGAACTTTCTGGAACTTTTGTCACTTTTTGTCATAAAGTATCAAAAGTTCACCCAGGCCTTTGGGGAGGGGGGAGGGGAGGTTAGTGGGTTTTTATCTCCCCTTACCGTTATTTATTGTTTTATTGTGATGCCCCGATTCTGTTTTAATTGTAGTATTTTTTGAATGTTTTAATTGTTTTTAGATGTATTTTATATTTGTGTCTGTTTTTTCTGGTTTGTAAGCCGCCCTGAGCTGTTTTAGGAGGGGCGGGATATAAATTTGATTAAATAAATAAATAAATAAAAACTGCCGGAAAGTGACAAAAACTGTCAGAAAAGTGCTGAGAGTGACAAAAGTGACGAGATTCTCAGGAGTGGAAATGGAAGCAGCTGATTCTTGCTGAAAGTCCAGCATGCTACCAAAAAAGAGATAGTTTCTGAATGGATGGGAGCACCTGCTCTCGCTTCAGCACTGCTGTGCATCCCCTAGTTACGCTGCTGCTCTTGCTGCTGCTCCTCCCGGCCCAGCCCACAGCTCAGCAGAGCCACAGTCCACATAGTGGGGACAGAGAAGTATCAGGAGCAGTGGTGCAGCTGGGCAGTGGTGTGCAGGGGCAGGAGCTTCCTGGTGTGCTCCCTGGGTTGACTCCCTCACCTGACTGTGCTGCTACTGCTGATGCTCCTCCTGCTCCTCCTCAGGAGCAGCAGCAGTGCAGCAGCCCAGGAAGCGTGTGGGCAGGCCATCAGGTCACATCCACGCACCCTAAATTCAACAGGGTACCCTCTCTTAGCTCTATCCCAAAACATGACATCCTGTGCAGTAACNGCTCATCAGCAGTCTAGCAATGAGTGGGGCCTGACAGGGCAGCTCCTCTGAAGACTGCCCTCCCATGCCACCGGGATCTGGGGCAGGACTTCCAGGAGAGGCGTGAGCACCGGTAACAACATTCTACTCCATTAATCTGTCCTTTGCTATTCTTTCTGTGAAGCCCAAACCCACTCCTGCTGCCTCTCAAGTGAGCCAGCTGATCTATATGAGGTGAATGCCATCGAGCTCTGTATTTTCCCTGCAATTGGAAGAAAAGCCTCTTTTGCTACCTAGCAGCTGCTCTCCCTCCTCCTCCTCCTCTCTTTTCCAGCTCCTGTCTGGTGAGACTAATTCGCCAGCAACATTCTACAGAGCAGCCTGGTTGAGCAGATGATTCCCAGTGGTCTCTGATCCCCATTCATTCCCGTGGCTGCCTCTGTTTTCCTCTCAGTGCAGTATGTGACCCATAAGCACAGTTGATACCTTTGCTACAGTGACATAACTAACCTGCAGTGAGCTGTAAAAGAAGATGTAAAACCCCTCCATGCAATGAAATGTCTCATGAATTACCTGGAGCGTAAAGTGCACGTGAGCGTGTGTTTATATTTTGGTAGGGATGGGACTTTCGGTTTCGCTTTAAGCCAAGGGTGGCCGATAATGCCACTCTCGGTTTAAACTGAGAGATCTGGGAATTGGACTCTCTCGGTGCCTGATTATTGGATCTCAAATCTTCCCACTGAAGTCAATGGGAAATCCTCCCTATTGACTTCAATGGAAAGAGCCGCGACTTGCAGGGAAGCCACAGGCACCCACCCCACTCCTGGTCTTGGAAGGTGGGGGTGTGGATAATTACCCCCTAACACCTCCAACCCCACCCACTGGGGCCCGACTTTACACCGCTCCCTGGGACTCTGTAAAGCGTACTTACCGGCGGTCCCAGATCCGGGCAGAGGGTGGGGGTTATGGCCGCCATCAGCTGGGGTGCTAGCTCTTCTGCCGGTGGCTGGGTCTCCTCTGCTGCTGGTGGGAGCCAGCTCTGATGCCAAGCCTGGATGCCCAGTGGCAGGGCTGGCTCCCACCGGCAATGGAGAAGACCCAGTCACCGGCAGCGGAGCCGGCTCCTCTGGTAGGCAGTCGGGTCTTCTCTTCCTTTCTTCTTTTCTTCTAAGGCCGCATTCTCACCTGCGGCGGTGATGGCAGCAGCAGGAGGGGCGAGGGAGACATGGCAGCGCGGAGGAGCTGGTAGCTGGGAAAAGAGCCGGTGCGAATGGGGATCTGCCGCGGCTTCTCTTGCGCATGTCAGAGTGAAAAATCCTGCCCTGACATGCACAAGAGAAGCTACGGCAGATCCCCATTTTCACCGGCTCTTTTCACGGCCACCGGCTCCTCAGCACTGCCGCATCTCCCTCACCCGTCCCGCTGACGCCACTGCCGCTGCAGGTGAGAATGCAGCCTAAGTCCCATGTCGGTCCCGGAACTCTGAAGAATACTGCCTTCTTCTTTACTGCACATGCACAAAATGGCCACCGAGGCCATTCCACGAATGTGCAGCCCTCTTCCAAAATGGCGTCAGCAGAGAGTAGTCATTCTGCGCATCAGCCTGGAGTCCCACCTCTATATTTCTGCTATTGTATTGAGAGCCCCCTCAGTGCCAGCCCAGAGCTGAAGGTAGGCTCCATGGTGGGGAGAGCTGGAATGGGCAGAACACAAGGCTTCCCAATAGCGTAAGACTGTTAACTGTTTCAGCAAATTGATGTGACTTTCCCTCGAAAGCTGCTCAGCTTTCCAATGAGGGAATGTCATAGCTGACGTTTTATCACCAGTTAGTGGTGAGGCTGTGGATTCTCGGGCTTATGTCCCAATTATGCACTGCCCCTAAGGGCAAGGGTGTGGGGTCTTCCTACGGCTGAAACGAGATTCATTTTGATTCTCGTGAGAATCGAGAACTGTCAGCGAGATCTCAAGAAGATCTTGCCAACAGCTTAAGATCTTGTGAGATTCTTGAATTTGTTTTAAAACAATTGGGTGGCCATTCTGTGCTTGTGTGGCTGTTTTCCAAGATGGTTTAGGCTGCACATGCCTGAAACTGACTACCCTTTTCCAAAACGGCATCAAGGCGGCCCGCCCCAGTTTGGAAAAGGGCTGTAGCAGCCATTTTGCACATTCTCAATGCAACCTGTATGGAATGGCTGTAGCAGCCATTTTGCACATGTGCAGAGTGCTTTTAAGAAAATAATTTATACTCTCGCAAGAACGATGTTGAGAATGGCCAATTCACAACTCATTATCTCAAAAATCTCGCCGAGAGGCCCGTTCTTGACAAGACTGGTAGGATTAGCGAGATCGACTTTCAGCCCTAGTTCTTCCTAAACATTAGCCCTCGCAAGGTTCCCATTAACCTCAGCCTCCCACCCACAAACTTTGTGGTACTGCCCTGGCTTCCAGCAAGGCCCTCTGCAGTGGCAGCAACCCCACCAGGAAGGCAATTTTTAGGTTTAGCGGGGCCAGCGCTCCACCTGTGCCCACCCTTTGCAAGTGGCCTGAGTGCTGCGGAAATTTTCAGAGCAAATGGGGGGAGATTGTTCGCCCCACTCCATCCTTTGCCCACTCAGAAAATGTCCTAACAGTACTCAAACTGCTTACAAAGGGCCCCTCTATAGTCCAGGGCCCAGACTCAACTGAGCCCCCCTCCCTCCATGATAGGTACATCCTTATCATGAGTTTCTTCTTAGTACGTGAGGTGAAGTTTTGAAGTCGGTTTAAATCAGTGGTGGGCAAGCAATGCAGAAGTGATGGAGAGGCAGCTGAAACTGTTCGTGCCACCGCTCTGTGTTTTGAGCCAGAAGCTACAGGCTCTGGGGGAAGCTCTCATTTTCCTGGGTCAGACAGCTAGGGTTGCCCGTGACCAACCTGGAGAATCTGGGCTTCCTTGGGTGACCATGTCAGAAAGAAGGGGAGAGGAACTTTCCTGTTCCCTTTCCAAGGACACTCTGATATTTAGGGATCCCAATAAAACCTGGTCGTGGGCTCATAACCTTAGAGAGCTCTCATCAATGGAAATGCCCACCTGCAGCGTCAGAGAGAGAATATAGGCCCTGTTTCTATGTCTGGAGTGAAGAGGTGAAAGAGGGATTTATTTATTTTGACAGGCTTTTATAGAAAGTCTAACATTTGCTGACTGTGTTTCTTTAAGGAAAGACATGCTATTGTGAAGTCCATGCCTCCGCTCCTGCAGCAGTGATGAAGAAATAACAGTTTATTTTGCTGAATAGCACAATGGGACCATCAAGCCCATGTACTGTAGATGGACAAAGCACCGATCGAAACAGTCAAGGAATTCATTGCTTATTTTCAAATCTTTGTTCTTTTCCTCTCCACCGCCTCAATCAGTGTATGTGCCAGCCCAGCGCTGTGGAGCACAGCTTTCTGTTTTCCAGGCCCTTTGATTCCCTCTCCCTTTGTGTGAGCCAAACGTAGGGTGAGCACTGACGCATCCCCAGAATACAGGGCATGGGGGAGGGAGGGGAGAATATAGGACCTGGGGGTGGTGGTGGTGGAGAAGAGTGCAGCTGATTCAGGACTCCTTCCCTCAGCTGGGGCTGGGCAACAAGCATTGGGCGAGGGGTGGGGAAGGGGATGCAATAGTACCAGCAGAATCCTGGCCATGGGTGTGGATTTAAAAAAATCCGCCAGGATGCGGTTGGGCGGATCAAAAAGTTGACCATGTCCTGGAAAATCCTAACACCAGTGGTCCTCCGTGCCGGGAGGACATCCGGCTCCCCTCCAAGTCCAGACAACGAACAAACCCTTTAAAAAATAGCACTGTCCTGCATAAAACAGGACCCACGGCCACTCTAGCCAAAGGCCACTTGTAGGTCTCGTGTGCAGTTGCCCTTAAGCTCCTCTTCTTACCAAACACTCTGAAGTATCCGCCTGTACATGTTAATCACTTTGAGACCCTTTTTGAAAAGTAGTTCCTCCTCTTCTGCTCTCTGAATTTAGCTGCTAGTGTCAGATCCAGGGGACCCTAGATGAAATGTTGGGACCCTAGATGAAATGTTGGGACCCTAGATGAAATGGTTATGCAGGCCTCTTCCAAAAGGGATGTTTGACAGACACAATGGGATATGTTACTGTAATAATTTGTTGATGTTCAATTAAATACTAGTTGTAGATTTCCTGCATTGAGCAGGGGGTTGCATGGCCTCGGAGGTCCCTTCCAACTCTAAGTTTCTATGATTCTATAACATCTCAGATTGCTACTTCTTTTGGTTTGATCTTGAGACTCCCATTTTTGCCTATGAGAGATTACAGATTAATCTGCAAGAGGTGGAAAGGAAACCCTAAATAACATCCCATTCAGGGACTGGGGCTCCTTGCTCTGCAGGCCCTATATATGTTGCTACTGCTACATTTATCCATGGGTCTTATGTTTTGAAGGTCCCCTCCTGAATCTCTGTGGTCTCCACAGGCCAGGGTTTCCCCTGTTTGAAGCTTTCTGACCCTGTATATTACACCAGTGCACACACATCATTTGAAGCTCATACATCGACTCCATTTTTTGGGGAGTCCCAATACGGCCACCCAGTATTCTGGATCTGACTCTAAATCTAGAACAAAAGATGGGTGAAATTATTATTCACCCTCCTCTCTCATGGAAGGTAGAAGGTAAATCAGGGTTGAATTTTGGACCATGGGGTTCAGTGGCTACTTCTTTTCGGTGTGTGTGGACAAGGATGAGTGTAGCGGGACACTCCTGAGTATTTTCAGGATCAGAGTGTGGCCTGAGTTAAGTCACTGCAGGGTATCAGCCCTCTCGGAAGTTACAGCCAGGCCCTTC
Organism: Sphenodon punctatus; assembly: GCA_003113815.1. NCBI lineage: Eukaryota > Metazoa > Chordata > Lepidosauria > Sphenodontia > Sphenodontidae > Sphenodon > Sphenodon punctatus. The sequence continues at coordinate 13,146,578 of QEPC01009472.1, read as the reverse complement.
TGATGCCTAATTGTCCCACAAATAGAGCAGGCGGAAGTAGCTGCTGGCCAGCTTGGGATGAGCTGAAGAAAGTTGGAGAAAGATCAGAATTCTGAGGAGAAAACTCAAGCAGGGGCACCATGGAGAGGGAGAGTCTCAGTGGCTGGTAACCTGCCTCTATAGGATTGGACTCAGAGCAGGTCCCCAGGAGGAAACATCGGAAAGCTTTTGAACTTTCCCTATTTTTCTGCATTGTCAGGATCCACCCTGTAGCATAGATGAACCAGGAGAGCTAGGCATGAGGGATCAGTTGGGAGCCCTGCCCTGCACTGTCTATCATGGGTTGGACAAGGAGTTTCCAGAACTGGGAAGGACCCATGAAGATGAGGCTTGCCACTTCTCTCAGTCTGAACCCGAGACTCCCAGTTTGGCCTATGGGACCCTTGGGGTCAAACTGCAAGAAGTGGTCAACCTGAACATGACTGGAACTATTAGCTGGGCCTGGAAATGCCCAGTAGGCTACAGCTTGGGACAGGACATGATGGTGGGATGAACTGTGTTACACCTTAATGTTATCAAACAAAAACACTTTCGGTGAAAGAAATTGTACCACTGTGTGCTTCATGCATGGCTCCTGTAGGAACTTATGGTCAGGACTCAGGAGTACTGTCCTATTACACCAAGGCTTTGTTCAAATGGACACATGGAAATTTAAGCCAATGGATTTACAGCACTCGTCATGGCTTCCAAACTGGGCCAAGAAGGGAATCCCACTACACCAGCCTCTCTGTTGCTAATTTGGCTCAACCTTGGGAATCGGAAGCAGCCAAGGATGTACTGAAGTTACTGCTGCTGGGGAAGTTCTGATGGGATCCAGTCTGAGTTTTAGGACAGGTCTTTGTCTTGTCTAGGTGGATCCAAATTGATTTACCCATCTTCCTGACAGAAAGCATGGCGTCCGTGCCATTCAGTGACATGGGGCTCCGCTCAGTGCAAAGCTAGACAAGGCAACACACCTTGAATGACAGCGGGTGAGACACTTATTTGCATATAGAAGGCAGCAGCCTTTACAAAGTGAAGATAATGCACATTGTAAAACAGTTACAATAACATTCGCTGCAGCCATGAAAACAATTTTACAGCAGATTAAACACACTTAGAGAAAAGAGATGAGCGCGAAAGCAATATGAACACTAAATTAGGGTTTATTCAGAAGCAGAAAGGGAAGGTAAAAGAAAATGGCAATGAGTCATCCTATATTGCCCGATTTTTCTCCCAAGCTAAACAGGTTCTAGGTTGCGCTGGCTCTGCGGGGGTTACCAGCAACTACCTATGTGCAAATAGCCTGGATAAACAGCTGTCCTGAGTAAAGGAGAGAAGACCGTAGCCACAATTACACTCTGTTCATCATGTGGAACATCCACAAAAGATGTAATTTTCGTTGGGTTTTCCCAAGAAGATCATTGACAAGTAGGAGCAGGTTCCCAGGAGGGCAACACAGATGACAAAAGACCTGAAAGGCAAGTCTTATGAGGAAAGGTTGAAGGAACTGGGTATGGTTAGCTTAGCAAAGAAAAAAGGAGATGAGATGGCAGTCTTTGATCATCTAAAGGGATGCCGCAAGGAATATGGAAATGTTTTTCATGGCTACAGAGGACAGGTCTAGGAATAATGGGCTCAAATGACAGGACGGTAGATTTCTGCTGAATATCAAGAAAATTCCCTAACACTAAGAGCTGTGCATTAATGAAACGAGTTGATGAGGGAGGTTGTAGACTCTCTGCCGCTGGAAGTTTTCAAAAAGCGACTGTTAAGGCTGTTGCAGCTGTAGTCATCATGCATTCAAGCAGATGGCTGGATTAAATGACCCTTAATGTCTCTTCCAATTATATGATTCTAAATGGAAAATAAAATGGTGTGATGTATAAAGGTGGTTTTGGAGGTGATGTTGGCATGGATTAATCCGCTGTAGTGCAGATTAATCCAGGTACCACCATCACATTTAAAAATGGCCGCCAGATGTTACCATGGTCTGGCTCCTGACCACGGCGGAGTTTAGCCTGGTATGAGTCGTGGAAATCTTCAAGTCACAACCTGGGTTAAGCTCCACCACCATTGCGAGCCAACCACTGGACCCAGAGTAAAGTGGGCTATCATGTCTGATAGCCTGCTAGGAGTGGCGGTGGGGGATGAGCTCCATGGTTGCCATTATTGGCTGCCATGGCCACCTGTCAGCTGCCACAGTGCGGGTATGTGGAGATGCATGTCTATGTGTCACCCTGCCCCTTCCCAGCCTGGGGTGCCATCACACTTCTTTGACAGCCCAGTGGATCGGGAGTCCAGACCAGAGTGATGGTTACCTCCACCGCTCAGAGATGCCCATGGTGGCGGTGGCAGCCATAATGTCTGAAAGCACCCTAAATGTTAAATACATCATTGATAATATGAGTCATTTGCTCTGTTTCCCATGACTGAGCTGTTACGAGTGACCTTTGTCTTCCTTCTTCCTCAAAAGGACTGCCCTGCTTCTATTCCATTTTCCTGTATGAATCATGTAAGACAGGCCACCATTGGAAACTCTTCGGTTAAGGTGATCACTCTAAAAAGTGACTCATCCACTTGAAAATATTGCATCTCAACTGAATGAAGTGATTCCCCAGTTAAATGGCACAGCCTTGTGGAGACCTTTCCTTAGAGTATTGTCCTCCATTCCAACAAACAACTAATTCAATGCAGTTGGGCCTTATTTTTGTTTTACTACTTAAGTGTTCACCAACGGAACACTAAACCAACATTATTCAGGAGCAGAAAACTCCTGACAAATCAGGAGTACAAACTCCCCTACACTTTGTATTTAGATGTAACTGTTCATTTGAACACTTCTCAGAGTAAAAGTAGCGAACATGGGCTCAGAGATCATTACATCGATCTCAGATAAGAGGGAAATTGACGTCATCCCACATCAGGTTTTACACTGTTTGTGTGAATGCTACCAAAATTGAGTAGGTACTTTGATTTAATAAATTCAGAGCAGTTACTTCAGTTTACCTGTTTGTTGGAATGTGGCCTAAGTGAAAATTCCAGTTGTCAGCATCTCAATTAAGTGGGGGTCAATTATATGTGAATCAGTTTTCGTGTTGCATACTCTGGAACCAAACATGCACGGAAATGAAAAACAGAAAGAACTAAGTGCTTTTCTCCTAACTAATTACACTGTACTAGATATTTTATCCTCCTCCCCTACTTGATTATGTGCCACTCCCCCACTTTGGGAGGAAGGAGCAAGGCTTGAATGCTTGCAGCTGCAAGCAGGTGTCGACTCAGGCAGGGGCAACTGCAGGGGAAAAAAGAAATGAAAACCTGTCAGACAGGTCAGACAGCACCAAGCTCCCCTCGACATTCTGTGGAGGCAAGGGGAGCTGGCAGTATGCATGAGATCCCAACCACCCATCCTCATACATGAGTGCAAACTGGTCACCAGTTTAGGGCTGGGAAGGATTTTTTTCAGGAAGCTCTGATTGGACCCGGTTTTTTGCCTTCCCCACAATGCCTTCTTTGATTGGATGAGAAGGCGAGGCGTTTGGCCTGGTGGATAATTGGCATTACCATTGTCACACTCTAGGCGGGGTTTATTTTTTAGGTTTGCGGACGGTCGAGAATAGACCATATGCAGAAACATCTCCTTATGAGATGGGAGCCCTGTGAAATACATGGACATGGGGTGGCCCAGTATTTTAGCCATCCCAGGGGGTTGTGATGCATGGACAAGCAAACCGAGGACAAGCAGTGGAGCAAAGACGATCCTCCCCTTTGTTTCTGATCCTTGGCAAGGGGGATCTAGGCACAAGCACCCCACCCTGATCAGGGTGAACTATGGGGAAGGGGCAGGTGGCACATTTTGTTAGAGCATTAGCAGGCGGGAAGCAGCTACTGAAGCCCATGTTGGGAACCTCCTGCCCAGTTACTGGAAAAGAAAAGATCATGGTCACATCAACTACACTCCTCAGGAATTCAGATATGAACTTTTGATGTTTCCCAATTCCATTTAGAGCCCCAGGGGGGGCTTCTTTTGTTGTACACAGCTGCATGCAGATATTGTAACATACATTTTGTTGTTCATGCTTTGCAATTTTAATCAACACAGTACCCACTCACTGGGAATAAACAGTTCTTTTTGTACACACTTGTAATGTAATATTTGCACAGTTCCACATTTTGTATTTATAATAAGTTCAATACAGTTCCTCCCCCATTTAGTGCATGCTTGCGGGGACCAGTTTCCCTTGGGAGTTAGGACACAGTCCCTCTCTTTCCTCGTCTTAAGACAACATTTTTGTACCATGGCTGACAATTAGTTATAATGAATCAGATATCAGTAAAATAGTAGATGCTCATTCATTTTTTGATAGCACAGGTGACTCCATCTGCAAGGGGGCATGGGAAGAATATACAGAATCCAGAATGAAATCTGTGAAGCTTGATCTTCACTCCAGAACATTAGGTGAATATGTTAAAAGCAAGAGAATTCCCAGAGGGTTGAGGATGCTGAAAGAACCAGGTGTATTCACAGTTTAGATGAATTCAGGAGTAAGTGGATACAGATACTAAACAAATGCAGTAATGATCTCATGGTTCTGATCATAGAAACCTCCAACAAAGAAATTCAGAAACTTGAGGAACATATTACGTTAGATTAGAAAACTGCAAGGGATACATTGGGCGAGAAGAAGTTCAATGAACAATTAAAATCATTTACCATGGATTTAGATAGGGAATATAAGACCATTAAAGATCGCAAATGGGTGAAATTTCAAAGGGACCTAAGAGATTATGAGATGAACCATGTTTATGATTGGAGGAGGGGTATAGCCAAAAACAGACCACAGAGGAAAGTCAGTTTTCATCTCACCACTAGGGAAGAAGGGGACACAGACAAAACCAGTCACAGTGAAACAGATGAGGAAGGCCAGGTTAGATCTAGAGGCCATCCCTAGCAGAATTCTTTTTTGGCTCCACCCAGATATAGAACATGGTTCAAACAGAGACCTGTACACGAAGTGACCATAGGGAAACCTCAGAACAAAAAACACGGGCCTCGCTAGTTGTGAACCTGTCCTGCAGAGTCCTCTTGGCCGTAGAACAACAGGTTTTGGAACGTGGCTTATCCTTCATGCCAACACCAGTTTACAATAAATTTACCAGTAGGGCGGAGATATTCAAATTCATCAGACAAATTAAACTGAGGGAATGGTTTGGAGTGGGGAGTAATATCCAATCAGGTGAAAGAAGTTTTGGTCCAAAATCCACTTTTCTGCCTGTCACCAATAATTTGCATATTATTGTTTTTGAAGACATGCTGTTTAAAGAACTGCAATGAATTGATTCATCCCCCAAGAATGTATGGCACAATCTGAGTCGGGTGGAAGCACAGGCTTTAGAATTGCTTGGAAAGGACCCAAATATAGTCATAAAACCAGCTGACACGGGTGGCACGATTGTCATTTTAGACAGGGATAAATATGAACAGGAAGTCTCACGCCAAGTACAAGACAGAACGTACTACGAACCGGTTGGTATCCAGTTTTGGGGAAAAGTCAGAGGTGCAATCCAAGACATAGTATATGAGCGGTGGTGAGAGGGGCATATTAGTAAAAAGGAACATGATTTTGTGATGGAAAGTGATAACAGGACACTATTGTTTTATACATTGCCAAAAATCCACAAAAATATGGCTAATCCCCCAGGTCACCCTATAGTATCAGGGAATAGCTCCATTTTGGAACCTCTGTCCCAATTTTTGGATTCCTTTTTGAAACCCTCTGTACCTTTGTTGCCATCTTATATCAGGGATTCGCAAGACTTCTTAAACACCTTAAATGACATAGATTGGCAAGCCACTCCGGCAAACATATTGCTGGTGGTAACCATGGATGTGGCGCCTCTTTACACCAATAGCTCACAAACAATTGCTTTGGAGGTTACACAGGTGTCAGGAATAGGGTCGGGGGACGGGAGAGAGCGTGGTGGCGCAGGCGCGCTGGAGGAACTCACCCCCTCCGGCGGCGCTCCCTGACCACGTCAGCTGGGGCAGCCCCGCCTGCCCGACAGACAGGGAAGGCAGGGCGGACAGAGAAGACAGAGGCTTCGGGGGCGTTTCCAGGCAACAGGGAGGCCAGAGCGCGTGCGAGGCTCGGTACCGGAAATGGGAGTGCGGCGCTCCACGTGCGTGCGAGCCCAAGCAGGTGACACAGCTATTTAACCCCCTACCAGACAGAAAGCCAGCACTGGTGATCGGTCCTTGTGCCGTGAGACTGGCCCCCTTGCGAACTATTGTATCTTGTTGTGTGACAGCGTTTGGGTGATAGAGTGGCAGAGAGAGAGAGAGAGAGAGAGAGAGAGAGAGAAAGGTGAGTGCGTGGGGTAGCGTTATAGGATAAGAGTGCTTGTGCGTACGTTTCTGTGTTCCTGTTCCTTTTCCCTGCCTCCCTGCTTCCTGGTGTGATTGCCCTGTCCTCTTCCTGTACCCACTCCTTCCCCGGGTCCTGGGCCCCGTGCCCCAACATTGTACCCCCACTGCGTCTGCACTCCCTTCCCTTTTCCTTGGCGTGGGTGGGTGTACAAGAGAGTCCTAGAGTGGGCACCTTGGCTATCTCCAGTCCCTGTGATGATCTTCGGTGTGGGACTGCTCTCGTAGCTCATTCCCTTCACCACTATAAGACCCTGAGGGATCCTTTTACTAGCCTTAGTGCCCTAACGAGTGTAGCATACGTGTGTAACCCTAACAACAGGAAACTTTGGACACCAGAGACATAGATCATCCAGCTCCTTCATTTCTGATGCAGTTAGCAGAGATACTCCTCATGAAAAGTTGTTTCCAATTTAAAGATCAACTTTATCTACAAAAAAGTGGGGTTGCTATCGGATGTGCAGCAGCCCCAGAGATAGCCAATCTCTTAATGGGTAGGTTTGAGGAACGGATCACTTATGATGAATCTCATAACCAGTATAAACAGCATGTTTTTCCATACAAATGTTACATTGATGATCTATTCTTTTTGTGGACAGGCAGTATACAGGAACTATGTGATTTCCATGCATACCTTAATGGATGCATGGCCAACATAGTGTTTGATTTGAAATACGATTTTTCCAAAATACACTTCTTGGACATTTGCATGGAATGGGAAGCAGGGAAGATGTACACTTACACATATAGAAAGGAGACAGACGTGAGTTCTTTACTGCATTATACCAGCAACCATCCTAGGCACCTGAGGAACAATTTACCTTATAGTCAGTTAATTAGAATAAGGAGGAACTGCAGTAACGACAGGCTTTTCAGACAGCAGGCCAACGAGTGCCTGTCCAATTTTCAAGCAAGAGGTTACCCTGAGAAGATACTCAGAAAGAGTTTCTTTCGTGTATTGGCACATGCCAGGGAATCACTTCTTGTACCATGGATCAGGGCAAGCGTGGACAGGTTGGTCTGCCCTTTAACTTACAACCCAGGAGTGGGGGAGATCAAAAGAGCCATTTAAAAAAATTGGCATCTGGTAGCCAATATACCGGGATGTAACAAAAGACCCCTCTTTGCACTTAAAAAGACCAGGTGTATCAAGGATGTATTGGTCCATACAGGAACCAAAGCGGAGCAATCTAGTAGAGGAACCATAGTAGGGGCCTCACCCCCTAAAGGTCACTTCAAATGTGGGAACTGTGGGGCTTGCAGGTATAGTACTCCAACCAAGGTCTTCATACACCCCAGAACCCACTGAACATTTTTCCACCTGCTCCACTAAATCTGTGATTTACCTTATTGTATGCCCATGCAGTCTAATGTACGTAGGATACACTTCCAGGAAGGTCAAAGTAAGAATCCTGGAACATGTGGGTAATATTAGACGAGGGACCCTCAAAGAACCATTGGTGCAACATTTTATAGATATACAACATGCATCATCAGAACTAAAATTCCTAGTTCTGGAAATAATTGCTGAAGATAGAGGCCATTACATAAAAGCATTACAAAGGAGGGAGATTGTCTGGATTTTCAAATTGGGAACGCAGACTCCCTCTGGGTTAAATGATTCAATCTCATGGACACCATTCTTAACATAGAAAAATAGATCTTACAAGACCCTCATTGGTAGTCGTGGAATTTTGTTGTCATGACTGTTTATCTGCCCATTTATGTAAGCCCGTAACATATGGACTGGTATATTTGTTATTCTTTGAACTGATCATTTTAATGTTAATCTAAATGTTAATATTTATCTGTGGATCCAGTGCAATATCAGATAGTTACACTTTGCTTCAGAATTACCAGTGTGGTTGGTAAACACCCACATCCAATAGCCACAACAGTCTCTGTAGATTACTTGGGAAAAAACTTAACATTAGGCAATAGCAGCTAGGACTACAGCCTGGGCTTTACTCTACAATTCCCAGATTTAGTTGCAACCGTTGCAGATTTCATGGGATAAAAGCCCAATATCAGGCAGTAATAAGAAGCATTCAAGCCTTTATTTTGACAGGCCCTATGCCAGGCTTTATTCTGTCTTTACTTTGACAGGCAGCAATAATAAGGATTTAAGCCTTTAATTTTTAGAAAGAAACATGGGGCTATAATTCCAGTGGCTCTGGTCACTGGTTATCCCATAGCATATGAGGAAAGACTGAATGGCATTTAAACCTTGAATGGATCTAACTGGTAACACCTGAGCCATCAAGGCACAGTCAGAAGGCTGTGTGCTTGCAAGACATTTGCAGGGCTGCTTTGAGAAGAAAGGTTGGTCATATATATTTCAACATCATAATTTTGTGGCTATTCGAAGGGTGTCCATTTGACAAATAAATACTGTGTAAATAAGTTTGTATTAGCTGTGAGAACACTTATGTGGACATGTTTTCTAGGTATAATGCGCCCACATAGGGACTAAAGAATAATGGAAGAGTTGTTACATAGAGGCCACGTAGGCATGTAGAACATCTTTTTCAACATCCAGAAGGTAATGAGTGGGTGTGACGGTCAATTGAATGTACAATGATCCACCTTTGAATACAATTTTTGTGATATCAAGCTTGTTTGATTTATGGAAATGTAGAAAACTTTTTCTAACATCCAGGAGCCACTGAAGGAGGGGGCATTCCCCGAAACGCGTTTGGCTGGTTGGCAGGTAGCTGAAGGCCCATGCTACACAAGCCCAAATTGGAAAAGAAAAGATCATGGTCACATCAACTACACTCCTCAGGAATTCAGATTTGAACTTTTGATGTTTCCCAATTCCATTTAGAGCCCCAGGGGGGCTTCTTTTGTTGTACACAGCTGCATGCAGATATTGTAACATGCATTTTGTTGTTCATGCTTTGCAATTTTAATCAACACAGTAGCCATTCATTGGGAATAAACAGTTCTTTTTGTACACACTTGTAATGTAATATTTGCACAGTTCCACATTTTGTATTTATAATAAGTCCAATACGGTTCCTCCCCCATTTAGTGCCTGATTACGGAGACCTGTTTCCCTTGGGAGACCTGTTTCCCTTGACACAGTCCCTCTCTTTCCAGGGCTGTGCCCAATACCTAGAAGCTGCCATTCTAGCCCCAGGACCCACCGTCAAGGGTCTGGGGCCATCATTCCTTGCACAGAGGCGATGACATTCCAATGCACCAAGAAACAGCCACTCCAGCCCCAGGACCCGCCATTGGGGTTCAGGGGACAAGTTACAGACAGGGAGGGCTGTGCCCAATACCTAGAAGCTGCCACACTAGCCCCAGGACCCACCATCATGGGTCTGGGGCCATCATTCCTCGCTCAGAGGCGATGTCATTCCAACACACCAAGAAACAGCCACTCCAGCCCCAGGACTCGCCATCAGGGTTCTGGGACCAAGTTACAGGCATGGAGGGCTGTGGCCAATATGTACCTAGAAACTACCAGTCTAGCCCCAGGACTCACCGTCATGGGTCTGGGGCCATCATTCCTCGCACAGAGACGATGTCATTCCACCGCATTTGATGTTTTGATGTTTTGATGGGTCCACTCCAGCCCCAGGACCCACTGTCAGGCTTCTGGGGCCAAGTTACTGGCAGGGAGGGCTGTAGTCAATACCTAGAAGCTACCCACCATCATGGGTCTGGGGCCATCATTCCTCGCACAGAGAGCCTTTTTCCAAACGCCCGAACCGAACCAAACCGGACCGAACCAAATGGCTGAAACCGAACCCCGATCTGTTCGACCATCCCTATTATGGTGGTTGGACCCCAGTTTATCTGGGGTGTGCTCCCCCCCCCCTATTTTTTAACCACAATTATTTATTTATTTATTTATTGCCTTTTTACCCCACCCTTCTTGCACACAGGCGACTCGGGGCGGCTAACATATATATGGTAATAAAACAACAATACATTATAAATATAAAATATAAATATACAAATACATATAAAAACCCATAGCAGCAATTCATAAAACTCAACCTTGATCTGTGTAAGAAACATATCTCACCCACTCCCCACAAACCTGTCCCACCCCAGCCACATGACTAATGAAAGATCCAGGTTTTACAATTACATTAGAAAGCAAGGCGATCTGGACTGAGGAAAATGTCCTCTGGGAGGGCATTCCATAGCGATGATACAGCTGCCGAGAATGCCCACCTGTCCATTTGGACCTATCGATAGTGTGGGACTTCTAGGACGGCGCTCCTGGAAGACTGCAGGGGCCACTCGGGGTCCCAGGGGGTGAAGTGATCCTTCAGGTAAACAGGGCCCAGACTGTGTAGGACTTTAAAGGTCAAAACCAGCACCATGAATCGAGCTTGGAAGACAATAGGCAGCCAGTGCAATTCTCAAAGCACTGGTTGGATGTGCTCCCTGTGACCTATCCCAATAAGCAGATGGGCCACCACATATTGCACCCATTTCAGCATCCAAACCATTATCATGGGCAGCTCCACGTAGAGCACATTGGAATAGTCCAGTCTCGAGGTGATGAATGCATGGATGACAGAGGCGAGATAGGAGTCTGAGACATATGGCCAGATCTTCCTCACCAGATGTAATTGGTGAAAGGCGTCCTTGGTCACAGCCAACACCTGGAAATTCAGGCACAGCTGCAAATCCAGGAGCACCCCCAGGCTCTGCACAGATGAAACCAACAGAGAACGAACACCTCCAATCATGGGAGCGTTCCCCGCACCCAGATCACCAACCCACCCCCCACCAGTATCACCTCTGTCTTGTCAGGATTGAACTTCAATCAGTTTTACCTCATCCTATCGCCCACAGCGACCAAACACTGGGACAGCAAGGAGACAGCAGGGCCTGGGTTGGCTGAAAAAGATAAATACAACTGGGTGTCATCAGCATATTGAACAAGAGAGGGGACAGAAATCAGAATGGAACCCTGTGGGACCCCACACGAGAGGTCCCCAGAGTACGAAGTACAGTCCCCTAGTACCACCTGCTGTGATCTTCCCGCGAGGTAGGAACTAAATGATTGCAAAATGGTTCCGTCCAACCCGGCCATGTCCCACAGGTGAGTCACCAGCATCTCATGGTTCACAGGATCAAAAGCTGCTGATAGATCCAGTAGAAGCAACAGGGTCATATGACCCCTGTCCAGCTCTATTAGGAGGTCGTTGACCAAGGCCACCAATGCCGTCTCCGTGCCATAAACTGGATAAAAGGCCGACTGCATAGGATCAAGAAAACTGGTGCTGTCCAGATGCACCTGCAGCTGACGGCCTACTACCCATCACAGCAATGAACTTATAACAATAAAGAGTGTGGCTGTTAGAACCCACAACTCTGTCTTGTAGGGATGTGTGAACGCAGTTCAGATGCTCGGTGTTTGGACCGAACTTGGTCCGTTCGGACGACTGAACCGAATGCCTGAACTGAACAGTCGAACCCCCGAACGGTTTGGTATCGTTCGGATGAGTTTGACGGAGTTTGAGTTGGAAAAACGGGGTAAACAAGGCCGGGAGGGGGGGGGGCACCTGAGGAGCAGACTTCCTGGTGCTAGGTGTGGAGAGAGGCTTAGAATAGCAGCCAGCCTGCCCAATCACCATGCTTCTTTTTCTCAGACCACTGACTTTGCAGTCTGCAATTGGCATGGTAAGGTGGGTGCAGCAAGTAGCAAAAGTCATTGCTCTCCCCACCCCTCTAATTCCTTCTGAGCTAGCCACTGATCCTGTCAGCAGGCATTTTCAGAAGTCTCCCTCTCATAGCAGTTTGTATTCCTAATCCATTGCCATCCTCCTAATTCACCTATTTTCCTCCTCCTATTTCACCCATTTGATTTCCCCACATTTACCTCATAGTTTCATTTATTTGGATTAGATTAGATAGATTTAGGTGTTATTTTTAACTCTTCCTGAGTTCTTTCTCCCTACCCTCCATTGAATCCTTCCCGCATCCCTGTATATAATATATATTCCATCCCTGATTCCCTTCCCCTGTTTTTGGATTTATTTAGAGTAGGATTAGCTTGATTTAGGTTTCATTTCAGTTTTGTACCCCTCCCTGTGTTGTTTGTTGTGAGCTGTCTGTGTCCCCCCCTCCATTCCTGTGTGTAGATAGATAGATCGATCGATCAATGTAGGAGCTAGCTTAGTTAGAGAGAGAGAGAGAGAGTGTAGTGATTCAGTTTCAATATTTTATAGTGTGTTTGTAGCACTAGGTCTTTGTAGATATTAGATAATATTCCATTTAGTTTCATAGGTTTTAGAATAGTTAATAGCAGTTAGAGTTAGTGTAGTATATATTATATTCCAAATTTGAATAAATAAATAAAAAATATTATAAAATCTGCTCCTGCTGCCAATGCTGCCTGTGGGCAATCCAATGTCTGCTGATGCTACCAATGCTGCCTCTCCTCTCCATGCCATGGTTCTGTGCCCAGGCAATCCAATGTCTGCTCCTGCTGTGCCAATGCTGCCTCTGGGCAATCGAATTTCTGCTTCTGCTGTGCCAATGTTGCCTCTGGGCAAACCAATTTATTTTCCTGCTGTGCCAATGCTGCCTGTGGGCAATCCAATGTCTGCTCCTGCTGTACCAATGTTGCCAATGCTGCCTCTAGGAAATCTGATGTCTGCTCCTGTTGTGCCAATGTTGCCAATGCTGCCTCTGGACAATCCAGTGTCTGCTTCTGCTGTGCCAATGTTGCCAATGCTGCCTCCGGGCAATCCAAAGTCTGCTCCGGCTGTGCCAATGTTGCCAGTGCTGCCTCTGGACAATCCAATTTATGTTCCTGCTGTGCCAATTCTGCCTCTGGGCAATCCAATTTATGCTCCTGCTGTGCCAATGCTGCCTCTGGGCAATCCAATTTATGCTCCTGCTGTGCCAATGTTGCCAATGTTGCATCTGGGCAATCCAATGTCTGCTCCTGCTGTGCCAATGCTGCCAGTGCTGCCTCTGGGCAATCCAATGTTTGCTCCTGCTGTGCCAGTGCTGTGCCACTGTATCCAGAAACTGCCACTCTAGTCCCAGGACCCACTGTCAGGATTCTGGGGCTGTCATTCCGCTCACGGGGAGCTGTTATTCCAGTGCATCAAGAAACACAGCCACTCCAGCCCCAGGACCCACCATCAGGGTTCTGGGGCCTACGTTACAGGAAGGGAGGGCTGTCGTTCCACTTCACTGTCTGCCAATGCTCCACCGATGCCAGCAAGCCTACGTTCCAGGCAGGGAGGGCTGTCATTCAACTTCAGTCAGATAGGCCAGCCGAGGCCATCTAGTCAGCGAGAGAGAGAGGCAGACTGGGCATTGGGAGGGAGGGACAGCATCTCAACAGCAGCAGCCCAAATGAGGAAGAGCCCCATCCCAAGACTGCCCCTGGCATGGGATGGCGTTTGCCACTGCACCATCAATCCATGTCCAGGGGCAGCTCGGGGAATCCCAGCAGCAAAAGGTTCACCTTGATAAAAAGCAACTTCTCCACCAACTTAGCCCTCAGTTTCAGGTGGTGCGGCGAGCAAATGTCCCCTGCCATAGAGAACACCCGCTCGCCGGGGACACTCGTTGGTGGATAGGACAACGGACCCTTGGCCACTTTGGCTAGGGCTGGTCACACGTTGGTATTGCAGGCCCAGTAGGCCAAGGGATCACTGCCGGGATCAATGCACGGCTCCTCCTCCGGGTAGTTCTCCATTGCTGCTGAGGTGCTGTCGTACTCCTTCACGTAACTATCCTTTGGCACCACCTTCACCAGTGCCCTCAACCATGCTGCCTGCACTGCTTTGCATGAACCCATGCTCACCAGAGTGCCCTGCACATATGAGCTGCTTTTGGCAATAGGGGTGCTGGTGCTGCTCAGCCTGGTGCTGGTGCCGGTGCTGCTAAGGCTGGGGGCAGGGATAGACCCCACTGGTTGAAAGGGGTGGCTTCTCCCACTCCCACCATCCCCAGGGGCATCCTGCTGCTGCTGCTGCACACCCTCAAAAGCCCGCTCTGCCTGCTGGACCCTCTCCAGCAGCTCAGCCTTCCAGTGGCCATAGAGCAATGTCTGGCGTGCCACGCTGCCTTTGACCCTGGGGTCCAGCATGGTTGCCAACACATATTCCTCCTGCTGCAGGAGCTCATAAACCCACGCCTTCAGCCCTGCCTTCAGCTACCACACCAGGGCAACCACCTCAGCCACCAGCATCTTGCCCTTAGGGCCACAATCCCACCCCTGGAGAATCTCATCCAGCCTCCTGAGGAGACTCTGGACCAGAGGGGTCACCTGGCTGATGGTGGCTGTGGAGGAGCTGATGGTCTCCGACCGTCATGGCCAGGAATGGTCTGAGAACAAAGACTGTGTGAGCCAAGGTCTCCCATTCTGCCCCATTGTACCCTGGAGGTGCCCCTGCTGTCCGTCACCAGTTGAACCTGATGCAAGGCTCAAGAAGCTGCTCGAGCACCACATCCTGCACCAGCTGGTGCACTGGGGAGCCTTGCTCTGCCTGCTTTGCCCGGAGGAGGTCGCTGCCCTTCACACTCTGGTTAAAGAAACAGGCCAGCTTCCTCCCCCACTCGATCAGGGAGCTAAGGGTGCCTGCCCCAACCCCCTTCTCCCCCAAGCCCAGAGCGTCCCTGACCACCAGGTGAAGGGTGTGTGCAGCACAAGGGATGCTGGTGAAGCTCCCCTTGTGGACTGTCCTCAATATGTTGGCCGCGTTGTGCATCACCACGTACCCCTTGGTGAAGGGCGCACCTGACCCACTCCCTCACCATGGCGGTCAGGCTGCCTCGATGTTCTGAGAAGTGTGTGGGCCACAGTGTCCATGACTTCTGCCTGAAGCAGGTCCCACCTATACCCTGCTTTGGGATCCCTCCTGCCACTGCCAAACTCTGCCTCTAGGTCCTTCCACCAGTGCGCCGTCACTGCCAGGTAGGCATGCTGTGCATACCTACTTGACCACAAGTCACAAGTGGTGAAGTAGACGGTGGCACCCACAGCCCTTGCCAGCTGTTCCCTCACCCACTCCTTTAAAATACGGTGCAAAGCTGGCACCACCTGCCGACTGAGGATGGTGCACGAAGGCAGCTTAAACTGGGGGCCAAGAAGCCAATCAGGCACCTAAACCCCATGTTTTCTCTAGGAATTGTAAGACCTGACTGTTCTGTCAGGTGTTTGGCGAGGGAGAAGGGTGAGGGTGGGGTGGGGTGTTGGGGGATTTTTTCTCCTAATTTTTATTGTTACTATTGTTACTGGATATGTTATATGTTTTATTGTATTTTTATTGACTTTGTTAGGTGTCCCAGGCTGCCTGTGGAAGGAGGGGTGGAGTATAAATGTTATAGATAGATAGATAGATAGATGTCCCCAACCACTGAGAAGGGCTGCCCATCCAGCGCGATCATTTCCCCCAAAACGTGCATGGCTTTCGCTTGAAAGCCACGCCGCCCTCCACATCCTGCAGCTGCTGATGGACTTGGCAGCTGCCTCC
>QEPC01009472.1:13106323-13128283 GCA_003113815.1 Sphenodon punctatus | reverse complement strand
GCCAGTTCCTCCATGGTGCACTGATGCTGCTTCTGCTGCTGCTCCCCCCTAGCAACAATACCGGCGCTCCTGCTGCTAGAGGTAGCTGTTAGAGCAGGACGCTTGCCCGCTGATGGAGGTGGATGACTGGCCGCTGCAGTCGGGAACTCGCTGGTGTCCATGGCCCCTGTCTTCCCGCTTAGCAGCACAGCGCTCTGGCATCCCTTGAGGTGCCTCGCCATGGCAGTTGTGCCAAGGTTGGTGAGCACCTGCCCACACTTCACCACATTCTGGCACAAAGTGCACTGCACCTCCCTGGGATCATCCGCCTGCACCAACTTAAAATGCGCCCAAACGGAGGATTTTTTGCCCCCTCCTGCCTTCTGGCCCGTACCGGGTGACACATCGCTGACAGCGCTGCTAGGAGGGGAAGAACATGGTAGCGACACAGCTCTCAGAGGGACAGCCATTGCCTCAACACCAGCCATCTCCTCCATGGGACTAGTGTCTGCCTCGCTGTCCCCCAATCTGAGATATGGCCTCTGAAGGGGAGTACTGGGACCCTGAGGCTGATCGACTGCCCATGCTGCTGCCACTCTCCCTGTGCCCCCTATAGCTGCTGCTGCTGATCCTCTCCCTGCTGCCATTGCCCGGGGATCGGGCCCTGTCTCTAGCAGCCAGGGTGAGATCCACCAGCCCTGGACTGCTGGGGACCACATCAATAATGGGGGACGATGGTGGCCCATGATGAACATCCGACGTGGAAGCACCTGCTCCTGCAGCCACAGCAGAGACAGCCGCAGCCTCCTGAACTGCAGACCTTTCAGTGCCCTACGTGGCAGTGGGGGGTGCTGGCAGGCGGCAACGCCGAACCACACTCCGGCTAGTGCCACTGCTGGGAGCCTCTGAAGCCTGTCTCTCCAAATCAGGCCTGTGCAGTTTGGGGGGTGGTGATGGGCTCGGGCTACTGCTGACGATGCCTGCCACTCTGCTGGCACGGCCCCTGCCACCTCTGTCACGTGCCCCATTGCCTCCCTTATGGGCAGCAGACCGGCCTCTCCTGCTTCCCTTCTCCATTTCTGCTGCTGCTGCGCCACTAACAGTGCTGGTGGGAGTGGCAGAACATGGTGGCCACACAGCTCTCGGAGGGACATGTGGCCGGCCCTGGCCAAAGTGGCCAAGGGTCTGTTGTCCTGATCACCAACGACTGTCCCCAGCGAGCAGGTGTTCTCTATGGTGGGGGACATTTGCTCGCCGCACCGCCTGAGACTGGGGGCCAAGTTGGTGGAGCAGTTGCTTTTCATTAAGGTGTCTGTCTGCGTCTGCTGCTGCCGTCATGGGTTCTGTGACCCTGCAATCCAATGTCCACTGCTGCTGCCAATGCCACCTCTGCTGTCTGTGCCATGGGTTCTGTGCCTGCGCTATCCAATGTCCACTGCTGCTGCCAATGCCACCTATGCTGTCTGTGCCATGGGTTCTGTGCCTGCGCTATCCAATGTCTGCTGCTCTGCCTCTGCTGTGCCACAGGTACTGTGCCCCGGCAATCCAATGTCTTCTACTGAAAGACTTTTGCCCAGAACCCTATCAATATCTACAGGGCTCTGGATCTAATGGTTGAGCTTGCAGTCTCCTGTCTCAGTAGCACCTTGGGAGTACCCCGTGGGACCCCCAAGATAGCGCAGAGCACCTGATTCTGTACGCTTTCCAATTCCTGCAGAAAGGATAAGCCCCAGACCGGAAAAGCATAGAGGCTCTGCGCAACGACCTTAGTTCTAAAGAGCCGCAAGGCTGGGAGCACCAATCTCCCCCCTTGGGTGAAGTAGAACCCTTGAATCACTCTCGAGGAGTTCTTTGATTGGTGCAGCACAGCCTTAAAATGCAGCCTCCAGCTCACTGATGAAGAAAAGATTACTCCTAGGTACATGAACACCCTCACTTGGGCAATAAGATTGCCCCCAATCTCCCACCAGTGGGTTTTCCTATTTCCATAGCTACTCATCACCATAACCTTGGATTTGGAGAAGTTTATCTTTAGACCTTCCCTGTCGCAGTATTCTCCGAACCTTTGTAAGGCCCTTCTCAGCCCCATCAACGTCTGGGATATCAGGACCGCATCGTCCGCGTAAAGGAGGGCCGGCACTTTCCTTGTACCAATCCTAGGGGGATGTGTTTTGTACTTGTTCAAAAAGGAAATTACATTGTTTACAAATAAATTAAATAGTACCGGAGCCAGCAAGCACCCTTGTCTGACCCCTCTGGAGACCCTAACTTCCTTTGACAGCTGGCCAGCGGGTGCCGAGTGTATTCGAATTGAATTACCAGCATGAATCTCAATCAATAGAAAGAACAACCGTCTATCGATAGAGGTGGCACCTAATTTGGCCCACAGCCTTTCCCTGCTGATAGAATCAAATGCCATAGAAAGATCAGCGAAACACAGAAAGTATTTCCCCTGCTTGGTGACGTAATGGTTGGAGAGAGTGGCAAGGACAAGGGCCTGATCCAAGGTGGACTTTCCACTCTGGAACCCCACCTGTTCCAGAGCTATGATGTTACTCTCGTTTGTCCATTCGATCATTTTATCCAACAAAAACCGGGTGTACAATTTCCCTACAGTACTTAGAAGACAGATCGGGCGATAGTTTCCCACTTGGGAAGCGTCACCCTTCTTATAAATTGGAACCACTATCCCGGTACACCAAGCTTTGGGGATTTCTCCTGAGGAATTAATTTCAGAAAAGAGGGGTGCCAGGAAACTAGCCCACCAGTCAGGGTTGGCTTTCAATACCTCAGGGGGGATAAAGTTCACATCAGGGGCCTTCCCTGATTTTAACTTGGCAATAAAAGCAACTACTTCTTCCTTGGTGACAGGAGGCCACTCCGGGAGACACACGGTTGGGGACCGAAGGGTCCTCCTCTCCACTGGAGAGGAGAAAATCCCTGTATAAAACTCCTCCCACTGGTCTAACGGAATTGCGGAGGCTAAGTTCCTAGACCGGCCTGGGCGAACAAGGCTCCAAAAAGACCTCTGATCTTTTTACAAGGCAGTCTTGTGCCCATCTCAGTTTCTGGGCCTCAATCCTCTTAACTGCGATTGTCTGCCGATAGTACCTCTGGGAGGCCAGAAATTCCAGCCTACGAGACCGGCTGGGATTGCTCCTTAGCCTTCTAGCCTGTCGCCTCAATTCCCTTCTCAGCTCCCTACATTCACTATCAAACTATGGGGTGGGGGTGGGGGTATTTCTCAGCCCAGACTCCGTAGCTTTAATGTATGTTAGGAGGGGGCATAGCAGAGCCATCAGTCTGTCAAACATTTCTAGTTGGCTACCATCAGACCCTGCTATCCTTTTCACCAATCCTTCAACCATTGGTTGGCAGGTAAAGTCCTCAAAGGCAGTCCTCACGGATTTAGTCCACCTCACCCGTGCCAACCTCCCCCCTCCCTTTTGCCCCTGGGCCCAGGCTCTCCCCTTACTGCCTGGGGAGAAAAGGGATCCACTAACAATACTAACAGTGGGAAATGGTCTGGCTCGGGTCTGGAGATAACACAAAATTCTAGAACATTCTGGAAGAAGTTTTCCGATAGCAAAAAATAATCAATAACGCTGGATTCTTTCATTGAGTGGAACGTGAAGGCTCCCTCGTAATCTCCTCGAGAGCTACCGTTCAAAATCACGAGTCCAAGAGTGGACCAAAAATCTCGAAACTGGTCCACTCTTGCACTGACAACATGATCTTTAGAAGTACGTATATATGGGCAATATTCAGGATCATCAAGCCTGGGAGGCTCCGTAGAAGAAGCAGGATTCCCTGTTCTTATATTAAAATCCCCTCCCAATAGTGGAATGACTCTCGGATAAATTCTATAAGCCCCCTGCACTTTCTCACGAATTCCTGACAATAAATCAATTGAAAAAAAGGGAGAAGAAACGGGGAAGATACAGGTTCCCCACCAGCAATTCCAACCCGGAAGGAAACGAACAATGGTGCAGGGAGAAATAAGACCCTAAGGAGTCACAAAGCTGAATTTTGACTCCTTGGTCCTGCAAGACCAGTAATGCAAGACCACCACTCGCCCTCCCAGGGCCAATCGCAGGGGTGGTGGGCAAAGTGGAAATCAAAAATCCTTCACACTCAAAGTCAGAGAGAGCCCAGGTTTCTTGCAGGAGAACAAAGTTATATCTAGCCAGAAAAGGAAGAAAATCAGTGTCTGACTGGCGATTTCTCCACCCTGCGATATTCCAGCTGAGGAGTTTAAGAACGCGGGGTTCTGTCTCTAGAAGTCATTTGCCCAGCTGTTGGTCCAAACCCAACTGTGGGTCCTGGGCGTCCACACGGTCTTGACTTAAAGGCTGAGAGAAAAATTTTTCTGGGCCAACGCTTTGGCTCAAAGGGCCTACTAGCAGAGACTCCTCAGCCTCAATCTCTATTCCCACCACGTCTCGCTCCCCTCCAGCTCTATAAGAACAGAAGGGACCTGTGCACCTGGATGGGAAGATACCGCGGTGCACAAAACCATTTTAGGATTGGGGGACCGCAATCCATTTCCACCCCCTTCCTTCATCCTCATTCCCCTCCCCCCCTACCTCAATAAGGGAGGAGGAGATTGATGGGCAAAATGGTGAGGCAGGGACCCTAGGTTTCTTCCCTTGGTCCCCCTCCCACCCTGGGGAAGCACCCAGCAGGGATCTTCGGGATCTAAACTCTCCCAGCTTCCTCGACAGAGAGCCAAATTTGTCCAAAAACCCCCTCTGGTGGGGCTGCACAGTAATTAGAGGAGGTTTTGGATTGACAGTCTCTGATCTAAGTTCCACCACCTGGGATGGTTCCTCTGGTGACTGATCCACTTCCATGCTCCTTCCCTCGCCACTATTCTCCTCATTCCGGGGCAACTGCGAGGTGGGGTGTAGACTTTGTCGTTGCATTTTTAGTGCAAGAGATCGCCCCCCCCCACCTCTATGTTCAAGGCCCTGGGGCCACTAGGGCCATTTGAGCCCCTTCTACCCTTTCTTAACCGTAGGTATTGTGTGTGTTGGCCCTCCCCCTCACTCCAAACAGGTGGAAACTTATCATCAGGTGACACTCCCCTGCCCTGCTGTGGGGTAGGAGGCCTCTGAAAGTTCCTCTGGGCAAGGAGAGTATCATTCTCCAAGGGTTGATACCCCACCTGCACCTGCAGAAAACAATCTGGGCCCACTTGCGCCACCCTTGATACGTAGACTGCGTTTTCCTTTAGCCAATCCTCCCTCTCCAAAATTATGGCTACCCACATCGAAGCATCAAAGAGAATTCTGACCATTTGGCGCTCCCTGGCATTGAGAATAATGGTAACAGCAGCAATATTATGCCCCGTAAAGGGTTCATTAGTAAGTAATTGCAGGTGCCCAGCTATGTCTAAGGGCGAGCTCCAGCGGGGTAGCCTACCATCTGCTAAGAGGCAGATGGTGAAAATTAACTCTCTAGATGATACTTTATACATCGTGGGATCTAAAACACAATCAGAGTCAGTCTGTCCCCCCCCGTTGGCCACCGCCCTTCCTTGCCTTTAATCGGTCTCCCAACTTAGAGCCTCCTTCCCCTGGCTGGGGTTCCCTAGCCCCCAGATCAGTGGGTACCTTAGGCAAGACAAGGGCCTGATTTTGCTTTGGAGCCCCGATAACCCCCCCTGGTTGCCTTGGCATACAAATAGGTTCAAAGTCTCCAACTTATCGTTCATCTGATTCAGCTGTAGGAACATGAATTTCATTGTTTCAGTCGTGACTGCCACGTGGTTGGCAATAAAATCAGTCAGCCCTGCATCCTCAGGTCCATCTCTGTGCTGGGCCATCACTGGACAGCGGTATTACCATCCAAACGAGATGGGGGGATTGAGGTCTGCTGATAGTCATCCGGCATTGCCGTAGGTGAGGATAGCACCAAAAAACGGTTCCTCACTGAAAGGTCTAAACAGTCCTCTGTTCTCTCTTTAGACTGGCCACCCCTATTCCCAAAAAAGCTTTCCAGCCTTTGCTGTTTTAGCACTTTATCCGGAGGAAGGGACGGGACAGCCACCTCCGCTCTTGGTCACTTGAAGCCCTTCATTCTGTTAGTTGGTTAGATCTCCGAAGGACAGAGACCTGGTGCTCCTGGCCCATGCCTAAGTGTCCTTGCTTCCACCGGCTTACTGCTGGTTCCTTTGGCAGTGGCTCTGCCTGCTAGCCCACTCTCCTCTCACCTCGCAACACTGCCGTAGACACGCCTCCGCCTTAAGTGACCGCCCACTCTGCCGCACAGGTGTCCTTGCTTCCACCGGCTTACTGCTGGTTCCTTTGGCAGAGGCTCTGCCTGCTAGCCCGCTCTCCTCTCACCTCGCAACCGGACCTCTGCCACTCCCCCACCCATGCCAGACAGCCTGCAAGCAAGCTCCTCTTGGATGTTTCCTCACCTGACTCAGTGATGATGCTGGATACCTCCTCTAAAATAGCTGTCTGTGTCCAATAGGAGCAGAGCCGAATGTCCCTGGGCCATTCTGTGAATAAGGACCCTCCACGTGGGAGCTGGGTCTCTGCCGCTCCCCCACCCATGCCAGACAGCCTTCAATGCCCAGCCAAGCAGGGGTGCCCTGCACCCAGCCCTGACTGGGCCTCTGCTGCTGGTACTGCACGTCAGCCATTTGCTCCTCACTCTTGTAGATGAGCATAGCTCAGATGAATGCGCTGGTGGGCGGGGGCTGGGTGACCACGAGATTAGTTGAGTATGACCCTGGCCAGGTCTTTGCTACTGCTCTGCCAATGCCAGTTAGCCTGCAAGAGAGTACACTGGAGGTACGAGGGAGCGAGGAAAACCCTAGGAGTGAGGAGCGGAGCGAGTGAAGCCCTGGGAGCGAGGAGGGGAGCGAGGAAAGCCCTGGGAGTGAGGGACAAGAAATAGGAGAGCAACTAGAATGCAGAGACACCAGGCTACACAGAAACTAGTGGGCAACAATAGGAAGGAACAGGGAGACAAAGACGGTAGACAATAGGGAACTAACAATAGGACATTGAGGGAACAACAGGGAGACAGACTAACATGAAGACAAGGCAGGGTGTGAGAAAGAAACAAAAAACCTCCACCCTGGTGTGGGTAAACAAGGGAGGAGGGAACTAGGCAGAATCACACCAACCCACAAAGAACACACACCATCACAAAGGGAGGGGAAGGGGACTCACACACTCAGAACACAAAGGGGGGAAACAGTACCCAGAAACTTACCACCACCAGACACTACTCAAAACAAAGACAAAGGGTAGCAAGGTGCATATAGAAGAGAAAGAACAAGGTGAGTGGGCCAAGCACAAGTCCAAGAGGAAGTGACTTGAAACTCCACACCTGCCACCGCGCTCAGCAGTCCTAAATACTCCACAGAGCCAATCAGACCGTGGCAGGTGTGGCCACGCCCACCATCAGGTGTGCATGGTGAGCAAGGCAGGAGAGAGAGGCAGGATGCCATGAACAGGGAGCAAGCTGCGCCCTGTAGCACATCGCCAATAGCGCAGGCTTCAGAGAGTACCTCCTAGAAGCCCCAAGGCCAGGGGTTCAAGGCCTGGCCATGGCAGTCCCCCCCCCCATCCAAGCCTACCCACCCACCCCAGTCCTGGAATGACATAGAGGAAAGGGGATTAGAAATTGCAGGAGGGGGTGTGGAAAACCCCCATCCCCGTGGCCTTTTTAGATAAACGCAGGCCACCCAGGAGAAGGGACAAGGGGGCAATAAAAGGGAAGGGGCCCAGAATCAAGTAGGGCAAGGGAGGAGTGATAGGGTCCTAGATAAGGCCAATAAGGGGACACACAGCCAATAGCGCAGGCTGCAGCGAGTACTTCCTGGAAGCTCCAAGGCCAGGGGTTCAAGGCCTGGCCGTGGCAAAAGGGTCCCTTGTATATAACTTGGAGCAACCTTCTGCAAGGATAAGAGGGCAGCCTCAGTTTGGAGCTCTTGATCATCAATCCTTCTTTTAATAAGAGGCATTGCTCCTTTTACCACCAAATAATTGAGAGAATCCCTAGAAAAGCCCAGTTTGAGGATTTCAAATTCCACCTTCAGCCCCCATGGACCATGCAATCCGTTTGCAATGGCCATACCCAAAAGGGAGTTTGTTTGGGGAGGAAATAATACAACTCTCAGCCAATATTTCAGAACGAGCTGTAAGGCAATAGATTTAATTGAAGGACAAGCTGCCTCCAACCTCAAAAGAACCTGGGGCATACCTCTGGGGGTTCCTAAAATAGAATAGAGAAACCTATTCTGAATTGTTTCTAATCTGTCAAGGTAGGGGAGGCCTAAGCTGGGAAAGCATACAAGGCCTGATTTATAACTTTTGCCCTAAATAATCGTGGTCCCGCAGAGTTCAGACCCCCCCCCCCCCCCCCCCCGACCATAGTAATAACTCACTATGGAAGTGGAGATCTTCTTGGCCTGGGACAGGACAATCTCTAGCTGACGAGCCCAGCTTGATGCTGAAGAAAAGGTCACCCCCAGATACTTAAATGTGTTTACCGGTTCTACCGGGTTGGTATCAATGGCCCAACGATGCAATTTTCTAGGAGCACGGCCCCTTACTATCATCACCTTTGTTTTTACAAAATTGATTGTCAAGGTCTCCCTGTCGCAGTAATCATTAAAACACTGCATACTCCATCTGATGCCAACCATAGAGTGCAAAATGAGAACAGTATCGACGGCGAAAAGGAGCACCGGAATGCTCCTATCACTGATCTTGGGAGCATGACTGTTTCTATTTTCCATAAAGGGGAGTAAATCATTTAGAAAGATGTTAAATAAAGCTGGGGCCAGAATGCATCCCTGCCTAACTCCAGGAAGAACATGATCGTTCTTTGTCAGGAAATCTGCAGTTAATATCCACAACCAATGCAGATATTTGCTTAAACAATTGTTTGATTGTCTGATGATTCAGTATTGCATTGATTTAGTTTCAGGTACGGTACATGTGCAAAAGAACTAATAGGGCAAAAGAGAAGTAACCAAAATTCCGAAGTACCAAATATGCAAAATGCTGACTGACTAGGCCAAAGTATCTGATGAAGCAGGAACCAAATAGTGGTAATTATTCATTCTGTTGGATCCAGATCAAAGGCTGCAACCCTCAAGCCATTTACTCCTGGATAGTCCTGTTAAAGTGCCTGGGACATACCTTGTGTAAACAGATTGAGGATTACGGTCATCCTCTGGAGAATAGCGAATGGGATACCCAGATGAAGAAGTGAAGTAATGGCATTCACAAGGACTTTCCAATTAGCTGTTCAGAAGTCCCATTGGTCTTCTGGTTGAGTTGGCCAAACAACATAAATGAAATGCATTTCAATTGCATTGTCTTGCAACAGCCCTTCATTCAGTTGAAAACAAGTCCATTGGTAAGTTCAAATTTTCAGGTGGTTGATCATCAATATTATATTAATGTCCCACATTATTGACACAATCTGCTTGACAAAAACGCTTATAATTTATGGGGAATGCACTCATCAATTTTTTGGAAACACCTTTTCAAGGGACTCTCTGGAGTGGACAGGGAGAACTAATTTTGGCATCATAGGCATTGGGGAATGCTGAATCCCAGGTAAAGAGAAACCAAGGGGTGGGAATATCGGTATTGGATTAATCCAATAATACTGATAATTGCTGATATCGAATTAATCCAATAATACCAATAATTGTCAGCATCGGTATATATTTTTTTAACATTGCCGGTTTCTCTCGGATTTATAGCATCGACGCTATTTAACAACAGCTGCAATGTTAAAGATTCGAGAAAATTGGCGATATACCGATAAATCCAATATCGGATTAATCTGATACCGATAAAACCGGTAACTGATAATTCCCCTGGAGTCTCACCCCTACCAATCAGGGTGTAAAACAGTGAGAGCATACTGGATATATTCCTCCTGTGTTTGGGCTATAGAATACTCTTCCTTCCTTAATTCCAGACCCCTGTTAACCTCCTGGTTGCTACCAAAGAGGCTAGAGGGGACAAAATTAAACAGAGGAATTTCCCCTGTGCTACTCTGCTTGGCATCAACATTTGAAACTCCCAGAAAGTAGAGGATGGGTGGAGACACTGCCATTTTGGTGTGATCACGGAGCAGAGCTGTGGGAGCACAGGAGAAGGAGCTGTTACTCCGTTCCACCCTCCCCCTCCACCCCCGCCACACACAGACATTTTAAGATCTTCAGCACATAGGGATCATGTGGTAGCTTCCCACGCTCATCTGAGTACAATCGTAGATCTCACAGGGATTTTTTTTACCACACTGTAACATGTAAATGACCTTTGATAGAGATTTCCAAGTCTATGATTGGGTCTCTCAGGTGCCCATCACTACAGTTGCCACACCAGTAGAGGAAAGCTGGAGACGGTGGGGTCATGTCAGAGAAGGCAGGACAAATATTATGCCACTCCCCCTTTCTGATGTAACCTCACCTTTGTGGTTGCATCATGAAATCATGGCACTCCATAAGGGGTGGGATTCCAACAGAAAGGAGGTGTGAAAGCCCCTCTGACTGACCTCCTTCTTG
This sequence comes from Sphenodon punctatus, assembly GCA_003113815.1. Taxonomy (NCBI): domain Eukaryota; kingdom Metazoa; phylum Chordata; class Lepidosauria; order Sphenodontia; family Sphenodontidae; genus Sphenodon; species Sphenodon punctatus. The sequence goes on along the minus strand of QEPC01009472.1, from coordinate 13,117,755 downwards.
ATGTGACTGCTCCCTGAGGTCCCAGTTTTCTGGGTTTCCTTCAGCAGGCACTAACGTCTGACCTCGAGAAATCACAGCTTCTCCCAAAGCCCAGCAATTCCGAGTCAAAACCCAGAATCTCTGAGTGAAATCCAGAGAGGTGGTAGACTTATGCATCACCATGGTGCCAGAATACCAAAGCTTTGCCTTAGTGCCGAGTATGGGCTATTCCTAATCCCCTCCATTCCATTTTCTTCCTCTCTGAACCTTACCCTTATTCCTGCTTCCAGGCTACTTTTAAAGAAACAATGCAGGGAAACCAATTAAGCTTGTAGGGTGGTGGGAGGCCTACAAGGAGCCTGAGGAGCCAATACAGCTCAGCAGCTGGGGATGAGGGAACATTAGGAAGAAGTGGGTGTGGGGGGGGGGGGATGAAAGAGCTTGGTCTAATCAGATTGATCAACCCCCATCAATCCAATATCATTTATGGAGGAGCAGCCATAAACACTGAGAGGCAGAATCTTCCAGCCAGAAATCTCTGCCTCTCTCCCGAGCAGAGCTGAAACAAGTACTGGCAAAAATTGGTATACCTGTTGGAACTGCGGCACTCAACCCTACCTGGTAACGTCAGGTACTAATCAGTAGCTGATTACAGTGCCTGACGGGCTACTTGATGTACCGATTTCCCATTTTTTATCCTAATTCTCCAACTTCCAGTACCATTTTTTCTGACTTCCTGTTCTGATTTTTATTAATTCTGGTACTGATTTACCATTTACTGGTTGGTAAAATGGTAAATCTATAACGGTAATACCCATTATTTTTTAGTAATCGGGTGCCCAACTCGGTACTCGGGTACCGGCAATTGGGCACCCAATAGAGAACCCAAAAATATGTGTACTATCCATGGGTAGAAAATGGGCTACCCCTTTCAGTTCTACTCCCCAGCAACCCTGAGTCTAAATAGTTATTCCATTTTTGTGGAATTTTCTGAGAAAATCGATTAGTTTTTTTCCCACCCCAATTGGAATCCCCAACCCCCACCAAAAATCACTGTGCATGTGCAAAATGGCCACCGCCATTTTGGATAGGGACAACCAATTAGCTCACGTGCAAATTAGTACTGGGTGTCCATTTTTCACATGCACAGCAATTGTATTTTTAATATTCCAATCAGAATCGGACAAAATATTGACCATTTGGATTTTTTGATTGGAAGGGGACAGTTCCCCCTGTTCTGATAAAAGATTGGAACTTTATTAATTTCAATTTCATTCTTAGGCTGTTTTTACACAGACCTGGGTGTGTGTGTGTAGGTGTTGGCACAGCAGGTGTAGGTGGATGTGTGCCCACTTACACAGACACACACCAGCCTACACCTACTGACACCCATCTCCACTTACGGAGCTTCCTCCATTCTCTCGGAGGGCTCCATGGGTGGAGATGGGTGTGGGTTGGTGTGCAGCAGGTGTTGGTGGGTGTGCAGAAGGAGCATGCATGCACAAACACCCACCGCCTATGGCGTTTACACAGGTTCACACCCACCGAACACCCATCCCCTCACCTATCAGTGGCCGTTTACACGGACTACTCCTCCACCACACACCTACCCAAACACCGAGCGACGGGGGAGGGGGGGGCATCTGTGTAAAAACAGCCTTACTCTCCAGAAAGCCATGTGGAAATAGCCAACAAATCTATCCCTCAGCAACTGGTACTAAGAGAAGGAAATTATTTTTGTTTATGGAGAGAAATGGAGCATAAAGGACACACTGCTGCTTAATGAGCCCGTGTGAAGGTTATGCTCTGTGTCCCTGCAGGAGCCGAGAACAAACTACCTTCCTCGTCCCACGTGAACGACCGTTGAGTGAGCCAGAATTTTCCTCCACCCCAAGTGCAGGCAACATGATGCAGCTCCAAGTGGTTTATATAAAGCTCAGCCTCAGCTCCCCCTGGTGCTCCAACCAGGCTGGGTTATTAGACTGTCCTGCCTGGAAGGCTTTTTTTCTAATTTTGTGCAGTGTTGGAGTGTAAATATGGTTCTTTAAAAAACAAACAAACAAAGAACATTTGCATTTGTTGCCGAGGAAATTGAACATGAATTCTCATCTTCTGAATGTTGAAGCCACCAGTGGCTCCTGAATCTGTGAAGTCCTATGGAAGAGCCGCGGGGGGGGGGGGGGGGGGGGGGGGGGGGGGGGGGGGGAAGGGGGCTATAAGATGTGGTCAACTTGGAGGTGTTGCTTGGCCCCCTCCATAAACCTCATGGATGCTTCCACTTTCTTCTCTAAGGTGGTTTAGTATGTCTCTCAGCACAGCAATTCTCTGACTACCAACAGAATTGTAGATGCAGAAAGTCCATCAACCCCCTTCTCAAGTCTCCAGTTGCTGGGCTGGGCAACCTATGTGCCAAGTCTGGAGCCTTTCCTTCAGCCTGACCAAACCCCACACTACCCTCCTTGACAGGAAGATTCCCCTCCTGCTGTTGAAACAGGGTTTTCTTTGGACAGGAGCACCCCTGAGGTGACTTCTTTCCCTAAGCTCCCACTTCTTTCTCCATGGCCTCATTCTCCTGCCCTTTACACATAGCTAGACTCCATGGTCTCTCTCTTGTGCTCTGAACCTCCCTGCTGGTCTCCCATGTGAGCTTTAAGCTCAGCTTTCAATAGCCACCTCCCTCCCACCTGGTAAGTAGTTTCCTCCATGCTCCCAGCGAGTCAAATTAGACAACCTAGGAAGCTAGACTAAAAACCCTCTTGGTTAAAACTTCAGATAATGTGATAACCTTAAAGAAGTAACCTGCATCGACAAGTTAGCAGCTGAATTATTACAATTAGGGTTGAAATTTCTACTCGTGAGTAATTTTGCCATCTCAGTAAATGGGATCAAATTCCCGACCATTTACTGAGATACAAGTTCTTGATTCTGGAAGTACAGCGAGTTGCCATTGCAGTTTACCAACTGTCTGGTTAGTACTATTCACCGTGTGGCGTTACTGTTCATTGACTGCCTACTGTATTACCAAGGGCACTGTTTTACTTCTCGGTTTCCGTCTGTTAGTTGTTTACTGCATTTCTGAGCCAATCACTTTGTGAATAACCCATACCTTAACCCACCCTCCACCTGCCCAAACAGTTTAAACAATGTTTAAAAAAACAATACATCTATTCTACTCCCTCCAGTCACAACTGTTGTTGTTCCCTTTGCTTTGACCAGTCTGCAACTGCATTGGGGATTTGTAAAGGAATCTGCGTATCAGCCAATGAGTGGCGACGAAGTTCAAGGGAGAATGGAATGCAGAGAAGATAGAAGAAATGCAGTATTGCATCAGTATTACCTCTTGGGATTTCAAATTGATGGCAAAGTGGTAAATGGGATTCCAGACAGCTGAGTGTCGACTGAGACAGTATTGGGAACTGTGATGTTGACGGGAATTTCTTTTTGTGATAAAATCTTGTTTCAAACCACATCTCCATATTCCCAGTCCTTTGTGCAATGAACTGGCTAAGCATACAGTGTCTCCTGCTAGTGGCCAAAACCTAAAGAGGCTAAAAGCCTACCTACTGCTATCAGCTATCTAATGGAGTTTCTCTTTTCTATCATTTTATTTATTTATTTATTTATTTAAAATTTATATCCCGCCCCTCCTGCCCACATTTAGCAGAGCCCTGTGCTTTTGATACTGATGGTCATGAGTTCAGTCCCGGTGAGGACTCTTGAGTAGCAGCCATTCCATTCTGGTTTAGCACCCCCCACCCCGGCCTATGCCACTTCTCAAATTCTCCATCAGCAGGCATCTAGGCTCTGCTATTTACATGGGTTCTTGCTGGTTGACAGTAGTGGATTATCTTTCTACAACACAGCCACACCATCAAAAAAAAGGGAGTTAAATAGAGAGAGAGACGAGAAAACCCCATCCGATCGTTAAACATTGTGTGCTTACAACCCACCTGTCAGCTCTGTTTAATTCAACACACATGCCTGTGTCAGAGTTTTTATTGATTCATTGGAATTGCAGGGCATCTTTGTAGATATTAATCTTGTACATCTGACAAGCTACTGGCCTATTGCAGACAAAGCAAAGGCAGTCATAAATGCAAAAGACTACAGGGGCTAGTTGACTTTCTTTGACACGTCTGTGTCCTTGTTTCGCCAGCAATATTTCTACCACGAGTGTGTATGTAGCAATAATGAAATTAATACCAATGAACTGGAGGGGGAATGTGCATTACGGCCCTCTACTGGATTCAGAACTGATAAACTGTGTGTGCTAGACTCTATGCAGCTAAAAGAGATTTGATTTTGGAGTGGAAAGACCTGGGTTCCAACTCACTTATCTCTGGGCACAGGACCAAGATCTGCAGTAGAAGTAACTGTATCGTATTCAGTCCTGCAACCCAACACTCCTGGAAGGGTTGTCAGCAGCGGGGATTGAACTGAGAATCTCTTGCTCCAGCTGTACGAGCCCCTGCTCATATGAGACCTGAGTGTATTCCTATTATAGAGTAGACTAGCAGGCTCATTAACCTGTAGGTGGTCTGGAACCACCACACCACTAGAGGGTAGGGCTGAAGCCGTAACTCCATTTTCCGTTCTGCTATTTCATTCTGCCATTGCAGAATTGCCCATGATGCTCCACAGCTTTTCCGCCGGCATTCCACTAATTCTGCGGGCATTCCGCTAATTCGGAAGCTGTCAGAATAATCACAGAAACTGTCGGAACAAGCATTTTTCACTACTTCACAGTGCTGGTGGAAATGGCAGAAGATAGAAACTGTCTGGAAAAACATTATTCCACTATTTTCGCAGACTTTTGAAGTAGCGGAATGAAAGTAGCGGAATGGTGGAATTGGCAGAATGGAAGTAGCGGAATGAATGTCTCTATCACATCATGCCGTTCATTGCGGAAGAGCTTTTTCCGTCGGGAAAAGTTACCGCAGTGGCTTGCCACTTCAGCCCTACTAGAGGGGGCCATCATGCCACACCCTTTTGTGTTATAGTAATAAATAATATATAATGACAATAATTAATTAATAATTAATAATAATTAATAATAATAATAATTCATAGTGTCTCCCTGCCAAATGGCACTCTGAGCACTTAAATCATAAAACCAAGTAATCTAAAACAATATAAAATCCATTTGAAACAATTTTAAAGAGGAAGGTAAAGAGGGAAGGCAGAATACATCAAGGTGAAACCAGCAGTGAATCCTAAAAGTACCGAGAGAATAAATATGTCTTCCAGTATTTTTTAAAGGTGAGGAGGGAGGAACCGACATGAACATCTGGGGGAGCAAATTCCACACCTAGGGGCCTGCCACAGCAAAAACCTAATCGCCCTCCGACTTAAGGCATGATGGCACGTTCCCCAAACAGTGGGTGGTTTCTGAGAGCAGATACCCACCAGGGTGAGGTTCCAGGAGCAGGTTTTGAATACAGCCAGGGCCTACCCCACAGAGCCCTGAAAACCAGCAGTGCAAACTTAAACTCAATCTGCCGCTCTACAGGCAGCCAATGCAGAGAACACAGGGCAGACATACTATGATAACGGCTTCCCAAAGCAGTAAGCTTCTGCGCTGCTGTGTTCTACACAAGCGGCAAGTGACTTACACCACTCCTCCTGAAGTGTCTGTGAAAACTCCGTAGACCTGCAGCACAGCTAGCATCCCACAGATTCTCCTCTCTCCCTTCCCTGCTTTCTGGCTCCGGTCCATGGTCCTTGCCGCTGTGTGTGCTCTCTTGTAAAGCTGTCAGACAGCATCCTGCTACAGACAGCTCTGCTGCAGCACCAATGCATGAAACTGCACTTGCTGGACAGATCCTCCGGGGCAAAGGTCAGTTTGCCAGTGCCATATTGAACATGAATGTCTCCTCGGGGTTGAGGAGGCTACAAGGAGAGTTTCTTTTCTCCTTCTCTCTAAATATTCATATCAAAGCTACAGTGAAATGGACATGTTTGGGAGAAAAAACTTCCATCATCCAGCTGGAACAACCTACTACCATTTATCATTTCTATACTACCACTAGGGATACACAGCACTTTACAGACACAGATTTTTGAAGATGGATCCCTGTCCAGTGGGCTTACAGGCTAAGATGGACAAGAGTGAGGGGAACACAGGGTCAGATACACATATTCCCATTTTACAGATGGGGAACTGAGGCTGAGAGGTTGTGACTTGCCCAAGGCCACCCAGTGAGTTCATGGCGAGGGCAGAATTTGAATTCTGGTTTCCCAGGTCCAAGTCCAGCACCTTATCCACTACACCACACTGGGTCTGGAAGTCAGGAAAACAAAGATCCCTTAGAAACAAACACCAAGAATATGCACCCAGCCTAGAGCTGAAACAAGTACTGGCAAAAATGGACATACTCATTGATTTTCCAAAACCCGAATTGACTTGAAAATATTGGGTACGTCAACCCGATTCAGGTACTCAGTGTCTTGGAATGTCCCGAAATATCCCAGAATGTCAACTTCCAGTCCAGAAATGTTGACTTTTAGTCCTGATGTTTCAGTTTTCCATCCTGATTCTTGGGTTTTTTCCATCCCCATATGCCAACTGGTAACCAGGAAATAAAAAAATCGGTACTGGAAATGACTGGTTTGGGGGGGTATTCAGGAACTCAATCAGTGATCAGGCAGCCTCTTGAATACCCACCACGGTACTTGAAAATGTGGGTATTGCCCATGGGTACGAAACTAGGTACCCATTTCGGTACTAAACCAGATCTTTCAGTTGGTGTTAAAACACAGGAACGGAGGCAGCTGGAACCCGTGTTCAGTCTGTGGAGTCCTCACCATGTTGCCACAGAGGGTGCTGCCTGAGATCTGGGCAGTCACATTGCCAGCATGCCCCCCCCCCCAACTGTCAGACAGCCCCCAGGGACAGTGAAATCACTCGCACTCCTCTCCCTCCTACCCCCTCCCAGCTGTCAGATAAGAGGGGCCTGCTAGCACAGCCTCTGTAAAAATCCAGACTAGAATCAATGCCCTTGGGGCCCTTGGCATGGCAGCTGGTTCTGCAGAACCACTTCTGCCTGCAGTAGAACACCTTTACTGGTGATGGTCAAGCCACACCCCTCAGTCCTGCTCCATGTCCTGGTTGGCTGCTGCCCTGTATATAAGGCCAATCAGCAGCCACAGGAAGCTGGGCGGATCATCAGTCATTTCCTGTGTCCTTGTCGAATGTCTCCAGGGCTGGCTCTGCACTCCCCACTCCTGGTGTGTCTTCTGGGACAGCGGGAGGCTGACCCTTCTGAGTTCCCTTCTCAACCCCAGTTGTTTTGTCCGTTACTGTCCACCGCCTGGGTACTGGGACTTGGCATCTGCCAAGATGGTGTTCTGGAATCTGCTTGATGCACTCCATAGTGATGCCCCGGGGGTGGGTGCCAGCATTGGTCTGGGGAGCCTCCTGGTGACACCTAGGGGGCCCATCCTGCCTGGCACCAGTGCTGTGTCAGTCGGTTGTCTGTCTCGTCCGTCCTGACTAAAGCTGTATCTGGGCACCTGAAAATTTGGGCACCTCCTGTCAAATCTGGGGTGCCTGAATAGGCCCATTTTCACCAGGGCAGAGGGGCCATTCACTAGGGCAGAGTGAGGGGCCACTGTGGGCCCCCCAGACCCCAAAAATTCTTCATCCTGGTCCCCGCAAATTCTAAGGCCACCCATTTTTGTTGCATAATTTGCAGCAATTGTGCCAGTGTAACAGTGCAAATATTGCCAAGTGACATAAGCGAAATTCTGAAATGACTGAAATAGCCAAACTGAAATGGATAGATACCTTATTGTGGCAGGGTGCATCCGGGGAGGACTGTGGGTCCCTTTATGATGACAGTGAGTGCCAGCCTGAGGATTGGACTGGAATGAATCTGTGGAAATGGACTGAGTAGTTGTGTATGGCTGGGCTAGGCAGAGCCAGCTCAGTGGAGACATGTAAAATAGAGGTTAAGTTCAGAGTTGAGCATAGGAGAGGACTGGCCCTTTAAGGGCTAGAAGACTGGAGGGTCAGTCACGTCCACTCTGGGGATATAAAGGTGAGACAAAGGCAGAGGGAAGGCAGTCAGTGCCTGGTTGCAAAGGAGGAAGGTTCTCTGCCTGAGAGCTGGGTTGCAATGGAGCCTTCTCTAGGTTGCTGATTCCCAGGTCCCAGAGGTTTGGGTCTGAGCTAGAGGCCTGAATAGTTAGTAATAACAGCCAGAGGAATATTGTCTGGCTGGGTCTAGGGACTGGAGCATCAGAGGACTGTTTCCTTGCGATAGTCATAGTAAAGACTTGTGTATAGGGTGGAGAAGTGTATGCGAAGAGACTAAGCTATTGAGAGATACAAAGAGAGACAGAAGTGTGTGTAAATAAAGGATGGTTTGAGCTAAATTCCCCAGAGAGCGTGACCTGATTGGGCAGCGTCCTTCTGGGACTTACCTTGATGAACCACCATTTTAGGCGTGGGTAGGACCAGATTTGAGATTTACCCATTTCAGCTCTAGTGGAAGCAAGTTCCAGGCAGACACAACAGAGACAGAACTTTCAACTGTGCTATTGTCATGTCCTTAGGGAAGGAATGCCGGTTGTGCTCTACACCCTAGGCAAATGAAGTACGGCACAGGAATGTGCATCAAACAAGGGCAAGTATCATGGGATACGGAGAATTTGGGGAGACTTTGCTACAGGGAGAGTCGCCTGGCTGGGCCATAGAAGTCCTATCAGACCTAATACCCCGGGACAGCACTGGCTAAACTCAAGGAGCTGTCCATGGTACTTAACGCTGTGGATGCTAGAAGAGTTACTGTTATAGGAAAGGGGGAGTAGATTGGTACAGAGGCTGTGACATCTTCACTGTGAATGAAAATCCCAGAGTGGCCAGGACAGAGCAGCTTGCAGCAAAAAGCAAGCATTCTCAGTCTCTCCGCCATCCCCTTGTTGCCGCAACACCTGACTTTTCTGAATATTTATAGAAAGTTAACAAATTCATTAATTCTTTGGCTGTGTGTGCCGTTCCTTGTTGGTTTCTTTCCCAAATTTAATCACAGTAATTAAGTTTATCTTGTTTGGCGTTTGCTTTCCAGTGCATGCAAATGTTGTGCAGAAGACGAAAGAGGGCTTTTTACTTTTGTTTTGTTTTTCTCCCTCTTTTGAACAGACACAGAAGATGCAGCCACATAAGCTGCAGAAGGTCTGATCATGGGAATTTCTGGTACTCAAATCAAACCAAATATTTTTGGCATTACTCGGTACCTGAACCATTTTCTATCAGGTAACCAAAATACTGAACTAACAACAACCAGTATACCGAAATATTTTATCCCAATTTCCCCTCCCCCCCAATTTTGGGATTTTTTGCAATTGTTTCTACCTTGTGCATGTATATAATTCCATGAGGGTGGCTTCTATATGTGTGTGTACGTGTTGTGTGTGCTTGCCTGTGTCAAAATGGGTGGGAGTGTATGTGCATCTGTGGCCCTTTTTACATGGGCGGGGGTAAGGGGAGGGGTCTGTGTGCACCGCCGTCAGTGTGTGCACTGTGTGTGGGGAGGGTGTAGACAGGCGCACCCCCACCCATCCCCACGCACAGAGGCACCTCCATTTTTGCCAGTGCCTCCATGCATGGGGATGCGTGTGTGTGGGAGCACACACTCACCCCCGCGGAATTTACACGGCACGCACGAACACCCAGAGGGCCTATGTGTCCTCATCTGTGCAGATGACCGTTCATGTCCCTGTGCTCATAAAAGTGTCCATGCAAGCACACCTTGATTCGTGTCCTTGTGTGCCTTTGACTGAACAGCAAAAGAATCTGAAACTCCTCAAGGATGGAGAAGGTTAGATAAAAGTCAAGAGGTTGATTCTATCAGGACCTTGTGGGATTTTCCACTCTGGCAGATTCATTACTTTCTGCAATGATAACTGATTGTATCTGAAGGGGTAAGAGAGAGAGTGATTTAGATCATGTCCATTACCTGTCAGCAAATAATATTGCACGTAGCTTCGGGAAATGAAATGAGCACATCTGGCATCACCGACCCTTTCCTAGTTTGACTTCTCTTTCCTGTCATTTACGATTATGTCCTCATTTCTGTGCTATAAAAGGAGTGAAATTTCAGCACCCAGCATCTCTTCTTATTAACATATCCCAGGCTACAATCGCTCTCCTACTCTGCTAGCGGCTTGCTCTAAAGGAAATCCAAAGCAATCTACCAGGAGGAGAGCTACTAAATGCAAAGATATCTATGGCCACAAAAATTCACAGTTCTGTTTAGTTCTTGGAAGGGCATGGAAGGGTTTATCCCCCTTCTTCCTTACCCTTAGACATGGAGAGATGTAGCTTTAATTGCCTTGTTCCTAGAGCTGAAATGAATACCCCCAAAATAGGTATACCCTTTGAAATTCTGGTACACAGCCTGACCCAGTAAGCTCGGGTAACTAATAGGTACCCAAATGATGCCTGACAGGCTATCCGATGTACTAGTTTGCTGGGGGTTTTTCCATCCTGATTTTCTGACTTCTGGTATTAATTTTCCAACTTTATTTATTTATTTATTTATTTAAGACATTTGTACCCCGCCCCTCCTGTACACAGCTCGGGGAGGCTTCCAACAATAAAACATCAAACAATATAAAAACAATTTAAAACAATCAATGTTAAATACTTTTTAAAACAGTGCCAGAGAAACCATAAAACAAGGTAGGGGGAAGAAAACAAAACCCTAACCCACACTCCCCGCCTCCCCAAAGGCCTGGGCGAACAGCCAGGTCTTACAACACCACCAGAATGTTAACAGGCTTGGGGCCAGGCGAGCTTCCTCCGGCAGGGAGTTCCAAAGGCGCGGCCCGGCTACTGAGAATGCCCTCTCCATTGTGACCCCCCGCCTTATGCGGGGAACCTCCAAGAAGGCACCCCCGGCCGACCGCAGGAGCTGCCCTGGGGCACGGAGGGCGAGGCGATCTCTGAGGTATGAGGGGTCCAGACCATAAAGGGCCTTATAGATCAACACTAAAACCTTGAACCTGGCTCGGCTCACTATTGGCAGTCAGTGCAGAGTCCGGAGCACTGGTGTAATATGCTCCCGAAGGCCCTTCACGGTAAGGAGATGAGCCGGCACATTCTGCACTAGCTGCAGCCTCCAAACCAGGCACAAGGGAAGTCCCACGTAGAGTGCGTTGCAGTAGTCCAGCCTCGAGGTGACAAAGGCATGGATGAGGGAGGCCAGGTCCAGGCCAGAGACGAACGGACGCAGCCTATGCACCAGATACAACTGGCGGAAGGCAGCCTTAGTGACTGCCTCCACCTGCCCCACCAGGCAGAGGTCCGCGTCCAATATCACCCCCAGACTCTGGACCTGCTGATTTATAGGAGGGCAACCCCCCCACAATCAGGGGGACCACTACCTCCCTCGCTCTCCCTACCAACATCACCTCTGTCTTATCGGGGTTGAGCTTCAGTCTGCTCTGCC
>QEPC01009472.1:13075845-13106223 GCA_003113815.1 Sphenodon punctatus | reverse complement strand
GGGAGGAGACAGGAAAACACACAGGTGTAGGTGGCTATCCTCCCTGCAGCTTCTGCCTCTGGGACCAAGCTCTCCTGGGACCTTACTACTTTCCTTACTATTTTTTCTATTTCATGTACTGATTCCTATACCAGTTTACTGTTTGAACAATTGGTAAATTGGTTACATGGAAACTCAGAAATGGAAATATCCAGTATTTTGGGGTGATCAGGTGCCTTACTCATCATACAGGTATGATTCGATATTCGATAGACTACTCAAAAATGCATGTATTACCCACAGGTAGGAAATGCGCTACCTGTTTCAGGTCTACTTGCCTTGTTCATGGGCAGTGACAAAGCCAGGTGTAGGCCTACAAGGATGTTTCAGGTGGAAACAGGTCATTGACCTTCTTTCACTTGACATGGAAACTTACTGGCTTTCCTGCTGTCTTCACCATTTGCCATTATTTTTCCCGAGCGGGACAGAGCTGCTACAGGGCTGATCCCAAGCCCCATGTGCACCCTGGATGTACTCCCAGGGCTGTGGAGATGCAACAGTGCTGGAAGTGCCCAGAAAGTGCTGGGAATTGCTGTAAAAATAGCATAAGAGTGATGAAAAGTGATGAAAAATGATGGAAAATGCTGGGGAAATGCTGGAAAGAAACAAAAACGTCAAAACTATGGAAAGTGATGAAGCTGATGGGAAATAGTGAAAAATCACAGGCACCCATTTCAACAATGGTGAAAGCACATGTGGCAGGGTGGAGTAATTAGGGGCTGCTGGCCCTTTAAGAATCAGGCTTCGGGTCTAATTGAGACACCTGGGCTTGGCTGGGTTTGAAAAGTTGCAAGCCCAGGAGAGTGAGGAGAATGGAGAGAGGGGGCTGTGAGATTTTGACACGAAAGGTCAGAACTGGGTCCTGACTATGGCTGAAACCTGATCCTCACATTCTGCATTTCTTGATGAGAATCAAGGTTCTCTGCTTTTTTTTTTTTTTTTGCAAATGAGAATGAGAACTGTCTGGATTCTTCTTGAGAAAAGTGAGAATCTTGTAAACAGCCCTCCCCTGCATTTGCAGACCTGGTACAGGCTTTTTGATTACATACAAACCCCGACTGACTCACCCAGATGCCTTTCCAAGTATGGAACTGCTCCACCTGCTGTGTCTCACCCCACTCAGCTTCTCTGCAGTGGGAGGAGGGGAAGTGAGGAGGAGGCTTCATTTCAAACTCCTATGGCTTCCCACTATTTCCTGGTTGGAGCAGTCAAAAACAACAACAACAAAGAGCTCTAATGGAGAACACACTTGTCTCAGCAAGAGCCAAGAGTTTAGTTTTAAAAGTTATAATCCAGCTGTAAATATTGGAGAACCACGAAGTGAATTCACAGAGCATGTTCAGAGAATAGATTAGAACTACATTACCCAAAAGCCCAGAAGGAAGCATAGACATGCAGAGTGAACAGCCATAGTGTGAACTACAGTTTCCAGCAGCCCTAGAGCTACCAGAGCAGGCTCAGTGGGTAAAAAGAAGCCAACAAGAGCCTGCTACTTTAAATCAAGGGAGAGGAAGTTGGCATGGAATTACAAGTCCCAGAAGCCGGCCCCTGACGCTTTTCATATGCCCAGACCATTCAATTGGAGGAATAAACAGTGAAAATGCAGGCGGAGTGCACCTTTTATGCTCCCCAGAGGGACCCATATTGATGACTCACAGAGGTTCTGAATGCAGGAACCAAGAATTGCTGAGAAGGATGATCGTGGCAGGGGAGAATCAGCTGCAGTAGTCCAGGACTCAAAGTAGTCATGTTTTAGGGGTGTGCATGTTGTTTTTGTTATTACAATAACAATATTGGAAATTGTCATTTTTGTTACTGTTATTGCAATAACGAAAATTACAAATAATAACAAGAAAAATACAAAGAAAAATGATATTTTGTTTCTGAAATAAAGGGGAAATACTAAAAAATGTATATCCGGCTATAACTTTTTTGTTTCTTATTCACTTGTGAAGTAATCTGGGGTGCTTGTACCCCAAATGGAGAGCATTACATGTACCAATATTTGAAATGATGTGATCAAAGAAACAGATTTTAGAAGCAATTGAATGTTGTGATTTTAAGAAAAGCCCCATACACATTCATGGCTACAACTTCTTTATCTTCCATCCAATTTCTGTTCTCTTCTTCTCTATCTACACCCTGTCCCTTGGCAAACTGTTTGCCTCCCATGGCTTCCAATACCACCTCTACGCTGATTATACTTAACTCTGTCTCTCCACCCCCTCTCTTTCCCCTTCCGTCCAAGCTCGCCTCACCAACTGTCTCTCTGATATCTCCGCCTGGATGTCCCAATGTCAGCTCCAGCGCAACATGGCTAAGACTGAGCTCCTTATCTTTCCTCCCTTCCCCTCCTCCCCCTCTTCTCTCCATCCTCATTGATGGAGTCACCATCCGTCCTGTTCCCCAAGCCCAAAGCCTGGGCTTCGTCTTTGATATTCACCTTTCCTTTAAATCTTACATCAATGCCGTCACCAAGTCCTGTCGCTTTAGCTCCATAACATTGCTCGGATTCACCCTAGGGATGGGCGATGGGGCGAACAAATCACGGTTCGGGTTCAGCCGTTTGGTTCGGTCTGGTTCGGTTTGGCCATTCAGTTCGTTCACCGTATTCAGGTTAGGCCATTCGGTTCAGTCCTGCAACTGTTTGGTTCGGTTGTTCGGAAAAAGGCTTTCTGTACGAGGAATGTGGCCCCAGACCCATGATGGTGGGTCCTAGGGCTAGAGAGGCAGCTTCTAGGTATTGGCCACAGCCCTCCCTGCCAGTAACTTGGCCCCAGAACTCTGGCGATGGGTTCTGGGGCTAGAGTGACTATTTCTTGATGATTTGGAAAATCGGCTCTCTGTGTGAGGAATGATGGCCCTGGACCCATGATGGTGGGTCCTGGGGCTATAGTGGCAGCTTCTAGATACATATTGGCCACAGACCTCCATGCCAGTAACTTGGCCCCACAACCCTGATGGCGGGTCCTGGGGCTGGAGTGGCTGTTTCTTGTTGCGGTGGAAAGATATTGTCTCCGTGTGAGGAATGATGGCCCCAGACCCATGACAGTGGTCCTGGGGCTGGAGTGGCAGCTTCTGGATATTGGCCACAGCCCTCCCTTCCTGTAACTTTTCCCGAGAACCCTGGCGGTGGGTCCTGGGACTGGAGTGGCTGTTTCTTGATGCTTTGGAAAATTGGCTCTCTGTGTGAGTAATGATGGCCCTGGACCCATGATGGTGGGTCCTGGGGCTAGAAGAGTGGCAGCTTGTAGATACTGACCACAGCCCTCCCTGTCTGTAAGTTGGCCCCAGAACCCTGATGGTGGGTCCTTGGGATTGAGTGGCTGTTTTTTGATGCAGTTGAACAATGGATATCTGTGAGTGGAATGACAGGCCCCAGAACCTGTGGCACAGACAGCATGAGTGGCATTGGCAGCAGCAGCAGACATTGGATTGCCAGGGCACAGAATCCATGGCACAGACAGCAGAGGCAGCATTGGAAGCAGACATTGGATTTTCCAGAGGAAGCATTGGCAGCTGGTGAAGACATTGGCTTGCCTGGGCACAGGACCCGGTGCAGGGACAGCAGAGGCAGCATTGGCAGTAGCAGCAGCAGCAGCAGACACTGGGTTGCCCGGGCACAGAACCCATGGAACAGCAGAGACAGCAGCAGCAGGATTTGCCTGTACACAGCATCCATGGAGCCGGGGTGGTTGGATTTGCCAGGGAATAGCTCCCATGCAGCAGCAGACGTCAGCAGCAGGATTGTGTGGGCACATTTGGATTGGCCAGGGCAGAGCACCCATGGACCAACAGACAGCAGCGGCAGGATTACCAGACCAGTGGTGCACATCACCCAGGGTTGCAAGGGTAGGCAGACAGGCACTGTGTCATGAGAGGCAGGCAGACTGAGGCAGGCTTTGATCTACACCACCTTTGCGGATGGGTGAGCATCGTGGCCTGAGAGGCAGGCAGACTGAGGCAGGCTTTGATCTAGACCACCTGGGTACCTACCAGGCTGGCGGGCTGGCAGGCAGCATGGCATGGCATGAGTAGAAGGCAGGCAGACTGGGAAGGGTTCAAGCTTTTCAACCTGGTCAGGCGGGCAGGCAGGCAGCGTGGTATGAGAGGCAGTAGGGAAGGCAGACTTGGGCAGGCTTTGAGCTAGGCAACCTGGGTGAGAAGACAGGCACCTTGGCATGGGAGGCAGGAAGGTGGACTGAGACATACGTTGAGCTTGGCGGCAACCTGGGCAGGCAGACAGGCAGCATGGCATGAGAGGCAGTAAGGCAGGCAGACTGGGACATTGCCAGCAGGGCATTCAGATAGGTTAGCAAAGACTGTGCAGCACGAGAAAGCAAGAGCCAGTCAGTGTCACATAGGTGGGCTGAGATCATGTAGCTAGCCATAGGCTGGCTGGCAGGCTTACAGTTTGTTTCCCAATGCCACCCTACGTCATGAGGTCAGTCAGAAAAGGTGGCCGAGGCTGTCTAGTATGAGAGAGAGAGAGAGAGAGAGAGAGGAAGGGCGGGTGCCAGGCATTGGGAGGGAGGGACAGCACCTCAGAAGCACAGGAGCAGTAGCCCTAGTCCAGATTGAGGAGGAGGAGGAGCCGCAACTGCTCCACCAACTTGGCCCCCAGTCTCAGGCGGTGCGGGGAGCAAATGTCCCCTGCCATGGAGAAAACCCTCTCACTGGGGACACTGGTTGGTGGCAGGACAGGATACCCGTGGCCACTTTCGACAGGGCCGGCCACATGTTGGCATTGTCAGCCCAGTAGGCCAAGGGATCGCTGCTGGGATCAATGCATGGCTCCTCCTCGAGGTAGGTCTCCACGGCTGCTGAGGCACCATCATACTCCCTCTGGTAGCTCTGGGTGGACACCACCTGCCCCACTGCCCTCAGCCACACTGCTTGCCTTTTGTGCTGGGCCCCATGCTCCGCAGAGTGGGCTACACACAGGAGGAGCTGCTGGCACTAGTAGGGGTCCTGCTTCTGCTGCTCATCCTGCTGCTGGTGTAGCTGCTACTGCTAGGGCTGGGGGCAGGGATACACCCAGATGACTGGAAGGGGTCACTGCTCACCCTCCCACCATCCCCAGGGGCGTCCTGCTGTATGGCCCGCTCTGCTGGCCGGACCTTCTGCACCAGCGCACCCTTCCGGAGGCCATAGACTTCTGTCTCGTGTGCATGCTGCCCTTGATCCTGGGGTCCAGCATGGTTGCCAGGACATATTCCTCCCGGCGCAGGAGCTCATCAAAGCGCGCACTCAGCCCCACCTTCAGCTTCCGTGCCAGGTCAAGAGCCTCATCAGAGCGCTTCCTGCCCAGAGGGTCACAATTCCGACCCCCGAGAATCTCTTCCAGGCTTCTCTTGAGACTATGGACCAGCGGGGTCACCTGGCTGAGGGTGGCAGTGGAGCTGCTCAGGGTCTCTGTCACAGTCAGGAATGGTCTGAGGATGAAGACCGTATGAGCTAGAATCTCCCATTCCTCGCTTTTGTACCCTGGAGGTGCCTCAATATCTGTCTCCAGTTCCACCTGATGCAGGGCGGCTTTCTGCTCAAGAAGCCTCTCGAGCATCAGGAAGGTGGAATTCCACCTGGTGGAGACATCCTGGATGAGCGTGTGCACCAGGGGCCCTTGCTTGGCCTGCTTCTCCTGGAGGAGCTCGCTGCCCTTCACGCTGCGGTTTAAGAACCCCGCCAGCTTCCTCCCCCATTCGACCAGGGAGCTAAGGGTGCCTGGCCCAACCCCCTTCTCCCCCAAGCCCAAAGCGTCCTTCACCACAAGATTGAGGGTGTGTGCAGTGCATGTCTCTTATACACATCTAGATGTGTATAAGAGACAGATGCTGCGGTTGAAGAACCCCCCAGCTTCCTCCCCCATTCGACCAGGGAGCTAAGGGTGCCTGGCCCAACCCCCTTCTCCCCCAAGCCCAAAGCGTCCTTCACCACAAGATTGAGGGTGTGTGCAGTGCAAGGGATGCTTGCGAATCCCCCATCACGGACTGACTTTATGATATTGGCCATGACCACACATCCCTTGGTGAAGACCGCACCTGGCGTAACCCACTTCCTCACCATGGTGGCCAGGGCTGCCTCGAGGTTCCTTGACGTGTGGAGGCTGTCCATGAATTGTGCCTGAAGCAGGGCCCACCTATACCCTGCTTCAGGACCCCTCCTGCCACTGCCAAGCGCTGCCTCTGGGTCCTGCCACCAGTGTGCAGTCACTGCCAGGTAGGCATGCTGGGTGTTTCTGGCGGACCACAGGTCAGTGGTGAAATGGACCGTGGCTCCCCCAGCCCCTGCCAGCTGCTCCCTCACCCGTTCCTTCAAAGCCCTGTAGAGCTGTGTCATCACAGTCCAACTCAGGGTGGAGCGAGAAGGCAGCTTAAAGTTGGGGGCCAGGAATCCAATCAGCCACTGGAAGCCCTTGTCCTCCACAATTGACAAGGACTGGCCATCAGGACTATCATTTCTGCCAGCAGGTGCTTCGCTTTCTCTTGGAACCCAATGCCACGGTGCCCTGCTGATGGCCTGAGAGATCCCCCCACCCCAGCTCCTCCATCGTGAACTGATGGCGCTCTGGGGAGGCTCCTGCTGCTGTTCTGCCCCCATAGTGCTCCTGCTGCTAGAGGCAGCAGCAGTTGGTGCAGGATACTGGCCTGCTGAAGGAGCCGGGTGACTGGATGCTGCAGTCGGAAACCCGCTGGCATCCATTTCCCCTGCCTTCCCACTTAGCAGCAGAGCACTGTGGCATGACTTCAGGTGCCTCGCCATTGCAGTTGTCCCAAGGTTGGCGAGCACCTGCCCACGCTTCACCAGCTTATTGCACAACGTGCATTGCACCTCTCTGGGATCATCTGCCCGCACCTGCTTAAAATGATCCCAGACTGAGAATTCCCCCCCCCCTGCTTCTTGCCCACCCTGGCTGATGCACTGCTGCCTGCGCTGCTGGGAGGGGGAGAACTTGGTGGCTCTGGTGACACAGCTCTAGGAGGAGGCTCAGCCATCGCCTCAGCTGCAGACATCTCCTCTGCGGCACTAGTGTCTGCCTCTGACTCACTGTCCGCGATCACGGTGATGTCCCATGAAGGGGAGTACTGAGACCCTGAGGCTAGACTGCCTGCGCCCAAAATGCTGCTGGCACTCTCCCTGTGCCCCCCTCTGTAGCTGCTACTCCTCTCCCTACTGACATTGACTGGGGAATGGGATCGGGCCCGGCCTCTAGCAGCCGGGGTGGGATCCACCACCTCTGGACTGGTGGGGATCGCCTCGACAGTGGGGGACATTGGTGGCCCTGGAGGAACATCGGAAGCACCACCAGCACCTGCTCCAGCACCACCACCAGCAGAAACAGACACAGACTCAAGTTCTGCAGGCCTTCCAGTGCCCTGCGTGGCAGTGGAGGAGGGCACTGCCAGGAGGTGATGCTGAGCTGCTGAAGCCTGTTGCCCTAAAGCAGGCCTGCTGAGTTTGGTGATGTGCTCCCCCCACCCATCCTATATATATATAGGATGGTGGGGAATCACAAACAACACAAGGAAGGGTACAAAACGGAAATGAAACCAAAATCAATCTAAAGAAAATCCTACTCTAAATGAATAAAAAAACAGAGGAAGGGAATCAGGGATAGAATATATGGGACTGGGAAAGGATTCAATGGAGGGGGGAGGGACGAAGGAAGATTGAACACAGGGAACACAGGGAGGGATAAAAACAAAAAATAACTAAATCTGTCTGAGCTAAGCTAAATAAATGAAAATATGGAGGTAGATGGGTTGGATGGGTGAAATAGGAGGAGGATGGCAATGGATTAGGAATAGGAAGGAACAAAAACTGCTGGGAGAGAGGGACCCTTCTGAAACATCTGCTGTTCAGGAACAGACACTAGCTCAGAAGGTGTTGGGAAGAGGGGAGGCAATCAGTTTTGTTTCTTGCTGCGCCCGCCTCACCGCAAGCCCCATTGGTTCTGTGCAGCCTAGCCCATGGCCAATCGCAGACTGAGAAGCCAGTGGTCTGAAGTGAAAAGTGATGGTGATTGGGCAGGCTGGCTGCTACTCCAAGCCTCTCCACCTCTGGTGCCTGGAAGTCTGCTCCTCAGCTGACTGCCCCTCCCTGCCATGTTTGGCCTTCCAGTGACACCACGTTTTTGTTGTTTTAGCCACCTGAACTCATCTAAACGCAGTCCAAACTGATGGAACTGTTCAGTCATTTTGACGTTTGGAATTGAGTTTGGTTCGGTTGCTTCGTGTTCCAATTCGGGTTCGAGTTCGGTCATCCGAACAGGCCGAGTTCGGGCCGAACTCCAAACTTCGGAACCGAGTTCGTCCATCCTTAATTCGCCCCTTTCTCTCTGTCTCCTCAGCCAAAACTCTTGTTCACGCCATGGTCATCTCCCGCCTTGACTACTGCAACCTCCTCCTTACTGGCCTCCCCCACTCTCATCTTTCCCCCCTTATTTCCATCCCAAACTCCGCTGCTAGGGTCATCCACTTGGCATGTCACTTTGACCATGTGCAGCCTCTCCTTTTCTCACTTCACTGGCTCCCCTTCCCCCAACGCATCCTTCTGAAACTCCTGGTACTTACCTACAAAACACTCCACAACCTGCCCCCCCACCTCTCGGCCCTCATCTCCTTACACACTCCTGCACGCACTCTCCGTTCCTCCTCTGTCACCTCCCTCATCTCCCCTGCTCCCCTAACCACCTTCGTCCCTTCTCCCTAGCTGCCCCCATGCCTGGAACTCTCTCCCTGCACACATCCACCTTGCCCCCTACTTCTGTTCCTTCAAATCCCTCCTTAAAACCCACCTCTTCCTCGCTGCCTTCCCCAACGCCCTGCCAAAGTACAGGACAATTTGATAAAGGGACCCAATTTTATAAGCAATTGATGTTGTCCCTGTGAAGACCATTATTCAGACAAATAGCAGCACATGCAGTGCCAGTCAGAGGTAGGCACTTGGCATGGCAGGGGGAGGGAGGGAGGCTGTAGGAGGGAGGATGGGGAGAAACCCAACAGACTGATAGACACATTCACTGGCCAATTACTGCATGCTTCTAGCTTTACAGGACGAATTGGTAGTGACTTGGAGGCAGGCATAGGGGGTGGCCCTCAGGCAGGCACAGAGGGACATAACTGAGACTTTGGAGACTTCATCCCAGAAATCAGGAGACATAGTTTATACATCCAGGCTGGTCAATTATCATCACAATCACATCCTGCATCACTGTGACAGAGGTTATAAGAGAATCTCTATTGGCTCTTTCCTAAACAGATGCTTCTGACTTCCCAAAACAAGTAGGGGAGAGATGTTGGGATGGTCGCAGCACAGAATGAGGATATTTGGTTGACATTTCTGATGGCCATTTGGCATCACAAACAGATCTTATACCACAGTGACACACAAGAGAATCCCTGGCATAGGCTCCTTCTCTGCATATGCTGTGCAGGCATATAATATTGGGACCCCTTATCACATTTTTCTGATATTTAGCAGAAATGATCACAAAAGTACAATATAGTTTCCTGCTAAATTGCATGTACACTGGTTGGGCTACAAAGATGTTACAATGAGACATACATTTACAAGTTAATTGCTTATACCACCAGAACTCTTTATCCAATCCTTCTGAAAGTTGGCAGAGGTAGTAAATATGGGAAAGGGTATAAACTTGCCAAGTTTTATGTACATTAAATTTTAGAGAAAGAAGGTACACCTAAGAATGTATATGACGATTTGTGTAAAATAAATTAATTCCACTGCTTCTATAATTGGATTCCTTTATCCAATCATTTTAGGATTTGGTACACATAAGGCCTTCCATTGTAGTATAATAATAACACCAAATGTCAGCCAAACAGTGAAATACAAAAAAGGTACAACAGAAAGTGTGCTTTCCATTAAAACCAATGGAAAACGAAAACGAAAGCAGAAACAAAACCAACAATTTTATATTTATGAAAACGAAAATGACAAATTTAAATAACAAAAACAAAAATGACATGGGCCCCTGGTGCTCATTAATTCGGTCTGCTGCTCAACCTGCATCCCGGACTGCCGGTGGGAGAGAGGAATCAGCTGGTAGCAGGCTGGACCATCTCGCATAGAGAGTTGGTGAGCATTATCTTTGTTTGAGGTGCAACCCCATGGCACCTATCTGGGAATGGAAGAAGCCCCTAGTAGGCAGACTGGGCTGTCTGTAGGGGGAGGTGGGAGGAGGCCAGACTTACAGTGAGTGAGAGTTGCCCAGCTAAGGTGACATGCGAGTGGAGCTAAATTCTCAAAAGAGCTTCTGACAGGACAGAATGCTGTCTGCTACAGTGTGGAATCACCAGAAACAGATGAAGTACTGACAAACACTTGCAAGTGCTTCAAAGAGTCGGCATTTTCCTTTGGAATGAGAACACTTGCTCTCATCACTGCCCTAGCCAGATGGTGCCAGGAGGAGGGTAAGAATGGAGAAGGGTAAAGCCCTTCCTTCTAACCCCTAGAGTGCTGGAAGGAAGTTCTGCCATTTGTGCCAAGTCTCTACTTTATTCTGGACCCTTCTGGTGAGTCCTACAGCTGCTGTCATCTGTATAGAGGTTGCCAGTATCATAGTCACTGGTATGGTCAGTGTATGTCACTGGTATGGTCCTCATGAGCAGGGTACAACATGACAACATGACAATGTACTGCCTGTCTCTACTGCAGTTGCACTAGGGCTGAACCTCAGTATTTGAAATTATTCAGTTAATATCAAGTATCTCGGTATTCAACTCGGTTTTACTAGGAAACCAAGGAATCGGCCCGGTACTCAATCCAGTACTCGTTATGTGGTGAATCGTCAGATGGGCAACATTCAGGGCTTTCCCTGAAACATATGGGGCTTTTCCTGGTCCTATATAAGGGTGCTCAGTATTTACTCATTCAGTTTTATTTTACCGAGTAACAAGTATTCTACCAAGTTACCGAGGCCCGGCCAAACACTTGTAGCTGATCCTCAGAAACTTGGAAAAACTAGTGCATTTTTTTTTTACTATTTGGTGCAGCCCTATTCTGAAAATGGCCAAAGCTGTAACAGCTCAGATAGTTAGGTATGCTGGAGTGCTGCCCTGCTGATTCCAGATGGGATTTATAACCTCTTCCATCAGGATCACATGGTAATCAAACCTGCAATGACTGAGGGCAAGCAGTTTGCTCCCCCATCATCAATAACCACAGGTTCTTTCATCCTAATACATGCATGCAATCTTTTTTTTTCCTTTCTGTTTTTGTGTTTACTCTCAAATCAAGTCTTTTGTCCAAGAAGCTTCTCACCTTGAGAGTCGTAAAACGCAAGCCAGCTGCTGAAAGGAGATGATTTACTGGACCTGGTTACTGTAGCAGGAAAGAAGGCTTGCTTTTCTTCAAAGTATTTAAATCTCCCTCAAATTATTATATCTGAGTGACTCGTGAGGTCTACACAAGAGGGGATGAAAGATTAATCCAACATGTTGCCAAATGAGGGGAGCGATAAAAATTAAACCTAAAGTACCTCCCCATCTTAGAAGTGGCACTTTCTGTCTCCAAGATAAATTGGAACTTACCTAACGGGTTGCTAAGGGTTACCTTGTATCAGCAGTAACTGCTTCCACTTTCATTTATGCAATTTATCCTCAAGTAATAACAGGACCTCTGTATCTTTGCTGCCCGCAAAGATGTTTCCTTTCATTTAGGCCCACCAAGTGCCTCCTCATTATAGGAAACATATTATTGCTCCAAAGAGAGACCATTTAGGGAACCCGGGATAATTGCCAGTGTTAAGAATCTGTGTCATGCTGAAAAGTTAAGCACAGTATCTCATTAGAATACAAGTTGACCTAATGGAAGTATTCTGGGCTTTTCAAGGAGAACCAGATTAAATTGTCCAAAAAAACCAAAGGGGACAATACAGGTCATTCTCTACAATCGAGCAAATTGAGAATCTAATCTTGATTTGCATTTAAATTAATAATTGCAGCATCTTCATCCTGAAATGGATCCAAGCCCAAGTCCAGGGGCTGAGCAGTCATAGACTTCAGAGATTTTCAGATTATGTAAATCTCTGATCACTGTATGGAGACATCCAATTGAAAGATTCACACGTGAGCATCTTGTCACATGGCTCCTAATGTATCAAGGGTTGATGTAGAATGTCATACATACCATCATGAAGCTCTGTCAAGTATGTATTGATGAAAATAGTTTGCTTGTGTTTCTCTTGGACATTAACCCCTTTCTTTCCACACTGGCTCCTGCTCCAAGAAAGAGCATGACCATGGGATCTAGCCCAACTTGACTGAAAATCATCTGTTCTTTCCAGTGGAAATGGATCAAGTATTGGGCGGCTATCTGAAAAAATGGGTATACCCACTGAATTCACAGAACCCTATTCGACTCAAAAAATTCAAAATGGTGTCTGATTGGATGCCTGAAATACCAAAATGCGGATATAACAAAATATCTAAATACTGTTTTTGTCCCAATTTTTCAACTTCCAGTCCCAGATTTTCAACATCCAATCCCATATTTTGGAAACATTTTCATGAATTCCCTCCCCCCCTCCACCCCCAGGCTTGGGGTAATTTTAGGTACTTGAACAGTATTCGGGTACCTCAACTGGTACAGAAAACTGTGAGCTGGGTATCACCCCTGGGTACAAAATCAGGTCCCCATTTCAGCTCTGGTGACTATGCTGTTTTCTAATATCTAAAAGGATGCCCTTAAACAGATGGAAAACTTGTGTTCTCCTTTGCCACTTCGAGGTGATGAAGGCATGGATGACAGTGGCAAGGTCAGAGTCTGAGAGATACGGCCGAAGCCGCTGGACAAGATGTAACTGCCGAAACACACTCCCCGCCATGGCCACAACCTGAGATTCCAAGCTGAGCTGCGAATCGAGGAACACACCCAGACTCCACACTTGAGACACCATGGGGGGGGCAACCCCCCCCACCAGAAGTTATTCAACCACCCCCAGGCCCCCCAAGCCCTCGCCCACCAACATCACCTACATCTTGTCAGGATTCAGTTGCAGATGGCTCAACCTCATCCAAGCCCCCATAGCTGACAGGCACTGGGAAAATAAGGAGACTGCATGGCCTGGGTCGATGGAAAAGGAAAGGTAGAGCTAAGTGTCATCAGCATACTGACGATACTGCATGCCCTGAAACCCCCTCACGATCTCCCCTAACGGCTGCATCTAGATGTTTAACAAGAACCCAGTCAGGCTACACACTGGGAGGGTGGACACGGTCTCCGCCAGGGACCATGCCATGTGTGAGCACCTCATCTCCAGAATGCGCCCATTGGGAAAGAGACAGAGGCCAAGCACCTCCGCATGGAGCCAGCACACGCTCCCGCTCACCTCATAACTGAAGTAGCAAAGCCCGGAGCTCAGACTCGCATAGGCACCAGAGAGGGTATCTGGGCAGCACAGGAGCAGGTGCATGACTGGGGAATGCCACAGGTTGCAGAGGGCCATGGTCTCCCAGAAGGTCCATCTATGGGGGGCACCAGGCAATTCGGGGCACGGGNAGTAGGTCCAGATATGGAGGGCCCGAGGCAATTCGGGGCACGGGAACCCTGGGGCAGCACAGCCGGCCATGGTCCAGCAGCCAGAGGGTCTGAACAACAAGGAATGAGGGGGCCCGTGTTCCTATGTGGGCTGGGGAGGAAAGCAGGGGAGCACCAAGGACACATGATAAGCCCTCAGGCCGCAACATGGGGTGGCTAGCGAGTGATGCGTAGGGAGTGGACCCAGCACAGCTGTAGGAACTGAGCGCACAGACAGTACAGCAAACACTGATAGTAGGAAGGTGATGACAACAGGCAACCAGCTGCGGACTGCATGGATGGGCACATGTGGGCCCGGGGCATGAGCCCCCATGCAGGGAGCACAGGTGCACCCAGGGGGGGCACCCTCAGCAGCCACACAGCAGCTGCCAGCCAGCTGGTGGCAGGGTGGGCGAGGTTGGCCAACATGGGTGCGCAGGGGCCTTCCCCACAGATGCAAGGGCGGGGCACAGAGCATGGGCAGGCCAGGGACACGGCCATAAGAGTTGCATGCCAAAACATGCCATGGGCATAATCCATCGTGGACGTGGGTCAGAGGGGAACATGTTGGATGCACATGGCCCTATGTGCGGAGTGGTACCAGGTGCACACCCACCTCATGAGCCTCTCCAATGACCTGCTACACCTGGGTGCCTGCATCCGGGGGTGCCTGGCCAGGAGCACTGTGGCTGCCCGGCACACCCACAACGGGCACCAGTGCTCCCAAGGCAGGCTCAGGGCCCTCCAGGCAGCTGGGGTGTACCAACGGGTCCTACACCTTGCCCGAGGGCACCCAGATGCTCTTTGAGAGGCAGCCAGGTGACACCACTGGCACCAGGCAGTCATGGGACGTGCTGCCATGCTCACCATGCCCATTCAAAGGTGGCTCTGGGTCACCAACTGGGCATAGGAATGGTGGGCCAGGGCCCTGGCTTGGTGGGATGATGCAGCATGGAGGGAACACTTCTGCATGGACAGACGTTGCCTCCTGCGCCTCGCTGAGCTGTTGGTGTCCTGGCTGGAGCAGCTACGCACCACCATGCACGCCCCCATGTCCATGGTCCAGTATGTGGCCATAGCTGTCTGGGCACTGGCAACATCTTATTCCTGCTGGTCTGTGGTGCATCACTTTGGTGTGGGACTGAGCACCGTCACGGGCATCCACGGGACTGAGCACTGTCATGGGAAGCAGCAGAATACATCAACCGGCCTGGGTACCATTCCTGCAGCTTCACCGGCCACTCCGGTTACAGCCACAATGCCTGAATCCTTTCCATCTCACCCCTCTATGACCGGATGTACCAGGGGGTCTTTGCCAACATGAGGGTGTCCAGGATCAAGGGGGTGATGATGTCCCCATGCATTCTCGGGGACCCGGCCTGTCCCCTCCTCTGCTGGCTCATGAAGGCATACCCGGTCCCCAGGAACCCAGTGGAGGCACTGTTCAACTCCCGGGTCAGCGCCTCAAGGACCGTGATTGAGAGGGCCTTCGGTGCCCTCAAGCAGTGCTGGAGGTGCCTTGCAGGTCGACTGGAATTCACTGTGGAGACCTTGGCCCTCGTGATCGATGCCTGCTGTGTTCTGAACAACATCTGGGAGACCAATGGGGCCGCCTTCACGTTCCCCATGCCTCAGCACCCACCAGGACCTGTGCCGCTCTATGTGAATGCGGAGGACCCGAGGGAGTACCGCTATGCCAAGCGGTTCTGTGCTGCCCTGGCAAGGCGTATCACCAGTGATGCCAGGGCCTGAACATGATAGGCCTCCCCTCGGCAGGCCCCACCTGTCATTGAACCTTGCCCGAAGTGCTCCCCCAGCCTCTTCCCAATACAGATAATCGCATAATAAAGTGTTTGGTTGGGTACACCAGTGCATTTATTTTACATCATGTGCCCCCTGTCCCCTCTCCCCTTGCAGCTCCCTGCCCTGCCCTACCTCCCCCTCCCCCATCCCCCCCAGCCTGCTGCTTCCTGGTCCGCCCTGTGGGCACCATGGAGCTCTGGGAGCTCCCCTCACCCCAGCTGTTGGTCTCCCCGACCATGTCCTGGGAGGCCTCTGGGTCTGGACTGGCCTGTGCAGTGGGTTTGGGGGGTGGGGGCAGTGCCAGAGGGGGCGCCCTGGGCAACTGCTGCCTCTGCAGGCCAGGTGGGACCGGGAGGCAGATGTGCCGTCCTTGCGGCTGTGCCGGCAGCTGTGGTGGTGGTGGAGGTGGTGGGGGCACTGCGGGGGGCACCTGATGTGCGGTGGCCAGTATGGTGCCGGGCGGAGCGTCTTCCATAATGTAAGCACTCATGTTCCCTGCATGCAGGAACAGTGAGGTACCAATGTCCAGGGACCGGTCCATCTTCTTTGTGTGCTCTGCTCCCATCCGATTGATGTCTTCGTGTAGCATTCCCAACAACACCATCTGCCTGGTGTGCTCCCGGCACTCCCGCCTCCTTTCCTGGTGCATTTCCACCTCCAGCTGCCAGTTCCTGGCCTCTGCCTACTGCATAGCCCTCTCCATGGCCGCCTCCATGAGGTCGATGGCCACGATCATCAGCTCCCCCTGCTCCATGCTGTTCCGGACTATCTCTTCTGCCAGGTCCTCCTTCCTGCACCATACCTGTGCCCTGTGCTCCTGCATCTGCTGTGCCGGGGGCGCAGGGTCGGATGATGGCAGTGCTGCGAGGTGCCCTGTTGGGGAGCTGATTGGAAACCGTTAGTCAAGCTCGGTTGTGTGCTACCTATCTCTGGAACGGTGCTGGGGGTGGTTTGTGGGCCCCCTGGTGGGTGGGCAGCCATGGTCCTTCCCCTCGGTGCCCCCTATGCCACGACTGTCCCCCACCCCCACCCTGAGCCACTGGGTATGCTGCATCAGGGCCGAGGGGGGTCCATGCCTCTCCAGCCCATCAGTGCCCTCGGTGCACCCCTGTTGTCCACCCTGCCATGGTACCTCATCTTAATGCACTGGCTGCTCCCCACTGTCCCCCTTGCCTGGCACTCCTGTGTGCTGGTGCGCGTGTGAACCTGTTGAGGAATGGATGTGGGGGGTTGCATTACCCTTGCATGGGCCTGGTCCCTATCCCACCATCCCACCACCACCATCCCTCTGGCACTGGGGGCCGACCTGCTGCACCTGTTTCCCCTGTTCTGTGCCTGGGCAGGTCCCCATGCACCCCGCCCCTTCCTCCATTCCCTGGTTTCTGGGGGACGCGGTACTGGGGACATGCCCTGTGTGGGCCCCTCACCCCTGGGCCTGCCCCCTATGATTTGTTTTCCATCCCACCCGCTTGCCTACCCTCTATATCTGTTTTGAAGCCCTCCGAGGCTGGCCCCTCCATGTGGCTGTGCTCCCCCTGCGTCCACTGGCTGAGGGTGACCAGTGTGCTGGCCTCAGATCCACCCGAGTCAGACTGCAGATGTGGAGCAGATGTGGACTCCCAGTGCCGGTTCACGAGGGGGGCCTGCTGCTCCTCGAGTTCCTGGGACGTTCCTCTGGGTGGGCTTGGTCCCCAGAGTCAGTGCCTGCATGCAGGGCTGCCAAGGGTGGGAGCACATCCGCCCGTTCCCTGCCCTGGACCACAGCGCTCCCCACATGTCATGGGGTGATTATCGATGGAGCCCTTCAGGTGGAGGATGTGGTCCAGGTCCTCATAGTAGGGGGAAGTCCGTGCTCCATATCCGGACCGCCTGTTATTGTCTTTTATGGCCTTGTACCCCCTTTTGAGCTCCTTGGCATTGGCGTGGCATTGGGCCATGGTCCTGTGGTGCCCCAATGACTCCATGTCCCGCACGATCTCCATGAACACGTGTTCATTCCTCTTGTTCACAGATAGCTCCACCTGGTGCTCCAGGGACCCCCAGATCCAGATAAAGTCCTGGGTCTCCTTATACCCCCATTGCCTCCCTCGCTGGTACCGCCATCTCCCGCATGTGCCCTCCTCCTCCTCCTGCTCCTCCTCCTCCGCTTGCCCTCCGCCAGTCTCCTCCAGAGGCTCCGGCTCCTGGGTCTGTTTCTGGGTCTGTGGGTCATGAGGTTGTCCCCTCATAGGTTAGTTGGCTTTGTCCTTCGAACCCGTGGTCCCCCTCCCTGCCCCCCTCCCACCAGGCACCCCCACTTTGTGCCCCTGTTCCACTGTGTGGGCCCCCCCCACTCTCCTTACCCATTTCCAGGGTGCCTCCGTCCCTTGGCTGGTTGTCCCCTCTGGGGTAGCCTGTCCTGGCTGCTGCCCCTCCACCACCACCTCCACCTCCACCTCCACCACCACCACCGCCTCCTCCGCCTCCTCACTTCCTCGCTCACCCTCTGGTCTCCTCACCCTTCCACCTTGCTCCATCCCGCCACATTCCCCTGCTGCTGTGTGCCCTTTAAATCTCCCTCCCTNTCCTCGCTCACCCTCTGGTCTCCTCACCCTTCCACCTTGCTCCATCCCGCCACATTCCCCTGCTGCTGTGTGCCCTTTAAATCTCCCTCCCTGGTCCGTGTGTTGCTTGTTGCCTGACACCGACACTGCGTGCTTTCGCCACAGTTGGGGATCATTTTGTTTGGTGCCGCCTGGTGGTTGCCATTCAGTCATTATTTTGTGGTTTCCCAGTGGGAATCGCTTTGACCACCGTTTCAGGGATGGTCCTGTCCTGACCTCCAGAACCATGGTTGGGTTTGACCCCTACGGGTGATTGACTGTGGTGATCGCTTTGACCACCGATTCCCACCCAGTGGGAATCGCTTTGACCACCGTTTCAGGGATGGTCCCGTCCTGACCTCCAGAACCGTGGTTTGGTTTGACCCCTACGGGTGATTGACTGTGGTGATGCTGCCGATCAGACATTCAGGGCTCTTTGACCACTCCACGGGATTGACTGTGATCTCATAACGTATGAAATTACCCACAGACTCCGTGCCATAACCCGGACGAAAGCCAGACTGTGAGGGGGTCAAGAAAATTGTTCCAGTGCAATGCTCCTGAAGCTGCTGAGCCACTACTCATTCAGTAAACTTCCCTAAAAAGGGAAAGTTAGAGACCGGCCAACAGCTCGCCAGGACGGCAACGTCCAATGATGGTTTCTTGAGCAGGGGCCGCACCACCAGCTCCATGAGGCAGTCTGGCACCCAGCCCTCCCCAAGGGAGGTGTTGACCATCCCCACCATCAACAGCCCTAATGTCTCCCGGCTGGCCTTAACCAGCCAGGACGGGCATGGATCTAGGGAACTGAGGGAAGAAAGGTTTAGGTTAAATATCAGAGAAAAATTCCTAACTGATAAGAGAATTCAACAGTCAAACTCCCTCAGGAGGTTGTAGAATCTGTCTCTCTGTCATGGCTCAGATGTGAACCCATGGCCTTGGGGCCTGGTTGGCAGCTGCTGTTTCCTTTTCACCCCAACTTGGCTTGTATGAGAGCAGCTTTCCCCCATTTGCATGTCTCAATGTCTCGTTCCCTCCCACACCTGATACAGGGTGTGGACACGCCCGCCAACATCCTGATTGGCTCCCTGCCTTATATAAGACATTCTGGGCGCTGTATGAAGGTATCCGAGTATTTGTTGCTATTCGTCTCTGGCTCTGCTCTCACTTCAATTTCCTATATCTCCTGTGTCAGTTTGTGCTTTTCCTTGTTGCCTGGTTTCAGTTCTGTCATTGAGTCTCCTTCACTGTTCTGTTCCCCCTTCTCTGTTTTTGAAGCACTCCCCCTATCTCTGGTTCTCTAGCCTTTCCCAGTGGGTGTTTTCCTGTGTATGCATACCCCTCCCTGGGTCTGTGTATTGTTGGTTTCTTTTACCTGTCACTTTTCCTTTCACTGCCTCGGCCCTTCCCTGGCTCCAGCCTCTGGACCCTAGCATTCTCTTGAGTTTTTTTTTAAAAAAAACATCTTGACAAACATCTGTCCACAATGCTGTACGTATACGGTATTCGACCTCAAAGCAGGGGATTGGACTAGCTGACTCTTGAGGTACCCAGGAAACTGAAAAGTCAGTAACTTCCGGTCCCAATTTTTTTATTTTCCAATTACTAATCAGTATATTGGGTTGGAAAACTGAAAAATCAGGATATATATATATATATATATATATACAAATCTGGATAGGAAGTTGACTTTCTGGTATGGAAAAATCAATAAACAGGTGTTGGAAGTCAAAATATTGATACAGAAGTAAAAATAATTGTACTGCAAGTCAAAATTCCAGGCCCAGGTAGGAAGAGGATGAAACATCTCCCTGTGTGGCTAAATGGTGAGGCTATTGGAGGCAAAAGGGCATCCTTTAAAAAATGGAAAGAGTGTCCCAATGAGGTAAATAGGGAGGAGCATAAGCATTGCCAAAGTAAATGTAAACAGATAATTAGGCAGGCCAAAAAGGAATGTGAGGAGCAAATTTCTAAAGATGTTAAAACTAATACTAAAATCAAGTACATCAGAAGCAGGAAGCCAGCCCGCTAGACAGTCAGTTGAGCCATTAGATGACCAGGGGGTGAAAGGGGAGCTTAGGGAGGAAAACAACATTACAGAGAATCTGAATGAGGTCTTTGCTTCGGTTTTCACTGCAGAGGATGTTGGGGAGATACCCACGCTGGAACCTTACTTTGTAGATGATGAACTGGAAGAGCTGTCACAAATCAATGTGACTCTGGAGGAGGTTCTAGAGCAAATTGACAAACTAAATACTAACAAATTACTAGGTCCAGATGTTCACCCCAGAGTTCTGAAGGAACTCAAATATAAAATTGCAGACCTACTGTTAGTAATTTGTAACCTATCGCTAAAATCAGCCACTGTACTGGAGGACTGGAGGGTGGCAAATGTAACCCCAATATTAAAAAAGGGATCCAGAGGTGATCCTGAAAACTACAGACCAGTAAGCTTGACATCTGTGCCGGGCAAAATGGTGGAAACTATCATTAAAAACAGAATCGCTGGGCATGTTGATAAATATGGCTTAATGGGGAAGAGTCAACATGAATTTAGCAAAGGTAAGTCATGCCTCACTCATCTGTTGGAATTCTTTGAGGGTGTAAATAATCATGTGGACAAGGGAGACCCGGTAGATATAGTGTTTCTGGATTTCCAGAAAGCATTTGATAAGGTCCCACATAAAAGACTCCTGACAAAATTAAAAAGTCATGGGATAGGAGGTTGTGTCTTACTATGGATCAGTAACTGGTTAAAGGATAGGAAGCAAATAGTAGGACTAAATGGTCAGTTTTTACAATGGAGAGATGTAAAAAGTGGTGTGCCCCAGGGATCTGTATTGGGACCAGTGTTGTTTAATGTATTCATTAATGATCTGGAAAAGGGCATTAAGAGTGCAGTGATCAAAGTTGCAGATTTTTAATTTCTTTTTATTTATTTATTTATATTTCCATTTAATACCCCTCCCCTCCTGCCATCAGACATCCCGGCCTGGCTCCTTGGTGCCAGGCCAAAATGACTCCTGGGCCAACCGCACCCCCACCAGAAGGGCATTCCACAGCCGTGGCATGGCCACCAAGAATGCCCTCTTCCACGTGCCCCCCCAGACAACTCAGAAGACCTCGAGCAGGGCACCCCCGGGGTCGATTCAGCACCCGGGAGGCAAGGCAGTCCCTCAGGTAGGCAGGGCCTAGATCATTTAGGGCTTTATAGGTCAAAACCAACATCTTGAAGCGGTCCTAGCTTACAGTCACCCCACCAGTGCACAGCACGGAGCACCGGTGTTACGTGCTCCTGGCAGCCCAGTCCCAGCAACAGATGAGCCATCGCATTCTGCACTAGCTGCGGACTCTGAGCCATTGTCATGGGTAGCCAAACGTAGAACCCGTTACCATAATGTAGTCTAGAGGTGACAAAAGCATGGATAAGGGTGGCCAGGTCAGAGTCTGAAACATACGACTGAAGCCACCTCACTAGATGTAATTGGCGAAAGGCCCTCCTTGCCACAGCCTCCACCTGGACATCCAGGTGGAGCTGTGCATCGAGGAGCACCCCCAGACTCTGCACCTGGGGAACCAATGTGTGATAGACCCCGTCCACAACAGGGGCCATTGCCCTCATCGCCTTATCCACCAGCATCACCTCCATCTTGTCAGGATTTAACCTCAGTCAGTTGGCCCTCATCCAGTCCCCCACAGCTGTTAGACACCGGGTAAGCACCGAGACTGCAGGGCCTGAGTCTATTGTAAAAGAGAGGTAGAGCTGGGTGTCATTCACATATTGATGACACCGCACACCAAAACTCCTAATCACCTCACCTAGTGGCTGCATATACATGTTGAACAGGAGAGGTAACAAGACAGAACCCTGCAGGACATCACACGAAAGGTCTCAGTACGATAAAAAACATTCTCCGAGTACCACTCGCTGAGTTCTTCCTGCTAGAAATGAGCGGAACCATTCAAAAACAGTCCCGCCCACTCCTGCACAGTCCCGCAGACGTGTCACCACCAACATCTCATGGTCAATGGTATCAAACACAGCCAAAAAAACTAACACCACCAACAGGGTCATCCACAAAGGTCAGAATTGCAGTCTCGGTGCCATATCCCGGATGAAATCCCAACTGGGAGGGATCAAGGAAACCGATGAGATCCAGATGCCCCTGCAGCTGCTGGGCCACTACCCGTTCAATAACCTTCCCTAAAAAGGAACCTTCCCTTCCCTCTAACCTTTCCTTCCTAAAAAGGGAAGGTTAGAGACAGGTCGATAGCTGGCAAGGTAGTCAACATCAAGCGATGGTTTCTTGAGCAGAGGCTGCACCACCACCTCCTTTAGGTAGCCTGGCACTCTGCCCTCCCAGAGGGAGGCACTGACCACCCCTGCCAGCAACAGCCCCATTGTCTCCCTGCAAGATTTCACCAGCCAGGACAGGCACGGATCTAACTCATAAGAAGTGGCCCTAATCACCCCAAGGACCCCGATCACATCAGTGGGCACCACCAACTGGAATTGATCTCACAAAACTGGACAAGATGGGGCTTCCATAACCTCCGGCTCTCCTACTGTAATAAGTGCAGCATCGAAGTAACGGTGAATACGAATGATTTTATCTGCAAAATAGTCCACAAACATGTCACAGCATGTCGTAGATGACTCCACTCCTAGGTGG
Organism: Sphenodon punctatus; assembly: GCA_003113815.1. NCBI lineage: Eukaryota > Metazoa > Chordata > Lepidosauria > Sphenodontia > Sphenodontidae > Sphenodon > Sphenodon punctatus. The sequence goes on along the minus strand of QEPC01009472.1, from coordinate 13,083,584 downwards.
ACGGAGGCTGGACTGACCAACCCCTGCACCACCTGGAAAAGCCCTGCTGGATGGGACTTAGCGGATGCTGTGAGGGCAGCAAGAAACTCTTTTTTGTTGCCCTCATAGCCACAGCATAGGCTCGTATGCTGTGGCTATAGAGCATAGCTCTATGCTGCAATCTGTCGGCTTCAGTGCGAGAATGGCGCCACTGTCATTCCAACCATCGCCAATTTCACTTCAGCACCCACAGGTCCTCCGAATACCAAGGAGGCCTGCGGTGCTGTCGCCTGGGAAGTGGACGTCTAGGAGCTGTCCAATCAATGGCCTCAGTTAGCAAGGTGTTCCAGAAAGCCACGAGGTCATCAATGAGACGACCGTCAAAATCAGAGGGTATCTCCCCCAGAGCCCTTCGGAACCGCTCTGGTTCCATCAATCTCTGGGGGAAAAACAAACAAATTGGTCCCGTATCCATTTGGGGGCAGACATGCTCCAGAAGAGAGGTCTGCAGGAGATAATGGTCCGTCCATGACAAGGGCACTGCTGATATCTCCCCCAATAACGGAACACCTGCCTGAAGGCCGGTGCAAAACATAAGAACCAGAGTATCCCCCCGCCCCCTGATGTGTTGGGCCACTAACCACCTGGGACAGGCCCATGGTTGCCATGGCAGCCATGAACTCATGCTCCATGCCCCCAAGGGTGGCATCGGTGTGAATGTTGAAGTCCCCCAAGACTAATATCTTTGGGGACTGCAACACCACCCCTGATACTACCTCCATCAGAGCATGCAGAGAGGCTGTTGTACAGGTAGGTGCACAGTATACAAACAGCACCCCTAAACTGTCCCCCCACCAAATCAAACACAAGGTAAAGGGCCTCCATACTAACCATGGTTTTCACCGGATACCTCCTCACAGACCATCCCTCTTTAAAAATCATGGCTACACTGTCCCCTCCCCGCCCCCCCGGTCCCTCTGACCATGGATGATGCTGCATGGAATATCCAGTCAGAACAAGGTCTGCCAGAATAGGCCCTGACTCGAGGTCCAGCCAGGTTTCCATGATACATACGATATCAGCGGCTGAGTCCAGGACCAACTCCTGGACAGTTATTACTTTATTTGCCACCGACCTCACATTCAACAGCAGCAGCACAGGGTCAGTGACTCTCTGATCACGACCCATCTTCCCAACTGCCTGGGGGCTAGTAAGCGGGACCTGTACTAAGCACCTGTCCTGCCTCAATGATCTTACGTCCCTCCACCCGGCCGGGACCATTTCTTCCCCGGCCTGTCATGACCCCAATGGCTGTGGCCCTCCACCCAGCAGGGCCCCGCAGTCCTGGCCCCCCTCTGGATGCCCCACCCTGCCAGCAGGGGAAATCACCACCCCATACCCTCTCCTTCTCCCTAACTGTTTCAGCAATCCCAAACATCCCTATATACCCAAATATACCCCAATATCCTTCCCCCCCACCCTAACCCTCCCACTAACTCTCCCCCTCCCTTCCTTTACGAACAACCCTTCTGTCAGGGTAGGACGGGGGAGGAGACAAAGGGGGGTAGGCGACCTCTCTCCCTGAGGTACGATAGGCTCCCGGTATTCCCCTCAGGTTGGAAGGTGGGCTTTCCTCGAAGTCTACGAGGCAACCCGTGTCATCATCGGGGGGGAGAGAGGTAGCGCCAACCAGAGTAGGGAGAGGGAAAGTCAGCCTTACAAGCAGGAATGTCAAACCACTCAGGGGGTCCCTCACCCAGGTGCAGGCCTCGTGAGGGAGAGAGTGCTCCAGGTGGCTGGAAGGTAGGGCCGAGGGCGGAGTGCAACCCTGGAACAAGGAAGGAGGAGGGCGGGGGGGGGNTACCTCCCCCAGGACCTCTTGGAACCACTGGGGTTCCATCAGCCTCCGAGGGCGGACCATCCTAACTGGTCCTTTCCCCTTCTGGAGGGGGTGCGCTAGAAGACTGGCCTGAAGGAGATAATGATCCGTCCATGACAAGGGCACCGCTGTAACCTCCCCCACAACTGAACTCCCCGCCTCAAGGCGAGAACCGAAGATCAAGTCGAGGGTGTGCCCCCCCACGTGGGTCGGGCAGATAACCTCCTGGGGAAAATCCATGGTTGCCATGGTGACCATGAATTCTCGCTCCGCACCGACAAGGCCGGCATCGGTGTGGATGTTGAAGTTCCCCAGAACCAAAGTCCTAGAGGAGCCCAACACCACCTCCGAGGCCAGCTCTGCTAGAGTGGTAAGGGATGCCGCCGGGCAGGAAGGGGCCCAGTATACCAGCAGCCCCCCTAACTTGCCCCCAGCCAAATCAAACACCACGTGAAGGGCATCAATACCCACAATCTCCTGATATGCTACTCACATTTGCGTATGGCGTGCCGTATTCCTAAGCGCCATTTGAACTCTGCAAATCAAAGGAAATACATATTTATGATTCCAAAATAGCTGACTGAATAATTGCACGTTTAAGTAACTTCTGTTTCCTTGTTAACAAAAAGGGAAGTCATTATATTATTGCTGCTAATTAGCGATAGGGGAAATAAAATTCATTATTATTGATGGAGGCAGTTCCTACTAATTTTGTTTTTTGCAACATGCTTCTCTGGATATGGAGGAGCTTGGGTTTGGAGAGGAGAGTAAGGAAAGGGCTTGGGTCACTCTTAGAGGTCATGGTGGATGTTGATGTAGCTTTCATTACTTTCTGAATGGTGAGTCAATGACACCTTCACCTGGAGTCATCAAATGGAGTCAGCTAGTGAGTGACTGGAACCATTATGTTACCACTCAGCCTTTTCTTCTGTAGCTCTCTTGGCAGGGTGATGAACTAGCTTTTATAGCCCATCCTCTATGTCAGGCAATGGGTTGTTTACAATTTGCATACATTAACACACAATTATAAGTATGAAGTGTGTGCGTCTTCCATGGGACAGGGTAGGAACCCAACCTTGAACAAGCAATCTTGGGGCTTTGAGGACAATGGATGGATCAATAGCACGACTGCTGCACTCTGTCCAGAGTAGGGGTGTGTAGAGGGCACCCCATCTATTTTAGGTTTTGGTTTTGTTTCCAATTAATTTTCAGGGGGTTTCATAAACAACTTGTTTCCTCCACCCCTGTTTTATTAAAATATTAGAAATAAACAAATAAATAAATTAAACTACTGTACATATGCAAAATGACCACTGACGATTCTGTGCATGCACACCCTTTCCCAAAATGGCTAGTGTGGCAGAGAGCCAGTGTTGTGTTGTGGTTAAGGGTGCAGTACTTGAACTAATAGGTAGCGGAAGATAATGTGCGGCCCATGGTTCAAGTCTCACCTTAGTCATGGGGTATTTTCAGATGTGACGGGGCCTGTATTGGCCCCGTCACAGAACCCCGTTTTGATCCCCCGCTGGGATCAAAGCTGCACGTCCAACAGACGTGCCGGTGGATCCCGGCAGGGAATCGGGGAGGGGGATACCGTGCGGCCGCCCGGCCCCGCCCCCCTACGCTCCGTCGCCGCCCACCCTCTTGGGAGATGGACGGGTGCCGCGGCCAATGCAGCCACAGCATCCACATGCAATGACCATGGCCCGGAATCCCGCCGCCAATTCCAGGCCGTGGTAGGTGGCCAGACGATACGATCCCCTTGGTTTCGGGGGAGAATCGCATTCACCACGCGATTGGGGCCGGTCCCGCCGGGACTTCTGATCGCTTGGTGAATGTGATCCCCCCCCCCCCATCGTGATTCACCGGGGTGAACATTGGGGGGGAACTTCCATTCCCCCCATCAGACGTTACGGTCCCTTGCTCACCATGTGGGTATTCAGTGTGGTTGAGCGTGGGATCGTAACATCTGAAAATACCCATGAACTCACTGGGTGACCTTGGGCCAGTCCCAGATGTTAACCTCACCTACCTTCCAGGGTTGTTGTGAGGATTAAGAGCTGAGTTCATTAATTAGTTGTTAATGTTACAGTTAATATGTGAAAGAATTGTAAGTCACCTAAGGGATAGGGTGTATTAAAAAAATAAAATGGCCACTGAAAATTGGCTGCCCTTTTCCAAAATGACACTGACACAGCCAACGCCATTGTGGGAAAGGGTGCTAATGCACAGAATGGCGCTGGTGGCCATTTTGTGTATGTGCAGTGATTTGGGGATTTTATTTTTTATTTATTATTTTTAACAGAAAAGTGGATTAAAGCAAACAATAATCATTTCCTTATTCAGCCATTTTCATATATTTAGTTACTGAAATGAATGGAGCGCCATCATTTTAGTAACTAAAAAATCCTAAAACGAGTCACATGTCCTAAAATGAATTGCATACCAGAGTCCATGTTTTCCCTGTAGGACTCTATATTGGTCAGGTGACGCCAAACCCCTTCAGCTGTCTAATAGGCCACTCGTTCTGGCTCCTTGCTATGCACACCCAGCTGCCTGATTGGTTTTGCTCCTGGATAAAAGCCCACTCAGTAGCCACAGGAAGCTGAACACATCAGTTCATTGGTCACTTCCTGTTCCTGTGACCCAGCCTGCTCAACTTTGCCTTGCCCTGTCCTAGCCTGTTCCACGCTCTCCCATTCTTCCCCAAATAATATCTGCCGTAAAACTCATGGACACAGCTAGGTTGGAACGAGCCCTGGGGCAGAAGATCGCTACTTCAGTTTCTTTGCCCATAAGATGTCACATTCTTTCAGGGATTCATATTCACTGCATTGTCCCTATTGGCAGCCCAGCAACGGGAAAAATGCATTAAACACGGGGNGTTAGGAGTTATTCGCAAGGGAATAGAGAATAAAACTGAGGATGTCATAATGCCTCTATACAAATCAATGGTGCGACCACACCTGGAATATTGTGTGCAGTTCTGGTCACCCCATCTCTAAAATGACATTGCTGAAGTTGGATTTTCCGACCGGGCTGATTCCTCGGTTACTCAGTACTCAGTAAAATCAAGTCAAATACTGAGATACTTCATAAAAACCAAGTAATATCGGATACCGAGTTTCATCACTAGGGAAAACCAAAACCAGGGATCATTCACACAACAACCCCTTCCCTTGAAAACATACTACTTGGTCCTTAATCCTATTTGCCTTGCCCAGTAGCAATTCATGCATACATCTGCTGATTTCCCTGCATTTCATTAGTCCACCTCAGCAGAGAACATGGTGTCATCAAAGAACACAGACTGTGGTAAGGATTTCATACAACACTCAGAATGTTGGTTTGTGGCAATACCCCCTCTAAAAGAGAAGCTGTGTGATTTTGCCCATTACCTTTTATGGGAAAGTCAAAACAAGAGCTGCATCGGGTTCTAAAATTTGTACCCATGGGTAATGCCCAAATTTTGGGGTACCCAATGGGCTACCCAAGGACCAGTCAGGTGCCAGATGACTGAAAATGTGAGCATTTCCCTTGGAAACAGACAAGCACCATCTGGAAGCACTACAGAGCGTGGCTCCGCAGCATGCCAGCTGGGGCTTCTTAGTCGGTGCTCCCCACCCCCCCAAGCATCCCCCTCCCCCCAAGCATCTCACAACTGAGAGGAACTGTGGGGGGAGAAACAGCCTTGGCAGGAGAAAGTGACAGGACCGGGTACGGGCCACTGCGGGCAGGCCAGCTCTGTCACTTTGAAAGACCAGCCAGAGCAATGGAGCATCCTGTTGGGTCCCGTACGGGAATCAATGGCACTCAAACTGGGCTGGGTTGATTTGACACCTCTGATCCGTCATGAGTGCTCAAATCTTTGGGTGCCCGGTTGCAGCTCTAGCTGAAATCACTTCTCCGTTCCTTGTGGAATTTATAAATAAAAAACTAATCGTTGCCCTCTTTTTTTACTGGAATTTCGACTGGAGGTTTTTCCAATCAGAATCGCGATGGGGGGTGGGATCGAGAACAACCATTGCGTATGCACAAAATGACCAGAGGGCCAATTTTCACATACACAAATGACCGGATTTTTTAATCTGGTCTGAATTTAAATCAGAACAAACAATTGGATTGATCTTCGTTCCAATTTCCGATCAGACTGGATGAAACGTCTTGTTCTGACGGAATCAGAACTGGATGGAAAATTCTCTTTCAGGCCTAGTTTACCTTTATAAATATTCATTGTTGTAGTTAGTTAAATTTATAACTTTTCTTTCCCCTAAGGCTCAGAGTAGGTAACAAGCTAATAAAAACATATAAGAATAAAATTGCATTAAAACATTTAAATAAATAAATAAATAAATAAATAAATCCCATGCCCTAACCCCTGTCCCTGCCTGCCAAATAGAAAAGTCTTGCGTTGCCTCAGTAAAATAATAAGGCTCGGGCTTTGATGAATCTACCAGCAGATGGGAGTTCCACAATAATGGGGCAGTCACCGAGAACACCTCTCTGGTCCTTTTCACATGAGACACCACCATTAATAATTAATAAGTAGTAATTATTAATTATTAATTATTGATTATTAATTATTATTATTAATAATAATAATAATTATTATTATTATACACAGTGCTATGGCTTCCTTTGAAGAGACCCTGGTATGATGATGTGCGCCAATATTTATTTATTTACTTATTTATTTATTTCTTCAATTTGTACCCCGTCCCTCCTGTGAACAGCTCGGGGCGGCTTCCAGCAATATAAATACATAAAAACACTATAAAACAATTTTAATACAATCAACAATAAAAATGTTTAAAACAGGGCCCCGGAAGTTAAAACAATAAGACAAGAGAGGGGCGAAAACAACCCTAAACCTAACCCACCCCCTACCCCCAAAGGCCTGGGCGAACAGCCAGGTTTTACAACACCGCCGGAATGACAATAGGCTTGGGGCCAGGCGAGCTTCCTCCAGAAGGGAGTTCCAAATACACGGCCCGGCCACCGAGAATGCCCTCTCCATTGTGGCCCCCCACTTTACGCGGGGAACCTCCAAGAAGGCACCGCCGGCCGACCGCAGGAGCCGCTCTGGGGCACGGAGGGTGAGGCAGTCCCTGAGGTATGAAGGACCCAGACTGTGCAGGGCCTTATAGATCGGCACTAAAACCTTGAACTTGGCTCGGCACGCTATTGGCAGCCAGTGCAGAGTCTGGAGCACAGGTGTAATATGTTCCCGACGACCCATCCCCGTAAGGAGATGGGCCGCCGCATTCTGCACTAGCTGCAGCCTCCAAACCAGGAACAAGGGGAGCCCCACGTAGAGCGTGTTGCAGTAGTCCAGCCTCGAGGTGATGAAGGCATGAATGAGAGAGGCCAGGTCTGGTCTGGAGACGAGCGGAAGCAGTCTACGTACCAGATAAAACTGGCGGAAGGCAGCCTTAGCAATTGCCTCCACCTGCTGCTCCAGGCACAGGTCTGCATCCAGTATCACCCCCAGACTCCGGACCTGCTGATCTATAGGAGGGCGAACCCCCCCAATCAGGGGGGCCACTACCTCCCTCGCTCTCCCCACCAACATCACCTCCATCTTATCGGGGTTGAGCTTCAGTCTGCTCTGCCGCATCTATTCCGCCACGGCCTCCAGACACTGGGATAGCAATGAGACAGTCGGGTCTGGGTCAGTTGAAAAGGAGAGGTAGAGCTGAGTATCATCAGCATATTGGTGACACTGCACCCCGAACCCCCTCATGACCTCCCCCAAGGGCTGTATATAGATGTTAAATAATAAGGGCGACAAGATAGAACCCTGTGGAATGCCACACGATAAAGCACGGGGGCATGATGTCTCCTCCCCCAGCACTACCCGCTGGCTCCTCCCCGAGAGGAA
>QEPC01009472.1:13065446-13075745 GCA_003113815.1 Sphenodon punctatus | reverse complement strand
CGAATCCATTAATTCCTTTTCTTCTTCCCAAAGGTTATGCCCAGCGAACATCTTCTCATATGCCTTTGCAAAGTTTGAAGTGTCTGCATCATTGCTGCATTCCATCACCAGGTTTCACCTCCGCAGATCACAGCTAGTACGATCATCAATAGGTCACCAACGTGTAATTTTTATTTATTTATTTAAAATGTATATCCCGCCCCTCCTGCCCACAGGGCAGCCCGTTAGCATTAATTAACGTTAGAGTTAACAGTTTTTTCTTTGATCATTCCAAATCCATGGTCAGAAAACTGGAGTGGAAAATCCCAGGTCAATACACCCTCTTTAAGTGTTGGGAAATATTTCTATTTAACAGCTAACACACTCACAAAGAGGAGCTTGTGTGTATGCCCCTATGCATCCCGATTTTTTAAAAAGTCAAATTGTGATGGCTGTGCTGTTAGACTGATTAATAAGTAGGGCTTGAAGTATTTTAAAGAAGACTTTATGGGAATAACTCTCTTAGCAATCAAGGGGCATAAAGCGATCCAGTTTGGCTGATTTCCTTCTGAATTAAAATGCACTGTGAGGTGTGTGCTCAATATATTTTTTGAGAGTATAAAACTTGTTTACAGAATCTGGAGCTTGTATCGCGGCATATCTGAGCTTTTATATTTGAACTTGGCTTATCTTGTAAATATCAAGAGCATCTGACAATAAAACAAATGTTCAGAGGCATTCATGGGCTTAGACAGGCATGTGCAGGGTAATTTTGTTGCTGAGGCCAAAGCAGGGTAATTTTAGAGGGCTCTGGGGTCTCCTACCCAATAAACCATTTAGGATTTTGGATGGAGATTGTCTTAACAAGTGCAGCAGCGAAGATAAAAATTCATTCCATTTTTAACGATAGCAGCGGATTATGAAATTAAATGCAGCAGCAGACTGGAAGATCCTGCCACACTCCCAGGATATCACACATCTGTCCATTTAAAACACACTTTGTCTCTCATCCCTGATACACAGAAGACAGGCGGTAGACTTATCAGATGGAGTAGATGATGCCAATGGACAGTACGTTGACCATGGTTTATTCATTCAGAACCATTTGGCCATGAGTTCTACAGAAGTTGGCTATTGTAGCAATGAACACTATGGCAAATGTCTAAGATAGACTGATATAAGCCAATATTTATTCATTTTCATTTTATTATCCTGCCCTATCCTGGGGTCTTGGGATGAGATGCAACACAGAGAATCATATACAATAAATGTGCATGAATAAAACCAATTTAAATCCCTTATCCCAAACCTCCTCAGACCCTATCCCCACCTACCAAACACTTGGCCAAATAATAAAAAAAAAAGGCTTAACATTTCTCCAGAAGATGAGCAGGCTTGGAATTAGACGGATCTCCAGGAGGAGGGATGACTGTAAAACAGACCAGCCTTACCACAGGGTGACCTGGGGCAACCACCCGGAGCCCCAGTCTTCTCGCTACATCCAGGGACCCTGCAGCCATCCCTATTTTCACCAGGGACGGTGCAGGGGCACAAACATGACTACATGGGGACAGGGAAGGGGCCACGAGGGCCCCTGCATTTTATTTTTGCTCAGGGCCCAGCAAATTATAAGGTGACTTGGTCCTGACCGTGAGGTTGCTAAGAAGAACAGCGTTCTGTGCAACCTTGCTGTGTAAATTTGCCAGGCAGATGCAAGAGGCTGCTTCTGGCTGATCTCCAAGGACACAAGGGGGACATGAAGGAGAAAATGGTCTTTCAGATATGTGGGGCTCAGCATAGGAGTGGGGGAAACTTTCCGCCAACAGTCAAATCTGCCCTGCGGCTGTTTGTATTTGGTGCTTCTCCCATTCCTGAATCTAGTCCTTCCTACCCTCAAGAATGGAAATACAGTCCACTTTTACACATGACAAAAAAATGGGTTCTTATAAGTGCTTGAGATAATACCGGTTGTTATAAATGCTGGAGTTTTGTAACGTGTGAATGCACTATTTCCCTTTTATGCAGCAAGATCTTGCAGCCTGTTGCATCTGGTGGGTCTTACAATACTGAGACAGCACATTCACACATGCTGGTATTTCTAAATGCAGCTAATTTCCAAATGCACTTATATTTACTCATGTGCTATTCACACCATGATTTTTCTGTGCATTTAAGCCATTTTAAAGAATGCACCTTTCACATTCACACATTTCCGATATACCCACAAATCCTCTGCTCAAACATATGCATCTAGTGTCCTTTGACCTCCTTTGGGAGGACGTCCTGTGATCATGCGCTTTCCTGTGGCTGCTTGCGTTCACCAAACTAAAAATATGTGCTTGTCTGTAATGTGAATGGAGCACCTACATTCTGACAACAAGATTTATGCGGGTCTTTACAAACATGCTGTTGTAACGGTAAGTTTTGGCCACTCCCCAGTGCACTTTAAAAACAAACGCAAGCCCTGTTAAATAAACGCAGAAGTCTTTCTCACATCGTGATAATATGCAGGGAAAAGAAAAATGTGCTGATCTCCTGGATGTGGGAATGTGCTCTGAGACCACTTTTAGACAAGGTGCTCAAGGGGTTTTACAACATCGCACCCTCAAACCTATGCTTGTTCTCGGCGGCCGCTGCTTCAGAATGGGAGCAATGGGGAGAGGAGAGACTGGGAGTATTTTCAGATGTTATGAGATCACAGTCAACCACATTGACCACGGTCAATCCCGCGGCCAAAACGCCCTGAACGTCTGTTTCGTGGGCACCAGATGTTCACCATGGTCAATCCCCAGCAGGGGTAAAAAATAACCACGCTTCCAGAGCTCCGGCCCGGACCATCTCCGAAAGCGTGATCAATGAAATTCCCACCGGGAAACAACAAAAAGTAATGTCTGAATGGCAACCACTGGCCGGAATCAAACAAAATGATTCCCGGCTGGGGACAAAGCACGCAGCATCGCTGCCAGGCAACCAGCAACCACACAGGCAGCGGAGGGAGATTTAAAGGGCACACAGCGGCAGGGGGACGTGGCGGGATGGAGCGAGGCGGAAGGGAGAGGAGAGAGGTGGGAGAGAGAGCAAGGGAGGAGGAGGAGGAGGAGGTGGAGGAGGCGCAGGTGGAGGCGCAGGTGGAAGAGGGGTTTGTGCTGCACTTGGAGGCAGTGGAGGGACAGCAACAGTAACAGCAGCAGCCAGGACAGGCAGCCCTGAAGACGGGAACTGGATCAGGGACGAGGCACCCCGGAAACAGGGAAGTCAACAGAAAGGGGGGGGGACCCGGCAGCACAGGGGCACCAAGGGGGGCGGCCCAGGTGGTAGGAGGGGGGAAGGGGTGGAGCCGTGGGACAGGCGCAAAAAACACCTAACCCCCCCTTTACCCACAGAATTGGAAGCGGGCCCAGGAGCCCGAGCGCCCGGAGAAGATTACACTGGCCAGGTGGCGGCAGGGGAGGAGGAGGAGGACCTCCCGGAGGGCCCACATGGGAGATGGCTCTACCATCAAGGGGGACAATGGGGCCACAGGGAAACGCAGGATTTCATCCGCATGTGGGGGACCCTGGAGCATCAACTGGAGATCGCTGTCAATCAGCGGAATGGACACGTGTTCTGGGAGATCATGCAGGACATGGAGGTGGCGGGCCATCACAGGACCATGGCCCAGTGCCGCTCAAAGGCAAAGGAACTAAAGAGGGGGTACAAGGCCATCCGGGACAACAACCAGTGGTTCGGACACAGAGCCCGGACCGCCCCCTACTTCGACACCCTGGACCGCATACTCCATATGAAGGGTTCCATCATTGCCCCACGCCTCATGGGGAGCGCCATTGTCCAGGGCAGGGAACGGGCCAAGGTACCCCCTCCCCTCACTGCCCCCAGGGAGGACACCATCTCCAGGGCCCCCACCCACCCACAGGAACGCCCAGGGACCTCAGGGACCTCAGGGACCTGCATTCCCCCCACAATCCCCAGCCTCAGCATCCCCCACCCCCTGTCCGTACCGGGAGACTCTGAGACCGGCACACTGGTCACCCACAGTCAGCGGACACAGGGGGATCCCAGTAACACCGAGGGACCAGCCTCAGAGAGCTCCGAGATGGACATTGAGGGTAAGCACGTGAGTGGGAGGGGGGCTGGACCAGGGGGGAAGGGTCGATGGGGGAGGGGGCACACCAGACATGCCCCCCCAGCCACCCCGGACACCGCATAACATGGGAAGGGGGCCCAGGGGACCGTTGGGGGACAAGGGCAGCCCACCCCCACCCAACGCCTCCCATATCCCCACAGGGCATGGCATGCCCCCGCCCCAGTGACAGACGGGCAACAAGGACACAGGACACCAGCCCTGGGAGCAGCCAACGGTCCCCCTTGAGGCACACAACCAAGGGGGGAGGGGAAGGGCGCCCAGGGAGGGCACCGGCTGCCATTCTGAGGGTGGTTTCAGCTCGAGCCCCCCAGCCATGCCACGAGACAGGGGGCAGTCGGCCGGGGCGCCTAACCAGCACCTATTGTGTACCCAACAGGGCAACCCGAGGGGCCCCAGCAAGCCAGGCCCATGCCCCCAGTGCAGCGGATGAGAGAGCACCGGGCACGGTTATGGCATCGGAGGGAGGAGCAGGCAGAGGACATTGTCCGCTCTACCACTGAGCAGGGCGAGAGGATGATAGCGGCCATTGATCGGATGGAGGTGGCCACGGAATGCTCCCTGCAACGAGCAGAGGGAAGGGACCAGAGGCACCAGGCAGAAGTGCAGCTGGAGGGGAGGCAGGAGCGCCGGGAGCATAGCAGGCAGGTAGAGGCATTTGGGCAGCTGGAACAGGCCATCGACAAAAGTGGTGCGACAGCATTCTGCGAAGATGGACTGCTCGCATGACATCGGCACCTCCCTGCTCCTGCACACTGGCACCATGAGTGTATACATGATAGCAGCCACACTGCCGGGCACCCTGCCTTCCCAGGCCCCAAATCTGGGCCCCTCGGCACCCCCACTGCCTCCACCACTGCCCCAGCCGTTGGCCCGCCCACTCGGCCCAGGCATCCGCCTCCTGGTCCCTGTAGACCTCCAGAGGGAGCAGCTTCCCGGGAGGGGCCCTCCGGCCCCAGGCCCTCCCACCAGCGATCTTGTGGGGTGGTGTATCACCGGCTGCTGGAGCTCGGTCACCTTCCGTGGCTCCCAGCTGCTGACTATGGCTGGTCAGAGCCCACTGAGGTGGAGCTGTCAGCACTGTCTGGTGTGTGGTCCCATTCCAATGTGCAGTTGGGACTCACCACCCAGGATCCCTTTGAGGCGTACTACCTGGTCACCCACCACATGTCTGTGCTGGGCTACCATTGGAGCATGATTCAGTGGCTCCACTTCATTCAACTGGCGGGCCACCTGGCCCTGGGCCCCTTTGTGACCCCCTGCAGCTGACAGTGAGACCTCCTGTGCCTTCCGGGCCCTGGTTTCTGTCTCCACTGTGAGCTCCTGCCTCCGCCCTGATGCCATGGGTTGCTGCCCGCTCCCTCCATGATGTCCCGGCCTTGCTGCTGTGCTGCCAGCTTCCTGAGGTTCCGCTGCCCCTGCCTGTGGCTCTGGGCCCCCTCCATAGCTCCCCCCTGTCCACCTCAGCAACCGGTGTTCCCCTCCATGGCTGCCTTCTCCAGTGGCCATGTCCTGATCTCCAAGCCACCACCCAGCACCCAGCGGTGCTGCTGACCACCCAGCACTCCAAGCCACCACCCAGCACCCAGGGGTGCTGCTGACCTTACTAGGCCATCTGCGATCCCTCCTGTACCCATGCCACACCCCCTTTTGGGTGACTCTGTGACTGCAGGGTTCTGGGTCCCCCAGTGCACCTCCCGGCGTCCTCCAAGGTGTGGGTGTGTGTATTTGGATCGGCTGCATGGCTCCGGCTCTCCTCCATCCCATCCATCGCACCCTCACCGGCACTTGGGCTGCCTGTCTGCCTCCTGGACCGTTCCCGGGTCGCTCCCTGTTCTGTGTGGCCTCCCCCTGTGCCTGTGCTCTGCCCCTGTGGGGTCCCCCCATTCCAGGACTTCCTGAATAGCTGTGGGGGTGCCCATGCAGGCTGTGCTGTTGTGGGGGTTCTGGATGCCGTTCCCCATGTCCTGCCCTGCCCCATGGCCAGTCCCCCCCCTGCTCCCTGTCCCCGCCCCCCTCCATACCCCCTGTGACCGTTGTGCTGTGTGTGTTGTCTGTCTCGCTGTGTACCCCCTCCCCTTCCTTTCCCTTATGGGTGTGTGTGCCCCCGGGCGTGTGTTTGTGCTGTGTGTTCCACTGTGCCCTCGTTCTCTCTGTGCCTGTTGTGTGTAATGCCTCGACTGCTCTTCTCCCTCTTCCCCCTCCCTTCCTGTTTCCCTTGTGTGGGCATTCCCTGTAGGCACTTGTGGCTTCCTTTGCCCTCAGCCAGCCATGTCTGTTTCCCGCCCCTCCCTGGTGCCTTCTGGGTGTTTTGACCACAGCCGGTAATCGGCATCATGTCTGCTGCGCTGCCCCAGGCCGTGGTCTGTCAGGCCGATTCCCTGATGCTGTTCCAATCCCGTCACGTCTGTTTGGGGCCTTTGGGTATTTTAAGATGTGACGGGGCCGATTGGCCCCGGCACGGACTCACCCCTTTGATTCCCCACCGGGGCCACCGCGTAACAGGTCAACAGATGTGGTGACCGATCCCGGTGGGGAATCAGGGGGGCGGGGCTGCATGGCGCAACGTGCGGCTGCACAGACCCACCCCCCATGCTGCCCTGGCTGCCCACCCTCCAGGAGACAGGTGGGCGCTGCAGCCAATGCGGCCGCAGCTCCTGCCCGCATTGACCATGGCCCAGAATCCTGCCGTGGATTCTGGGCCGTGGTCTTGGGACAGATGTTATTGTCCCCTTCTTCACGGGGATGGGGGGGGAATCACATTCACCACACAAACGGCACCGGTGGGATCGCCATTCGTGTGGTGAATGTGATTCCCCCAGTGATTCACGAGGGTGAACATCTGAGGGGGAACTTTTGTTCCCCCCAACAGATGTTTCGTGATCGCAATCACCATGTGGAGATTCACTGTGGTTGACCGTGATCATGTAACATCTGAAAATACCCTTCCTGGGCCATGGGGGGTGGTTAATCACTTCACCACCGCTGGGAATCCACTGTGGTGAATTGGGACCGCGTAATGTCTGAAATCACCCTCAGACTGTATGCACACAACAACAGAGGATGGGTCCTTGGCATGAATCAATGATCTTGACCCTCCATTCCCCCACCCTGAGCACCTCCATCCCCAGTTCCCATCCAGCCCAAAGAGCTTGTACTAATTTTTCAAAGTACCCCATGGGAAGGAAGAGGAGGTTCTCTACACTTGGGTTTGTAGCTAGTAAGCAGAAGCTCAGAATCCCTTTCACTATGTATTGGAGGTTGGCATCTGAAGCTGCTTCTCTGTGGTACTCAAAATGGGTCTAAGGCCAAGCAACAGCTCCGTTTGGGAATGTCTCTGTAATGGGAAGAAGGATGGAGATGTCCTTGAAATCGTTCTCTGCTGCTGCAGTTTGGCAGTCATCGCTCCCATCTGCTTGTGGAATGAAAAAGGCCCTTAGATCATTCCTTCCTAGGGGAAGAACAATTGTCTGTGACCTCTGTTATGTCCTTGGTGAGCATGTGTATCTTGCCCTTCCTTGAAATGGCACATTTGGGGTACGGTGTTGGGTAGGTCTGGGTGGAGGGCTATCGCCCCACCCTTCTAAAGGATCATTTAGCCTTTTCTTAATGTGAAGGGGCTAGTAAGCCAAGGGGCAGTGTTTGAAACAGCCATGGCAGTCTGGGTCTTGGGAAAACAGTCTTGATGGGGAAAGACTGCAGACAGGAGGGACGTCTTTTGGGGAACCTCACACTGTTGAATAGGGAACCCAATAATGGCCATTTTGGATTAATCCAAACAATTGGTTCTTTTTCAGTATCCCCATTGCCTTCAGTGGGAAAACCACAGTGTTAAAAATCCAATACAAAAATCAGTGCAAAAGATCCAATACAACCAACACTAATACAAGAACTGAAATACATGTGAACCAAAACGGAAATTAAGCAAAGCCGAAGTTTCCCCCAGAGTCCCACCCCTACTATTGAAATCTGAGGGAGAAGTGTAGGTAGTCTCAGCTGCTTCCCACCCACCCATCCTCAGCCTTTAATCCTGTATATAAATGGATGTCTATGACACTTTGGCTGTTTCTTAATGGTTGGCTTGTATAAGGCGGAAACCAAAAAATTGCCCATGTTTCTATTCTTTCAGTACCAGGCACTATGTTCAGTCCATTTGGAACTTGGACCAATCTCCTTTTGAGGTTGTAGTGGAGGTTGACATTCACAGAAGCTTCTCTGTAGTATAGTTCAGTCTGAGGGCACTTTCCAAAATGCCGTGAATGCGCCCCGTTTGCCTCCACAGAAAGCAGTGAGAGGTAAATTCTCTGGTTTAACGTGGAATGAACAAAATACTCTTGTTTAACATGTATATGAGGCCGCTCGGGGACACGTGTACAGCTAGGGGGGTTCATTGCCATCAGTATGACACACAGCTGTATTTGACCTTTTCATCCGACCCAGGTCCTGCTGTCTCATTGCTAGCCTGGTTGCTGTGGATGAGGTCAAGCTGATTAGAACACAAACCTGATAAGACAGGTGATTTTAGTTGGCGGTGACTGGTGGTCTGAGTGAAGCAGATTCCCCCATTTTAGGAGGTATTCGTCCTCCTTCCGCTCTATCTGTGCAGAGCCTGGGAGATGCTCCTGGATTCCCAGCTATGCCTGGATTCCCAGGTGTTGGCTGTGGCCAGGGGCACCTTTCGCCAATTACATCTGGTAAAGTGGCTCTGCCCTTATGTCTTGGACTCCGATCTCGCCACTATCATCCATGCATTTGTGACCTCGAGACTAGACTATTGCAATGTGCTCTACATGGGGCTGCCCATGATGACGGTTCGGAAGCTGTACCTAGTGCAGAATGTGGCGGACCGCCTCCTTACAGAGACGGGCTGCAGGGAGCACATAACACCTGTGCTCCCAGCACTGCACTGGATGCCCATTGTCTTCCGGGTCCAATTCAAGGTGCTGGTGTTGACCTTTAAAGGCTTTCATGGCATAGGCCCTGCTTATATGAGTGCTTGCCTTGCCCCATGGACCCCTGGGCGGCCCCTGCAGTCATCCTGGGGTGCCCTTCTGGAAGTCCACACTAACTGCGAATTCGGACAGACAGGAAGCTGTTCTCGGCGGCTGCACCAGCGCTCTGGAATTCCCTCCCTTCAGAGATTCGCCTTAGCCCGAATTTCCTCACCTTCTGATGAAATTGTGAGACCTGGCTCTTCCGCCAGGCACTTGATTGGGGAGTGGGGTGGGTGGGATGGGTTGGGGAGGATATTTTTAGATATAGGATATTTTATGCACAGCCAGAGTTTTAGTATAATTTTATAATGTTTTTATTATATGATTTGTATGTATATTTATATTGTTTTATATTTTTTGTATATTGTAAGTTGCTGCAAGTCGCTTGGCAAGAGGGGTGGTGTAAAAGTGCAATAAATTAATAAATAATCATGCGCTGCTTACGTCACGTGTGAAAATGAAGTCACATGGCTTTGGCACTGATCATGCGGAGGATGCAGAACTGGAAAACTGAACTCTACATCCTCTGCACGATTGGTGCCAAAGCCGGGCGGCTTTGTTTTCACGCGATTTAAGCTGCACGTCCTCTACCTCAGATTGGATTTAGATCTTCTTACTTCCAGTCAGTAGTTACGCCTCTCTTTCTGGGAGTTTTCTTTCATAGTCTGAACTCCTTCTGGGCTGCTTCTAGTCTTCACAATTGCCTTGAAGATGTCCTGGGCCTATAACCTATTGTAGAGTTAGATTTCTGTTGAATAACACACAGCAGAAGTTTCTTCAAAACAGAACTTTACTAAGAACTCAGAAGACATGCCTCCATACTGTACAGACTGCATGGGACAAGATGGAGGACAGAGCGAGAAGAAGAGAGGAGACAAGGAGAAAAAAACCTGTTTCATCCCCTGACCCTCTCCCTACTGGACAACCACCATATTGAGCTTGCAGGGCTTTCAATGGGCTTTTACTTGTGACTGTTGCACATTCCAACACAACCTTGGGAGGGGAAATTTGGCTGCAAAAGGACCACAGACCAGAAGTCCCCATTCCCAGGTCTACAGACAAGCTAAGATGACAGTCTATGGGTATTTTTAGACGTGACGTTGGCCGTTGGCCCCGTACCGGCACCAACGGCTTCGTTCCCCGCCGGGGTGACCCCGTAACGGCACAACAGACGTGCCAGGGGGA
>QEPC01009472.1:13041284-13065395 GCA_003113815.1 Sphenodon punctatus | reverse complement strand
TTTCTGTTGAATAACACACAGCAGAAGTTTCTTCAAAACAGAACTTTACTAAGGACTCAGAAGGCATGCCTCCATACTGTACAGACTGCATGGGACAAGATGGAGGACAGAGCGAGAAGAAGAGAGGAGACAAGGAGAAAAAAACCTGTTTCATCCCCCGACTCTCTCCCTACTGGACAAGCGCCATATTGAGCTTGCAGGGCTTGCAATGGGTTTTTACTTGTGACTGTTGCACATTCCAACACAACCTTGGGAGGGGAAATTTGGCTGCAAAAGGACCACAGACCAGAAGTCCCCATTCCCAGGTCTACAGACAAGTTAAGATGACAGTCTATCTCTCCTCAGAAGGAAACCAAGCCACTAAAGCGGGGCCGACTTTAGAATTTGCACTGCAGGACCTGGGGCAAAGATGAAATGTGGGGCTTCTGGTAACCTTACCCCCTTGGGGACACCCTCTGCAGGGACCTAGAAGAGGCCGTTTTGGGGGGGGGTTGGGCTTGGAGGGAATGGGCGCCCACATTCTTTCCTACTGAAAACAGGAGCCAAAGCAGGGGCTCTGGAAGAAGAGAAAATAGCGGGGATTGGGGCAGTCACCCGGGTCACCCTGTGGTAAAGTTGACCCACAGTAAAGGCTGGGGACGAGGTAGCAACAGACACAGGGCCGGCCTTAGGATGTGGAGGGCTAAGGGCAAAGATAAAATTCAGTACCCCTGGTGACCCCTCCCCTGCAGTGCCCTAAAGGCAGTCATGTTTGGGGCCTCACTGAGAGGGCGTGGTGACCCCACAACCTGTCCTGGTGAAAATAGAGGCCACTGCAGCACCCTCAGAAAAAGCAGGGCCCAGGGTGGCCGGTGATAAGGCCAGCCCTGAAGAGATACATTGCTTGCCACCTGCAGAATTGCTCACTCCTTGCTCTCATGATAATAAGCAAATCTGAAGTTACACCAGGAAGAGCAAGGAGGAATGGGTAGGGTTACCATACCTCCCCTCGAAATAATTAAAATAAATAAAAGTAGTTGCTTATGAAAAATACATGTTCCAGAGCTGCACTGGCGCCAATGGAGTCCTGCATCATGTATTTTTTCATAAGCATCCTCTTTTAAAGGAGAGGTGTGGTAACATTACATAAGAATGGGTCTTGTTCTCCTCAGCTCCAGAGGAAGCTGTCTCTTCATCAAGAAGGCCTCATGAGCATTTTAAAATAACGTGGTGGGTTTTCTTTTTTTCCTCCTGAAACTTCGGATCACGCCGTTTGCAGAGAGAGCTCCCCAGAAGGCCATGCATATTTCATGGGCTGGGTTCATGAACCAGATTCTTGCCACAGCCAGCCAGCCCAGGCTCCGTTGCGATGGGCAGGGAGTGCGAACAAGCTGTCAGCACTCCTTTCCTCTGGAGCACGCTCCCGATGGCAGCTCCTTGCTTTGTCTTTGAGGCCCGCTGGCCTGAGTCCCAAGATTTGTCTAGAGCAAATCAACATACTAATGATAATTTAATATTTAATATCTTTTACTTATTGCCCTTGGAGGCTGTTATGCAGCCTTGAATGATAAGGGAAAGTTGGCAGCATGCGTGGAGAGACTGAGAGACAGACAGACAGACAGACAGACAGACAGGGCAGATGAGGCCCTTCCTTCCAGCCCAGTCACTCCTATTATTCAACCCAGAAGTCCTCAGGTGAAAGAATTTATTCAGTGCAGTAAGTGGAAGGGAATGCAAACAAGGGAACATACTTGTTTCTGTCAATGAAGTGGGAACCATTTTTTCCTGCTTCCTCAAACCTGATTTGAAGAAGGCAAAATCATTGGATACATTACTCTTATTTGAGTTTTATACATATCTACTAGGGATGGGACTTTCGGTATTGCCAAGAACCTAAAGTACCCGATAATGGGGCTATCAAATTAATCCAATATCTTGGTTCTTTTCTCGGTATCAGTGGAATCGGGTTTTTTGCCCTGGTTTTTTAATTGGATTTTTAACATTGCCGTTTTCCCCATTGAAGTCAATGGGGAAAACCACAATGTTAAAAATCCGATACCGAAAAAAACAAGAACCAAGAAAAGAAGCGATAAATGAAAAACAAGAGCTGGTATAACAGAGATTTTGCCAGAGTCCCACCCATAATACCTATTCATGTTGCATCTGAGCAGGTGTGTGTGTGTATGTGCGTGTGTGTGTGCGCGCGTGTGTGTGTGTGTGCAAAGTTCCCTTTCCAACCATGTATTAAAGCCACAACACACACACACACACACATGTGCCCTTGGAAGCATCTCCTGAGACAAGGATGAGGAAAATTCTCTCTCCCAGGGGTCACATTGAAAATCTGTACAACTTCCAAGGGCCTACTAGAAGTTGGGGGCAGGGGTACGGTCAGGAACAGGAGGGACCAGATCATGGATCTGTCACCATCCTTTTATGCACGCCCGCCTCTCTAATCCCTTACCCTCGCTGCCATTTCCCAGTGCTCGAGGGCAGGAACTGGGTCCAGGGGCCAGATCCAGGAACTGGAAGGGGACCACATAAAAAGCTAGCAATGAGCCACATTTGGTTCCCCACTGAGGTTCCCCACCCTTGCCCTAGTCTGAGCCTTTTCTGCATTTTGATTGGCTTGTAGAGTCGGTGATCTGCCGTCCTGGCTGCTGAGAGACTGAGGAGCTGCTGGGATTCAGCTGCTGAAACTCAGGTGTGTTTAACTAGCACATGGAGCCAATAAGGCAGCGAGGGGCCTAGGATTGGCCTAGGCCAAGAGCTGCATTTGAACTACCCAAGAACCGCACTTGAACTACACTTGACCTTGCCACAGTGACCCATGGCCTGGTGACTACCGTGACTTTTGTAACTCCCTCTTCTATGGGCTGCCGGCAGTGTCCACCGCTTGCAGTTTGCTCAGAACACAGCAGCATGGCTGCTTACTGGTTTAGGCAGCGTGATCATATTACCCCCACCCTGCATTCTCCGCATTGGCTACCTGTGGAGTAACAGACTGAGTTTAAGATCACGCTGCTGGTTCTTAGGGCCCTGAATGGTTTAGGCCCTGGCTCTATTCAAGATATGCTTCTGGAACCTCACCCTGATGGGTATCTGTGCTCTGGAATGACCTGCTGTTTGGGGATCCCACCATCGCGTCTGAAGTCAGCAGCGAGTGGGCTTTTGCTGTGGTGGACCCCTCCATCCGGAACTCACTCCCCCTGGATGTTTGTCTCAGTTCCTTCCTCTTTACCTTAAAAAGCACCTGAAAATGTAAGTGCTTTTAGGCTCCTCTGATGGTTCCCTTAATGTACTTTGCCCTTCCTTTTTTATGCCTCATTTAAAAATGTTTAGTAATTGTTTTAAATTGTTTATATGGTTTTGAACTTTTTGTGAAGCGCATCAAGTGCCATGTAAGGCAGGGGGCTGCTATATGAATTATTAATTATTCATTTTGATGCCCAGGAGCCGCACTTGAGCTACCTAAGCCACAGTTTTCCCACCCTGCAGCATTGCCTCTAAAGTTCTCAACAATCCCCTTGTCAATTACCAACCCTTTGGGCTGTAGATACTGCTTGTGCCCTTGTCAGCTCCCATCTAGTTACTGAGCCAATGTCTCGCTTTGGGAAGCGAACACAACTGCAGCAAGCAGGGGCACAGCTGGCAGCTTTGATGAGCATGGTTGCTAGTTCTCTTTTTGCAAAAGGAACCAAGCGCATTGAAAAGATGGCTGGTAGTATTAGCCTAATTACTGTTTTGTTTATCATTGCTCACACAAGGAAAGGGAAAGCCTGCCTTTTGGGAAACAGGCATAGTAAACGTATCTATTCTGGTGAATAATGCAAGGGAAACAGTGACAATTGAACAATTGGGGGCAAGTGAAACCAGAGCTTCACAACCCTGTTCTTCTAATTAAGTTACTCATCATTGGCTGGGTGTATCTAAGTTGGGTGCACTTGTGTCAGAGAGGGCTGAGTAACACGTTATTTTTACAAGGCAGAAAAACAGCATGGAAGAATGCCAGTGTTTACATGCTGGTGGGCGGGGTGGGTGGGTAATTTAGTCACACAGTAAGTAACAAGTAATAGAAGGGGCACTTCCCCATCAGCTCCAAGCACAAGCAGCATTGAAAGCTGGTCATTGCTTACCTTATACTTGCAGAGTAAACGCCAGTGATTATGGCTAGGTCCATAGGCAGGAACCCGAGTGGTAAGTGCCAGACCAGATTCTCATCCTATGCACATCAGCAGAAATCTGGAGTGTGGGGTGTTTCATCAATATGAAACCAGAGGGAGTGAGTGAGAGGAGAATTGGGCCCAATAGTGTAACTGGGAAATAAGCCACAGGAATGGAAGCTACATTCAAGGTTGCTGCAGTTTCCTTCCTTTGTAGATAATGATCCAATTCAAAGGAACGATAATCATGCTGAGTATGAAAGTAGGACAAACAACTTTAACTAGCTTATGAAGTCAGGGAGGCCATGTCCTCCCTCCCATCCAACCACTACTGCAGTCGCCAAACTCCATAGCTGGATCAGGGGAAGGGGGCACGGGAGAGGTGGGGACACCTAGGGTGGCAAATTGAAGAAGGTAGCTCTCTAAGGATGTGTGAACGCAGTTCGGAAATTCGGAGTTTGGGCCGAACTCGGCCTGCTCGGACAACCGAACCGAACGCTCGAACGGCCGAACAGTTTGGAAAAGTTCGGATGAGTTCGGATGAGTTCAGGGCTGGGGAAAACATGACTGGAAGGTGGGAAAAACTTGACTGGAAGTGGGAGGCAGCTGAGGAGCAGACTTCCAGGCACCAGGGGTGGTTTCAGGGTCAAATGGGTGCTGCTTTGGTTGGAAGCAGGGTATTTGCTGAGATTCACGCGACACAGAAACGTACCTGCTTTACCACTGTTTTAGCCATTTTCTGATCTTTTTTGCATGTTGAATAGGGCTGCCTCAGGCTGGTCCCAAGCCCTGTTTGTGTTCCACATGCACCCCTAAAGGCTGTGGAGATGAAAGCTTGCTGGGTAAGCACTGGGGAAGTGTTAGAAATTGCCAAAAGTGCCGCAAAACTGCTGTAAAACTGTAATAAAATTCCCAGAAAGCAATGAAAAGTAACACTCCTGAAAGGTTGGTACTTCCCTTCAGAACAGGAACAGCTGCTCTCGTTCAGCCCAAGTTCGCTTCCTGCAAGGCCCATCCTGCCTTCTAATTGCCATAAATCCAATAAGAAAGGCCCAGTGCTTAATTTGTAAAAAAAAATAAATAAATAAAGAATTTGAAGTTGCAGTTGCTGCAGCCCAAGCCTGCCCCAGAAGCCACCTCCACTCCCACCCCAGAGCTTGTCAGAGCTTTGAAATGAATTTTAGTCTCTAGCTAGCAACCCAACCACTGGACTAGCCTCAGCCTGCCTCTCTACAGATGTATATAAAACAGGAATTCTTGTGATTTAATCTATATGATGACCAGTGCAGAGGGTGGGGCAGGAAAGTCATGCATGAAAGTCAAATAAACCATCCAGGTTTTTTTCTGGATTTTGTTTTGATCCCCAACATGGCCAATATTGACCTGCTCCTGGACTTTCATTTTTTTCTGGAGCTCAACACCCCTCCACCCTGAATTAAACTGCCAGGGTTCAGCCCTCCCAAAAAATTAAGCTCTGCCTGATCCTAATACAAACATGACTCTACTGTGCAGGCAGGCATGAGAAAGCTTTAAGCAGAAATAAAGGTGAAAGCGGGGGATGGGAGAAGATATGTAACGATCGTACCATCGCATATTTGTGAAACTTGGTGGCTTTTAGACAAGCAGGTTGCGGTCACATGATCCACTCACGTGACTTTTGAAAATCACGCAGGCCGGGATTAGATGACACATTTTGCGCGTTAAAGCCGGTCACCCGTCCTTTTAAAAAACGTGAACTAAATACCCTGATGTTAAGGTATTTAGTTTGCGGTTTTAAAAGAACATGCAACCGGCTTTAACACTCAAAATGTCTAGTCTAATCCTGGCCTGCGGGATTTTCAAAAGTCAGGTGAACGGATCACATGACCGTGACCCGCTTGTCTAAAAGTGGCCTTATTTTGATCTCTGTTTAAACAAAAGAATATCCGACTAGTGTAGTGGTTAAGAGCATAGTACTGGGACTGAGACATATGCGGAGGCCCTGGTTCAAGTTTCACCTGAGCAATGAATGCAGTGGGTGACTTTGGGCCAGTCACAGATTAGCCTAACCTACCTCACAGGGTTGTTGTTAGGATTAAGAGTTGAGTTAATTAGATGTTAAAGAATTGTAAGCTACTCTGAGCCTAAGGGCTGTAGGATGAGATAAAAAAAAATCTAAATAAATAATATTCATTCATTTCAGTATTTTGATCACTTTGGCAGAACAGTTTATCACTATTATGCATCATACTGTTGAGCAACAGTCAGCTAGTACTATTAGCTCTGGTGCACTGGCATCGTTGTGTAACTGTATGGTGCTGTACCGGGGCAGTGAGTCCTTATGGCGGAAAGAGGCAGTGCCCTGCTTCCCCCCCACCTCTGTGCATTCCAGTCCCTGCTGCCGATGCTCTGCGTTGCCTTAATGATGGCAGGCGCATGCACAGAAGGCGATTCTGTGCTGTACTCATGAGCCTGTTTGCATGGTTAAGCAAACAGCAACAGCGGTGGGAAGGGGAAGCCTCCCCTGGGCTGGACTGCATCTGTTGGACTGGTGGGGCACCAGGAAAATCACCCTCAGTACAGCTGTGTGGTTTAGTCCAGGGGAGTGGCTAGAGTGGAGGTGGGGGATCAGGGACTCCCTGTAGATCACAGTGACACCCCGCCCCCTGCCAATCAGCCTGCTGGGAGGGAGCTCTAGCCAGTGCCCATAGCCAATAACAGTAAAGAAAAGCAGCAGGAGGGGCCAGGAGCCATGCCTCCCTTCTCCATCTCCTGCATCAAGCACAACAGAGCAAGATGGCAGCTGGAAGCATGGCCAGATGAGCCCCTATCGCCTTCTTGTTTGGGCTTCC
Organism: Sphenodon punctatus; assembly: GCA_003113815.1. Taxonomy (NCBI): domain Eukaryota; kingdom Metazoa; phylum Chordata; class Lepidosauria; order Sphenodontia; family Sphenodontidae; genus Sphenodon; species Sphenodon punctatus. Next base: position 13,058,422 of record QEPC01009472.1, on the reverse strand, counting down.
TCTGCCCTCCCCCTTTGAGCTCCCCTTCCCCTTTCATTCCTTTCTCTGCCTTCCCTCCTGTTTGGTCTACCCTTCCCTCCATAATCTCCTCTTCCATTTGGTCTCCATTTCCCTTTTCTCTCCCTTGTAACCCCCCCAATATTAGGGATGGGGGAACACGGTTCGCATGTTTGGAGTTTGGACGGAACTCGGTCTGTTCGGTCGTCCGAACCGAACGTCTGAACCGAACTCTCAAACGACCGAACAGTTTGGTCGTGTTCGGATGAGTTCGGGGGCAGGAAAAACGGCTTTCCAGGGCCAAAAATTTGGTTTCAGTTTCGATTTTGTTTCTGTTTTGCTATTTTTGAATGTTTGGCCAAGTTCGGCCAAACCAAACTCGGATGAACCAAACCATCGAACCTGAACTTGGGTTTCGAACTGAACGACCAAACATCCGAACCGCATTCTGTTTGTCCATCCCTACCTAATATCCCCCTTCCCTTATGGGCTCCTCTCCCCCCCTCCTTCTGTTTGTCCCTTCCTCCCATTTGCTCCCCCACCCTCTTCTCCCTTCCCCATGTTTGGCCCCTTTCTCCTAGCAATGGGGGTGCTTAAGGGAGTTATCTCAGGAAGGGGAAGGGGAAGGTCCAGATCATGGATCTGTGCTATGGATCTGTTTCCTATCCTTGTTAGCATGCCACCATCACTGCTCCCTTATACAGAGTTCATTCTTTCAGTGTGGCCCATGGCTAGTTTTTATTTTGGTCTTTTCCATTTTATGGATCTGCCCCCTGGATGCAGTTCCTACCCCAAGAACTGAAGGACTGATCTCAGAGTAAGGGAGCTGAGATGAGGGCATGCATACAAGGGTTGGGGACAGATCCATGAACTAGAAACGTTTCTAAGTGTATTAAGGATGTGCGAACACGGTTCGGATGTTCGGACCAAACTTGGTTTGTTTGGACATCCGAACCGAACGTCCAAACCGAACTCGAAAATTACTGAACAGTTCGGTTCAAGTGAGTTCAGATGAGTTTTGGGTGGGACAAAAATGTGACTGGAAAGCCCATTCGGGTGGGGAAAACGTGACTGGAACAGGGAGGCAACTGAGGAGCAGACTTCCTGGCACCAGGGGTGGAGACCAGGGGTGGTCTCAGGGCAAAATGATAATGATACCAAAAAAAATCGGTATCAATATCGGTACCAATTGCACTATTTCAAATAGTGGCTGAACCGAACTCCGCCGAACCGAACAACTGAATCCGAACTCGGTTTTCAAACCGAATGACCGAACAGCCAAACATCCGAACCGCGTTCTGTTCACACATCCCTAAACTGTACGCAGCCCTAAAGCACCTCCGCTGCTAACTTGCATGCAGACCTCAGAGCTTGTAGTAATTTTCAAAGAGGCTCCCAGAGGGGAAAAGATTCCTCACCCTGTGAAACTTGATTTCCTCTCTTTGTTGTAAGTCTGGAAGGTCGTGGCAATGGCAGTAAGACAGTTCTAGCCTTATTTTGAATTGTACTTGAACCTATGGGCTATTATGATTATACCTGTTACCAAGTCATTGGCCAGTGAATTTTTCTTTTCCTGCCCCCTCCCCTGAGGAAGCTGTTCCTGATGGTGAAACGTTTGGATAGAGGGCTGAATTAGAAGGCATTATTACAACTAGCTTTGGGCCTCTTCAGAGAATTTGGCAGCATCTCTGCAATGGAGCACGGACCTTTCATCTGTTTTTTCTACTCTTCCACTGGCCATTATTGTGACTAAGACTTTTGACTGTTGACTTTACACCACTATATTTTGGTCCTTTTCTGTTTATGCTTGAATGACTGACCATTAAATGTATTGTATTTTATAGTTCGGCTTTGGGATTGCAGATTTTTGTCTGTTTAGTCTATTAGATCTGCATCCCATTTTCCCCTCTGTTTCTTCTACTAGGGTGATAACTAACATGATATGACAGGTCTGCCTGAAACCATGATTTTAGGATCACCATACCTTCCTTTTGCCATAGTCATGCTCCATCATATTACTAGTGTCCCAAATAGAGACTGTGAATTTTTAGATGGGAGACCTTTCTCCCACTGCTTTAAAATGCAGCTTGGGAAAACCACCATGGGGGTGGCTGGGAATCAGATGCTGCTTGCTGAACCAGAAATCACCCAGGCATCATTGAAAACAGAGGTGCTGGGTGACTCCCAGACGTTCTGAGACGCAGACTAGGTAAGTCCTCAATAATCGAGGTCTTACCTAGTCAATTTCTCAAAACTTCTGTCAGTCACCGGTGCCACTGTTTCCAATGGTGCCCGGGCAACTTCTGATCCAGCAAGCAGTGTCTTATTCCCTCCACCACCTCCCGAGGGGGTTTCCCCAAGCTGCATTTATAGCAGTGGGAGAAAGCTCCCATCTAAAAACGCCCTCTGTAAAAGCCATGCTGGCAACATTGTTGGGAAATGCACTCTTGCAAGAAGACTTCAGGAGTTTAAAGCACCTGGGGGGTATTCTCAAGATCTGTATTTGAAGATGTGCTCTGAGTTCTCAAGCCTCATTCTGATGTCTCTCTGTGCTCAGTAGCCACCTGGTGATTGGGGATTCAGCCATTGTGCCTTAAATTGGTGGGTAATTGGGCCTTTGCTGTGGCAAGTCCCTCAATGCACATCTCAGTTCCTCCTCCTCATCTTTGAAAGGTGCCTGAAGATTCTTTTATTCTCCTCCCTCCAACTGAACTGATGCTTGACAAACTTTTAAATTATTGTTATTCTGAATGTTAATTAAATTGGTTGGTATTTACTGGACTCACTGAGTGCAGTGGGGGAAAACTGAAGTTTTTCCAAAGGATTTATTTGCTGACTTTTATATTCATTCTTTCGTCAGAAGCGTGAAAACTTTTTTAAAAAATAGTTGTTTTACAGGCAGCTTTGTTTGGTTATATGGTGTTTCTGAAATGGGAAAATTGCTGCTCTTTTATGTTCTGATAGCCCCACTGAATTTTGTCCCCTCTCCCTGAGCGATCTGATGCTTAGAAAAAAACACTTTTTTCTGAACTCTGAATGTTTAAATTGGTTGGGATATTTTCTGGGCTCACTGGCTACAATCCCAAGCAGGATCCGCGTGGCACAATGCAATCCCTGTGGAGATGCGTGCACTTTGCACACACGTGCGTGCACACAGGATACGTGCAGTGTGCGCAGGGCATGGAATCCCCCCCCCCCCATGAATGCACTGGGGGGGGGGAACACAGGTAGAACTAAAATGTTTCCAAAATATTTATTTGCTGATTTTTATTTTTTATGCAGTGTGAAAACTTCAAAATGCATGCTTTTTCCGCAGCTTTGTGTAGGTATTTCTGAAAGGGGGAAATAGTGCTACTCTTTTTTCTTGTGGTAGCCCTGTTGATCTTATGTTACTGGGACTCTCAGCATCTTAAGAGTGTTTTTATTTCCCCCCCCCCTTGTTCCTTGGTCTTGGAACTTGTAGGAAGGGCACTGAAAGTGTTATATAAATGCTTGACGATAATAATGATTTTGGGCACATTGAAACGAATGACATAATATCCACTGGATACAATGGAGGCAATAATAATGGGGTCAGTGAATGATAATGGGTTTTAATTGGCTGCAAAGCAATACTGTGGAGCTGCATATTTTGGGAGGGGGCAAGATTGTGGAATGGTGAGAAGGCACCATGGAGAGTGAGGCTTCGTTTCCACCTGTGGTGGCAGTGGCGACTACGGGAGGGGTGAGGGAAGACGGGGCAGTACAGAGGAGCCCTCCGACAGGAAAAGAGCTGGTGCAAACGAGGATCTTCTGCAGCTTCTCTCGCGCATGTCAGGGCGCAAAATCCTGCCCTGACATGTGCGAGAGAAGCCGAGGCAGATCCCCATTCTCACTGGCTCTTTTCCCGGCGGCGGGCCCCTTCAACTGCCGCATCTTCCGTCACCCCTCCAGCTGCTGCCACTGCTGCTGTAGGTGGGAACGCGGCCTATATGACAGAAATGCAGCACATGGTCTCTCTATCACTCCTACCAGTCATTTATCATTTTACCAAGAACCTTGTCATTCTACCTTGTCATGGTTTTCTTCCTATCATTCCACCCAATCCCTTGTTGTTGCACCCAATCCCCATAGCATCCTCCCTGTCATTCCATGCAGTCCCTCTTCATCTCAACCGCTAATGTGGCTTCTTCCCTAACATGCCACTCAGTCTGTCACTCCATTCACTCCCTATAGCCTCCTCCCTATTCCACCCCCTCTTCGTAGCTCCTTTTTTGTCATTCTACCCCTCCTGATTCTATTATTCCTCTTCCCTATTGGAGATGCAGCTCCATTATATTGCTTTAACGCCCATTTGTTTTTCATGTCTCTTATTATTGACCAATTGGCATTTGTGCTTCTTCTTCTGTTTCCAGTAGGCATTCCATGAGCGTCTTTAGACATAAGAAAGACTGGGTGTCAAAACTCCTAAGCACGTGTTTGGTCATTGTGTGTAAGCACCATAACAGTCCCAACACCAATTTGGCCACCCTTTGAACATCCATCGAACCTGCAATGTGAATTCCATTGCATTACAAGGACAATTTACTTGTTCCAGCTGAACACATGGTCAACATTGTGTCTAATGATATCGCGCAGTGTGTTAGCAGGTAGGGATGGGCGAACAGAACTCAGTTCGGAAATGCGGTTCAGTTTGAAAATCGAGTTCGGTTCAGAAGTTTGGTTCGGTCGACCGAACTATTCGAGTTCAGTCAAAACTCCGAACTTCTGAACAGAGTTCAGAAACTCAAACCCCATTGAACTAAATGGAATATTATCTTATAAGGATGGGCGAACAGAATTGAGTTCGGAAATTCGGTTTGGTTCAAAAATTGAGTTCGGTTCGGAAGTTTGGTTCGGTCAACTGAACTGGTCGAGTTCGGTCCAAACTCTGAACTTCCAAACCACGTTCGTCCATCCCTATTAGCAGGTACAACACGGGGAATTGAGGTGGAAGCGCTTGCGTGCTGAGAGCGGGTGGTGAGCAAAACACTGATTTGCCCCAAGATGGGCTGTGTGTCTAGCAGCGCCACATGATCAACATGGGGCCAAACCAGTGTTCATATCAAGGTCAAAACACACATTGAGACACCCATTGATGGGCATTTTTAGACACACATTAAAGTTCCAGATGCGTCAATCTTCTGGCTTTACAAGTCCACAAGTAAGTTCCGAATTCATTCTTCACACACACACACTGCCCTGAGACAGCCTAAAGTAGCTGCAGCTGTAAACGTGACAGGCTGCCATGGAAACTAAGTAACCACAGCTGCCTGGAGCAAAGCAGTTTGCCAGGAGACCCTTTTACACACAAAAGTTCTGGGAGAAGTTTCACACAGAAGTTCAAAGATCCAGATGTTTAAAATCTGGATGAGTGATTTAGACACACAGACAATTCTGGATGTTACAGCAAACATCCAGGAGAAACGTGTGTGTAAAAACACCCGATGTTATGTCTAAAGACACCCCATGTCATTTAATAATTCCATGTCATTCCAATAGGCATGTCCAATAAGCATTCCATGTCCCAGGATTCTGGCCTCTAATTGCCTGTAGTTTATAGATATGAAAATGTCTGCTTGAATTGGACCTTAACTAAGGAATTTAACCTCTGTTTGAAGTTCTGTTGGCTTTGGGACTGAGACAAACTGGTACAGCAGCAGAAGCTAGGGCCTTTTATTCCATCTGCTGTAGAGTTGCTGATCAGCCCTGCCCTTGCAGGCAAGCAACCCTTGAGCTAAAGCTTTAAGTGTTACTTTTCAACAGAGTATGTGACATGAGAGAGAAGTGAGGGAATGGTCATAGGGGAAAGACGTGCATCTAAACTTGAAGTCTTCTATGCTGTTTCCTAAGTATTATGCCTCATGCCTTCTCCCAAGTGAATTCAGCTATTCAGACCCACCTCCCTCCCAGCTGCAACTGAAGTGGGGGTGGGAATGAAGCAACAGTTTGTGTTCTTCCACACATACTAAGGGTGGTTTTACACGAGCACTGCGTGTGCAGGGTCTGTGGTCAATGCATGGGGCGGGGGTGTCGTTCATGTGGGTGTGCTTCAGACAAGCAGCCCCACTCATGCTGCCCCATCCATGCACCGCCCACCCTGTCCATTTACGGGGCACTCAGGCTTTTTCCGCAGTGCCCTGTGTGTAGACAGTGTAGGCGGTGCATGGGACATGGGAGCATGCATCGAATTCACACGAGCGTTCCCCCATGTGGACGGTGGGTGTCCATGCGTGGGGGTGTCTCGTTTAAAAACACCCATAGACTGAGGTTCAGACAGAGGCTTTCCCCCTACTTAGTTAATTAGTTATAATTAATTAGTTAATTAATCAGTGAATAGCAAATTCATTAATTAATTAACTTAGTTAATTAGTTATACAGCCTGGCCCTTGTTGGGTGGATTCTCTGGTGTGTTCTGAGGGCTGAACTTGGCATTTTCCAGGAAGGAACATTGTAAAGTTTCTCTTCTGTGTGGTTAAAATTTGACTGGTATGTATTGAGCACCCCAAATTTTCCTGAAGCTTTCCCTTACATTCCTGGCATGTACAGGGTTTCTCTTCAGTATGGATTATTATTTCTAAAAGTGAAAGAAATCACACACACACACACACACACACACACACACACACACGTAATGTTTCCTTACCGAATTGACTTAAACCCTTGACCTGCCAATTTTCTATTCTAGCCCCTGGCCTAAACGTCCGCCAGCCGCCGCTGTGTTGTAGTGCTATGGGAGATAGCAAATTCTACAAGAGACTTAAGACTCCTCTCTTCAACCCATTAGAAGGGAAACTTGAGTGACACTTGAGAAGAAAAGAGAACAAACAAAAGCTTTATTAGAGCTGTCTGCAACAGAGAGCGACTGACATTGTTAATTCAGTTGGTGTCCCAAAGATATATTAGCAGATACACTTAGAAGATATTTTACTGTTTATTCTTTGCTACTATACATCAACTGTGCATACTGGTTTGTCCTAAATCCTTACAAGGTGAATCCCTGAGATTGTGATCCCCTTAAGTGATTGCAAAGGACACAGCCCTTTGGAATGGTTCATGAGAACAATTTTCTCTAGCTTATAAACTGGCTCAGGTACAGAAAAATACCTGAAATATTTGGTTCGATTCAGGTATTGGAAATACAATGAGAGTATACCCATTTTTGCCTATACTCATTTCAGCTCTATCCTTTCTGTTTTCATGATCTGGCCTGCGGAGCCGGTCTTGATGACCCTCAAGCACTGAAAGACTGAGCGAAGGGGGCGAGATGAGGGCCTGCACTCAAGGAGAGGGGATCTGTCCATGGCACAGATCCATGACGGAATCCTTCCCTTTCTTCTTCCATGCAGAGTACCTGCCTTAAGCACCTCAAGCGAGGCCCCAGCTCTTATCTGGCCCTATGGATATTGTAATAATTTGGAAAGGGCCCATAGGAGGCAAAAAAGGTTCTCCCCCCAGCAGTAGGTCTTGACTTGTTGTGAGTGAATGGTGATGGGCAGAGAGCAGTCTCCTTGTTAGCTGGCACCTTAGTCCGACTCGCAGCACTGGTTTTCCAACTTGCCACTGCAAGCCACCCTCTCATATTCAGAAAGTGCCAGCAGTTGATGTGTTTTTCCATCATAAATAGCCAGTGTTCAAAAACAACATTTTTTCTCCAGTTTTTGCAAAACATAATTAATAACAAAACGTTTGGGAGTTAGTGGCAGAGACATTTTACAGAAACATTTATTATGCAAATAGCTAAACGAGCTGCATACATTTGCATCCAATTAAATATGATGTGGCAATGAGTAGCTGTAATGGAGCCAGTTTTATAATCTGCTTCCTACAGGGACCAACGCTTCTCTCGAGGGAGGATACATGAGTTTGAAATGCACCGCATGACCCACATTAAACAGGTCCTACTTACAGCATGGAAACTCTGGGTTGTTGTTTTTTTTTTTTTAAATTAGGCATGTGTTTTATAGTAAGCAGAAGAGGAATGAGGAGAAAGATTTATGGCCTGACTCCCTAACCTTTTAAAGGTCTTAATTCTTTTTTTATAATCTTTTCCTAGGTGCTCTTGCCTGCCTGCCACCATATTGATGCCTACTAATTTATCATCTCTGTTTTACTTTAATGTAGGCTCCGTGTCCCACAACCCCTCCTCAGGGTCCCAAAATACCTCTTAGGGTGAGCTCTCTAGCTCCCAGCTCTGTCTGCTGCACTGTTCTTTCTCTTACCAGCACCATCCGGGTCCAACCAGGGCCCCTGCCACTGGCCACACTCAAACCCTGGTTTGCGTGAGTCTCCTTGGAGCCGTCTCCAGTGCTCGCTGGAGCTCCTTGTTCATTTCAGGCTGCTGCACTGCTTCTCCACCTGCCAGCTCCACATGTTAATCCCAAGTGGCTGCAGCCTCCACTCCACTCTGCTGCTGGTGGAATCTCCGGCCCTACGGCTGAGGTCAGGACCTACCTACCACCCCACAGGTGTCTGGTAGGTGCACCTGTGCCCTTAACTCAGTTTTTCTCTCTCTCTTGTCACTCCGCCCCTTCCCTCCAGGCAGCGGTCTACTTTTAAAGGACCATCTTCCTGTGTGGCCTGCTGCTCTTAAAGGGGCCACTCTCTAAAGCCCCTTGTGGAGGGTGCACCCCTGCGACCCTGTGACAAACAGCGATAGAGCACCCGGGTGTTGTTTGTTTTGGGTATTTCATTTGTTTTCATGTTGTTTTTGCCTGCCAGTGTCCATTGCTCCTGACGAAAACGAACGGGAACAAGCTTAGTACATGATTCATGTACTAAGCTTGTTCCCGTTCGTTTTCGTCAGGAACAATGGACACTGGCAGGCAAAAACAAATAGAAACAATACAGGAATGCAGAAAAGATTTGAATCAAACCAATGAAATTTGTAAAAACAAAACAAAAAAACCCAGGTGCTTGATCGAGTAGAGTTTGCTGCTCAGCTTGTTCGTTTCAGGTCAGATTGTCTGAACCATAACGACTCTGTGACTCTGTCTGGATTTGATGGGTGTGTTCATTTTTGAGGGTACTCCTGTCAGCGCTAATGGAATCCATTACTTTGGACGTTCAGCCCCTCCCAGCCTGTATTAGGTGTATTCTCACAACAGCCCTGTTGGGTAAGGGAGTGCTGTTACATTCATCATTTTACATGTAAAGAACAGGGAGATCAAACCCTAGACCCAGGGGAGTCAGGGCACTGTGCAAATGGAGGAGTGAACCCCCTCCTATCTTAGGTCTGTTTGATGGACAAACTCCAAATCACTGATCAGAAAAGAGATGTTACTGAAACTAATTTTTGATGTTCAATTAAACAAGGCATCCAAGGGCTGGATGAAAGCAGCCATTCAAATTTCACGGAAAAGTTCCCTGAAATCCGTACAGTTTTCGGGATTCTGATCAGTATTCCAATTCAAATAAAGTTCTGATCGGAATTCCGAACAGCGATTTGCATACGAGCAAAATGGCCTCCACTGTACAACAAAATTTTGTTTTGCCATAAAACAAAATTGTGCCGGCTCAAATTGCCGAAATCACTTTCAGTCTGTCCAGTTGGAATTCCACTCGGAATTCTATCCAGTCTAAATTCCAGCTGGACCAATCAATCCGCCCAGTTCTGCTGGAAATGGAAACTCGGCAGAATTTCAGCTTCCCCCCGTGACATCCCCACCAGCAGGCACCTGACACATAATTACAGCACCCAGGCACCAGAATACCAGGGCTACCTTCCGTTGCAGGCAACTGTGATGCTTCAGGAAGAAAAAGAAGGGGGAAAAAAACCCAATTGCACATCTCTGCCATTGAGCAGCTGTCTGGAAACACCACATGCTCTGCAGAGGAACTGGAAGTACTCATCTACTCTTTCAGCAATGCTGCCTCTAAAGCAGTAAAATGAAAACTGTGGCTGTGTATTAGGGTTTTACGACCATTTAGATTAACGAGACTTACAAGGTTCCTGGACTAGGATGTAAAACAAAGCCATGCAGATCTTATGTGGATAGCAGTGAAAAACAGGTGTTTTCTCCTGCAACCAGAGAGAACAAGCAAGACAAACAGAGCACTGGTAGCAATAAAATTAGGCTTTTTCTGGCAACCAATTGCGCGATCTTTCCTCTGAATGCTAGAACAATGGTTGCCCTCAAATGAGGTGAGGGTGTGCTGCTCCACCCAACTTCCTGCTGCCACTAGCAGGTCTTATATGCTGGCTGGCAGCCAACCAACCAGGAAGCTGAGGTGTGTGACTGGGGCTAGTGGTGCAGATTCCCCCCTAAACATTTGAGATGTCTCCCCCCTCCATTTTATTGAATCTCATCCCTCCTCCCACCCCCCAACCTAATCACCCAAACCTCCAGTCCTGGTGACTTAGTTGCTCATCAGAAGGGGTGAGAGGGGGGAATTCGCCTTTTGTTAGGGGATTTCCCCCCTCTAATTTTTTTTCCCTCTTCCCCCAAAAAATTTAAGTGAGGACATGCTCCTCAAGCTGCCGCCCTGTCTACACCCCTGATGGGGGCTGAAGACAGACAGACAGGGACATGGTGAGGGCAAGACAGAAAGGCCTATTAAGGCGCGTAGCTGGGCCTAAGGTAAAGTAAAACAGTGATGCTGAAGGCCCAGTCACCACTTTGGGAACCCTGGGGGTGCAGGTTCAAGACCCAGGTTCTGACTCTCCTGCTTATCATTCCATTATTTCCCCATTGTCCTCAAAGGTTTTTATTATTTTCTAGAAGGACAACCGGGAAGGAGGTGCCTCAGGTTTGACTACCAGTCTTTTTGTCTCTCTCTCCTGAAAGAGAGACAAAGTGGCTCAAATGATATATTTTATTGGCTGGATCAACTGTTGTTGGTGGAAATATTAAGCAAGCTTTTGGGTCACACAGGGTCATTCCTCAGGCATGTAGCATAGCCAGTCAAAATATATAAACTGAGCAAGTGACCAGTATATGTGCCTATGGCATGAGTGGGAATGAATAGAACAAGTTGGAAGGGAGATATTTTCTTCAGGTTGTGAAGATTACATTGTATGCAACGAATTTCGATATCTTCCAATGCAATCCAGAGAGAGAGCTTGGACGCCATGTTGGTCCTAAAAGAGTGTGGTTGCTGTCTCCCGAAAGAGGGACAGAGTGATTCATCACCCAAAGAGGGACTGTCCCTCCTTATAAGGTAGGGTATATTAAGTCTCAAAATGGGGTCAGGCAGGAAAAATTGTTGGGAGTCACCAATGCAGGTCTTAGGACAGCCCAAGAAGAAACATGTTGATTTTCGGGAAACAACCAAGTGGGGCTAAATATAACTTGAAATTATTCTTTTCTTCAGCCCTCCTCCTTTGAACTGAATCATCCATGACTGTTCAGACAAGCAAAGTCCTTATAGATAGAGTCCCTCATACTGTGCTCTTCCTGTTCTGTGTAATGCATGGTGTGGGCCAACTAAAATGTTATTTATGGGGCTGCATTCAGTGTGACTTGTTTATAATGACCATAATAATCACCATAACTATTTCACTTATTTCAACTGCTTTCCAATGTATCTTTTAAAGAGACCATTATACAGCTTACCACATTTCTGGCTGCTTATTATGTAAATCAGGCGCAAGAGTGCTTTGTGTTTCATGGACAAAATGTGTTTTATAAGATAAGATGCCTGGTTTTTTACCCCTCAATGTATCACAATAAATCAATGGGAATGGACAATTGAACTGGAAGCCTGATCTATCACAAAAGGAAGTATATAGTATTCAGGATGTGCAGAATCTGGAGAGAAATGTGTCCTCTATAACTGCAGGCTGAAAGAGGAAGGGGGCCACCGGTTTAGTTAAATAGAAGACCTAGTGGATATGCTGTGGTAGGTTAAACTTGGACCTATGAGACCAGGGTTCAAATCCCATCTTAGAGGTGAAGTTACTGACTGATCTTGGGTAAGTCACTGGGTAAAAACAGATGTGATTTGGGCCTGCTTTGGCCTGAGACCTGGGGCGGCTGGTGCATATGGACACTTGGGGCAGTGACCTCCTTGTTCCCATGGCCACCCCCCAGCCTGCACCCACATCCCCCAAACCTTTTATCTCACCTCTGGCACTGCCGCACCTGTGTGTGGCCTGCTGCCCTGGAAACACCTCCCAGCTGGCAGGGCACTCTCTGTCTGGAGTGAACACCCAGAGCATCACAGCCAGAAGGTGTGGCCAGCAGCAGGCAATGGGTTCCAACTGGAACCCAGCAGCCATTAGAATCATACCGCCTAGGCAGTCCTGCTCCTGGCTTCTCTCCCTTCTGGCCCTGGCTGACCTGGTCTGGCAGGCTGTGATGTGAGGTGGGTCACTTTCCAGAGTGAACACCCAAAGCATCCTAGCCAGGAGGTGTGGCCAGCACTGCAGTAGGCAATGGGTTCCAATGGGAGCCCAGCAACCATTCGAATCAATAGCCTGGCAGGGCACTTTGAAAAAACGCTTCCCAGGGCAGACCCTCTGGCTTCTCCTTCCCTCTCCCTTCAGTGGGCGGAGCCAGACTGCCGTTTCAGTGCAGCCAGTTTTATCCACATGGCCGTGGCTGCAGCTGCCTGCTCCTGTCTGGCCACTTTTAGGGCCCTTGGGCACCACTTCAATTAAATATTTGTTTTTCTTCCCCTGGGCAGATTGGAAGCCTGGGGTGGGGAGGGCAGATTGGGGGGAGTTGTGTGCTTTCAGATTAAATTGTGTCCCCTGCTTGTCCCCATGTGCACTGTGGTGGCTTGCTTCTAACCGGCTGCTTCTTAAGTGAATAAAGATACGGTTGTTTTTTGTTTTTGTTTTGCCTTGCTTGCATTTCCCCTGGGTAGACTGGGTGGTGGTGTTGGTGTTAGGGGAGGGGTAGGATTTGTGACCCCATGTGCACAGTGGAGGACTTAGTTCTAACCTGCTGCTTCTAAAAGTGATTTTAAAATAAATAAATAAATAAATAAATAAATAGAGGATTTGCCTTTTGTGTTTCCCCTGGGCAGATGTGGGTGGGGGTGAAGGGAGCTTTTTGCCTCCTGCCCCAATGTGCACTGGACTTGCTTCTGCTTGGTTGCCTGTTTTCCCCTGAGCAGATGGGTGTGTGTGTGTGTGTGTGTTAAAGTTCCGGATTTTTCAATCTTCTGGGTTTACAAGTCCACAAGTAAGTTCCGGATGCATTCTTCACTTCACACACACACACACACACACACACACACTCTGCCCTGAGGCAGTTCCTGGATGCATTCTTCATACAGACACACACACACACACTGCCCTGAGGCAGTCTAAAGTAGCCGCAGCTGTAGACGTGACAGGCTACCATGGAAACCAAGTGACCACAGCTGCCTGGAGCAAAGCAGTTTACCAGGAGAACTTTTTACACACAAAAGTTCTGGGAGAAGTTCTACACAGAAGTTCAAAGAGCCGGATGAGTTATTTACACACACAGAAAGTTTAGGATGTAACAGCAATTATGTAGGACTCAGGAGAAATGTGTGTGTGTGTGCCCTCATCTCTGCTCCCTTATCCCGAGTTCAGTCTTTTAGTATTTGGGGGCAGGAAGTGGATACAGGGGCCAGATCTAGAAGCTGGAAAAGAGCATAAAACCTCACCATTGGCCACATTTGGCCCCTGAGCCTGAGGTTACTGAATAGATTTGAGGGGGTGAGATTTGTTTGTGGTGGCCCCATCATGAACTGGACTTTGGGGTTGGTTGATTGCTCTAAAATTACAGGTTTGTTTTTGTTGTTGTTGTGTTCTTTAAAGAGTTTGCCTGTTTCTGTGTTGCCACCTCATGTTTGTAAGTGTTATGGATTTGGGGTCCCCCCTGGGAATTTAGCTTCCTGTTGAGATTAATTTCTCCTGGAATGCAAGTCATTGTATAGGGCCATCAGCCGCACCTAAGCTTGTCTGCCAGCCCTATGTCTTAAAACAATGGTTTGGGGTGGGAGATGCTGAGTACTGAGTGGGATGGCTTTTAGTCTATGGCCGAGATGAGCGGCGCGTAATTGCGCATCAGGATTGTGCCTAATTTGAAATGGCCGCATGTATTAATTACACGAGACGGAAGCGGGGTATTATGCGCATATTATGGCGGTTGTGCATTTTTAAAGTCCGCGAATTAAATACCTCACAATCGAGGTATTTAATTCACAGACTTTTAAAATGCGCAACCGCCACAGTTTTCCTGGCTTGGGGGGGTCTGTCAATCGCCATGGCCAGCAGCCATGAATGTGCCTCCTTGGCTGCCATGTGTGCCAGTCATGGAGGGGGTGGGGTGCTGGGAGCACAGTACGAGTGGGATTGCCTGCCCACACGTTTGTTGTGCTCTCAGCTCTACCTGGGCGGTGTGGCTTGCAGGACGGCTCCCGGCCACAGTCACATCAGGTCAATGCCCCAACTTGAACTGGATTGTGTTGCCTGGGATTTTATGCCCCAGGGTGGGTTGTGAATGCAGTACGCTGCCATCAGATGTGGTTTTACCCACTGCCTTTCAGCCTCAGTTCCCTTTTTATCAATTGGAATAATAATAATAATGACCGCCATCATAGGGTTGTTGTGAGGGTGACCTAGATAAGGATAGAATCATAGAGTCCCAGAGCTGGAAGGGACCTCAAGGGTCATCCACTCCAGGCCTTTTCACCACCACAGGACCTGCCACACCCAGGGCTTGTACAGCTGAAATGAAAAGCTATTTTCCTTTTAGTGAAAAAAATTGCAGAAATGGAATGGGCAATTTTTGCAGAAATAAAAAAAAAAATTGGAAACAAAATTTCAGCCTTATAGCGGAAATGAAAAACAGACAGAACTTGCTCACATCGTTCGGTCAGCCCTCATGCATGTTGGATGCATGTAGCCCCAGATCCCCCAGGGATGGCAGTGCACAGAGGTCCCTTCTTCTCCCAGACCTACACCACTAGCCTGCTGGAGGAGGCAGCCAACGCCCCCCCTCCCCAAGTCCGATGCCACCACCCTGGCAGCGGGTTCTCCTTCCTTGGGCAGCCAGCCGATCCATGTCTGCAGCTCAACTGAACATGTGGTCATGCTGTGGGGGGAGCTGGATCAGGGCCCAGGAAGTGGGGGTCACCAGGGTCACCAGCCCCTTGGCTCTCAACATGCCCAACAGCTGATCCCCAGACGCAATGGCAGGGGTGGCTGTGCTTTTGACTGCCCCCTCCAACTTGCTGCCCTCGGCGGCTGCCTATATGGTAGTGCTGGCCCTGGTCACACCCTAACTCTCTGCACAGAAAAATTCATCACAGAAGAAATGGAGACTATTTAAAAACCTGCCACAAGTAGCGGCAGGGACCAACCAGAGCACACCGATGCCTGAAAAAGCAGCAAACAATTTTAGAAAAAAAAAGATCCAAATTAATGTCTCAAACAGGGGAGCCACCCCCATGCTGCAGGGGAAGACAAAAACCAAATTGGTTACACCCAGAGCGTGTGTGCAGGCCCCCCAGCCAGGCACCTTGTCACAGGGCAGTTTTCCTGTGGGCAACTGGCCCTTTAAGGAGGTGCAGCTTCAGAGTTACAAAGGAGGAGCATCTCCCAGGCTAATAGAATGAACAGCTGAGACTGAACATGGCAGAGCCAGCCCAGGGTTGAAAGCCAGAGCAAGGCTCAAAGTAACGGGAGCCTGCGAGGAGGTAGGAACTGTCTGGGAGCCTTGCCCCAGAAAGAGAGCAAGACAAACCCAGCTCAGAGGGTGCTGCCTGCATTGGAGGATTGTCATTGCCTTAGCTGAAGGCTTGGTAGGCTGCAAGGGGGTTTGATCCTGGTTGGCTCACAGAGACTGGAACGTATTGAGAGACTGAGAGATGTTTACATGGAGAAGCCCCTAGCCTCTAATGTCTGAACTGTATAGATATAGGATTCCATGTGGATAGAACAGCGTATTGGGGTAATTTTAGATGTGGCGGGCCCGGAGGCCCGCCACACCCAGTCAGGAATCAGTCCGGCCGTCCTTCAGACATGCCGGCCTGATTCCTACAGGGGATCAGGAGGGGGCGGGGCTGCATGGCACGACGTGCGGCCGTACAGCCCCGCTCCCCTGTGCTCCCCCGGCCGGCTGCCTTCCGGGAAATAGGCAGGCACAGCAGCCAATGTGGCCGCTGCGTCCGATCCTGCATCGCAGTCTGGACCACAATCCGGGATGGGACACCGTAATAGACGTTACTTTTGGCTGATCCCGGATCGTGGTCCAACTAACCACGATTCTGGACCTCCGGGCGGTCAGAGGTTCAGAATCGTATTATTGTGATTTCTGCCGGAGGTTCGCTGTGGTGAACATCTGGCAGAATGCATAACAGATGCTATGGGACAAACGGCCACCACAGGGGATTCACTGTGGTTGACCGTGGTCTTGTAACATCTGAAATTACCCTTGGTGAGAAACTAGAGAATACTATGCGGAAATAAAAACCCATGGAGTTAATTCCTTTAAGAGACAGTGACTTGATTGGGGCTACATCCTGCAAGGACTCACCTTGGGTTATCCTTGGCCCTGCCACATGATTATACCACCCAGGCCTCAGAATCCCCATCAGTTCCACCTCCAGCTGCAGACTATTTTGATAGGAAGAAAGAAAAACAAACAAACCCAAAATGTATCCTTGGGCGAAAAAATATTTTCCCCCTGTAGCATCCAATAGAAACATCTCAGGTTGTGTGTCATAAATTTATTTTAAAACTTCTTTGCTCCCACAACTGCCCCTGGAGCGTATTGCCATAATTCACTGCTCTGATGGTTAAAACCTTCTTCTAATTTCTAGACTAAATTTATTTATAACTGGCTTGAATCCATTTGTTCGTATACCCACAAACTGCTTTCGTTTGAACAAATCCTCCCTTTCTATTGTGTTAACTCTCCTTTTTCAGAGAGCATTAAGTCTGTTTCTACAGAACCTCATTCTGTAGAATGAATTGTATAATGTTGTCTACACTCACATTCTTAACTTCATTGTATGAGCTGTATACAATTTGTATACATGTAAATAACAGACAATGCACTCTGAAAAAATTGTTCCTTGCCGATTATGATAATAAATTAAAGTTTAATAATGGAAAAATGTGAAAGTTTAGTTATTGATTAAAATGAATAAAAGTATGTATGTTAAGGAATTAAGTACATATATTACATGTATGTTGATGT
>QEPC01009472.1:13016287-13031998 GCA_003113815.1 Sphenodon punctatus | reverse complement strand
CTGAGGGATTCCTGGTTTTTGCATTCCTTGCAGTGCTGTTTGAATTTGATTTCAGTTTGGCCTGTTTTAGCCTGAGTGTTTTGTTGTTACATTTATAAGAAATGTTGCCCTTTTGCAGGGACCCAGGACTGTTCTGGAGTTACAGTTACACAGAAAATGATGAGTCATCTCCTTAAGAGATGGGGAAATGAAACCTGGTGCAGACGCAGGGTGGGGTGAGTGCTGGGGTCACGTCTCTGGGAGGGGTGAAATACGAAGGCCAGCACGGGGCAGATGCGGCCTTTGCCTTTCAGTCACCTCACTCCTTCCTCTTCGTCCTTAAGGGACAACATCGCCCTTCCCCACCCACACCGTGCAACATGCGCTGAGGGGAGTCACAGCGATCACACATTGGGGGCTGGTACTTGAGGGTGCGTCTGAGGCCAGTTCCATGGTTAACAGATTAATGGTTGTTGTTACTGGACCCAAATTACAAGGGCAATTTACCTCACCTAGCTTACTGGAATTGGAATAAAGATTGCGACTGTTAAAACCCACATTACTGTTTTACTTGGGTAATTTCAGACACAGTGCCACCACAGTCAACCACACTGGATCACACTGGATCTAGTGTGGTGGCTGTGATGGCGGGAACGTCTGTTTGACCCCCGCCAGATGTTCACCACAATGAATCTCTAGTGGGGGGGTCAAGGCTAACCACGGTTCTGGCTCTGAGACTGCCCTCAGGGCCAGAACCGTGGTTAGACTCGCCACGATCAGGAAAGGGGCAAAAGTAACGTCGGTTACATTGCCCCATTCTGGAATCATGCCCCGAACCACGATACGGGATCAGGCACAGCGGCCTCATCGGCTGCTGCGCCCACCTGTCTTCCCAAGGGTGGGCGGGTGGCCGTCGCAGCGTGGGGTGGGGGGGGCCCAAGCAGCTGCACGTCGTGCTGCTAGGCCACACCCCCTCCCAGATCCCATAGAGTGATGGGGGCTGGCATGGATCCCAGTCCAGGGTTCAGCATGTTGGGCCTCCAGGCCCAGCACGTCTGAAAATGCCCCTTGTCTCATTCCTGGATGCGCCAACAATGATCTGTTGGATACTTCTCTGAAGTGACTGAGATTGGCCACTGTCTGAGACAGGATACTGGTCTCGATGGACCATTGATCTGACCCAACGTGGCACTTCTTATGTTCAACAATGTCTGAAAAACATGGAGGTAGCAAAGTCAAGAATTCGAAAGCTAGGAAATGCTGCAGTGAAGGCTGTTTGCACACATGCATCATGATACAGCCTTTAGTCAGTGGATCCCACCTTGTTTTGTACAGTGTACACCAAGATTAGATGGGACTCTAGCAATTTGAAATTGAGGAGCCCCACAGAGGAGCCATTGGTCTAGTACTCCGCTGAAACCAGCCCTGCGGTTCCATGTAACACAGGAGGTGTGGTTAGCCAAAGGGATCCAGCAGGGCATTGATTCAAATCCCAAACACTTCTGATAATTGCCCTGAGAAACACGTCTGCCCCAGGGAACTGAAAGCTGGCAGCACGGCATGCCAGCCTTCCTCCGAGTGCGGGTCAACACTCCGTGTCAGAATACAGCCCTGTTCCATTCCACCACGCACCTCCTGTCTTAGGTTTTCCCTTTGCTGAGATACAAGGAAACGGGTTCCCGCTGAGTCCAATTGGGCTGCGTCACTTGTTTCCTGAGCTGCTGCCATTCACGCCTTGATGGAGAATAAGCAGTACAGCTGTAGGGGAGAGAAGGTATCAATAGGAACTCCATCTTCCCCTCCTCTTGCTCTCTCTCTGTACACACATCATGCAGCCTCCTCTCCTTAAATTTTCCATACAGCAAACAATGAGACCTCTCTCTGCCTGCTGATAGCAGAGCAGCAGGTGCTCAGTGCCCATTAAACTGAAAGCTCAGAGATAAAAATAATCTGTGCAGCAAAATGCATAGGACTGGCAGGGGTGTGTGTGGGGTTGCTACAGTGGAACATTGATGCATCTAATAATAACCCCGTGTGTCTCCACAGCTGGGTCTCCCCTGCACAGGAGGGGAGCGTTATTTCCTTTTGCCCACCTGCCATCAACTTCATTTCATTACTCAGAATGGCTATTAACGGCCATGTCCCTCTTTCGCCGTTCACATGTCCAGCGAGGGAGTTTCTGTGGAGAGAGCTTGATTGAAGGAGAGTGCTTGGATTTTGCATCTAACATAATAAAGGTGGGCAATTTACAGCCAACGGTTTCATTAGCCCTTGTCCTTGTTCAGAAAGCCCAAGGCCTTGTAACCTGTGCCAGCATGATCAGTAGCAAGACAATTAGGAACGTGTTTCTGGGCGGGGCCGGGAAGAAGGCAGAAACCATGAAGAGTAATTTGTTAGTGTGATGCACAAGAGGGGAGTCCATGTTCAGTCTCAGCTGTGTTTGACAGCAGGTCCAGACAATGATGCCATTTTTAATCCTTTTCCTTGTGTGGAGTTGACTGCACATAAACCTACCATGTGCTAGAAGGCAGTGCAGCTGGACCAGGATTCCTGAGTTCCATCCCCTCTTCTGGGAGATGATTGTGTCCTCGTGGACAGAAGGCAGATTGGGGATTTATTCATTTATTTATGTATTCATTTCAATATATTATCCTGTCCTATTCCAAGGGCACAGGATGGGTTTTTTCAACACATAAAAGCATAAATGAATGTCTTAAACAAGGGAGGAAAGATTGATACATGCCCAGCGTGTCCATACATGCAAAGCATAGGCTTTCTTTACACACACCCTGGCCCTGGCCCCCCTGCCAGTGTATTCTCTCCTCCGCTGCCCCCGCTGTCTATACCCCCAGCCCCCACTGCCCTCTGGCTGCCTCCCCTAGTGGTCACCCTCACACTTAGCACTAAGTCCCCTGGTCACTGGGCACCGGGACATCACGCCATGTCACAGCCATTGTGACATGGCCGGGCAGGGACCAGTAATGGCTGTACCATGCCATTAGGGGTTTTTAGACCCTCATATCTCTGGAACCCTTTAACGCACAAACATGCGGGGGGGGAGGGGGGGAGGACATTTTGGCCTTGTCTTGGTGACACCTTTAAAACGAGGTGTCACACATCTGCCTGGCTGGTGTAGTTCTAGAGATGATACAGGGGCACAGACAGACGCGACTGCCGCATAAGACGTTCCCTATTACGCTTCACATAAAGAACACCCAATAAAACCATTAAAAATCCCTTATCCTCACCCTCCCCAAACCCTTTCCCTGCCTTCCAAATCCTACCTGACTACATACAAAGGTGTTGCATTGCCTCTTGAAGCTGAACAGGCTTGGGTGAACCTCCAAGATGGAGTTCCATAATTGCGGGACAGTCACGGAGAAAGCCTCTCTGCAGGGCCGGACTTACAGGCAGGCAACATAGGCACCTGCATAGAGCAGCAGATTTTTTTTTTTGGAGGGGGGGAAGCAGTTTTGGGGGGTGGGGGTTTCTGTTCTCAGCCTGTGCCAGGCTGGCCGATCATGGCTCCCCCTCCCCCCCCTTCCACTGCCACAACTGCACTGCCTCACCCACATAGCGCGCAGCCTGGAGGGGGGAGCCCCATCCATTCTCCCCTGGATAAGCACTGTTAAGCCCCCCCCCCAAGAAAATGTGCTCCGTGGTGGTGCCAAGTGCAGAGGAAGAGATTGTTCGATGCTGGGCACCTCCATTGTCTCGCCCCCCCCTGCCTCAGATGGCAACCCACATGCACCAGAGCTCAGGGGTGGGGAGGCAGCCTGAGTTGCCCTAGGGGTGCTAACTAGGGCTGAAGCGGCAGCAGCTTTTACCACTCCGCGATTCCATTCCGCCATTTCGGAATTGCCCACGCCACACTGCGGCTTTTCTGCCGATATTCCGCTAATTCCACCGGCATTCTGCAAATTCAGAAACTATCGGAAAAATTGCAGAATTGTCTGAAACTGTTGGAAAACCGCTGTTCCACTATTTTGTGGCGCTGGCGGAACAGCGGAAATAGCGAAAATGGCATGTTTCTGCTATTTGTGAAGCCTGTGGAAGTAGCGGAATGAAGTTAGCGGAACTGCGGAAGTAGCAGAATGAAACTAGCGGAGCGAAAGCCTCTGCCATGCCGTACCACTAATTGCGGAAACACTGTTTCCGGCGGAAATAGCTACCGCTGCGACTTTCCGCTACAGCCCTAGTGCTAACATCCTAAGTCTGGTCCTGCCCCTCTCTGTGTCTTTTCTCTGCAAAGTTTATGGGCAGATGGTACATGCAACAAGGGAGCTTCTGGCAGCTCTCAGAGAGCACAATGGGACATGAGGAAGGAGGCGCACTCTCAGATATGGGACTCTTCTGGATTCTTCTTCCATTTCGCTGAGAGAGTGTGTGACGGAGAGAGTGGTTTGTGTAGGGATTGGGAGTCAGGAGTAGAGCAGAAAGAGCAGATGTTCTTGAATTTGTGAATTCTATTTACAATTTCAGATAACCCTCCAAGTAGCCATACAGTTATTCACAAATGAAATAAATTAACAAGAACATTTAACGTTCAATTAATAATGCATATTAATTTGCAACCAAAATGATATTAATATATTTGCTTATTCTGTTATTTCCATTATTTTGGATTCTGTCATTTATTTTGGTGTTTCTGTTACTCTGCTTGGGCACCATTTTGCGCTGTTGTGTGGTGCGCAATAGAGCTACCACTGCCAAAACAGAGTGACCAAGATGACTAAAACAAAGTGAGAACCAAATAGTGGTCTTTAATATCCACTTTATCAGGCCCAATTCAAAGGGGGTCAAATTGTGGGATGTGCTATTTCCCCCTGACATCCATTTCAGGTTTTAATGGGACACAAGGCTGCTCATGGGCTCTCTCTCTGGTTCTCACTTTGAGGACTACGGCAAGTCACTCCTCCTTTATGCCACCTGTAAAATGTGGAGAAGATTCCTTTCCCTAACTTGTCTGAATATGTCCACCCAGAGATGTAGCTACCATGAAGCACGGGGGGGGGCTCAGCTGAGCCTGGACTCTAAGTCACTAGGAAACTTTCAGAGTGGGCAAAGAGCAAGCAGGGATAACGCTTTGTCCTCAAACACTATAAACATTTTCTAGTGATGCTCAGGCCCCTTGCAAAGTGACCCACCAAGAAGGGGGATTTCAGAGTGGACAGGGGTGGAATGTTGGCCTGACTGAATCTTAAAACTTCCTTCCTGGTGAGGAAGGATTTCGCCTTGGAATAGGAGGAAGGCCTTGGGTGTAAACAGATTGACGGCAGCTCCCGAGGTGCCCCCATTACTGCCAGGTTGACCGGTCCATCTAAAGGGCACCCACCAGATGTTCAACCCCGGAGCAGACTGTGGTTTCTCCAGGGAAGCCCCACTGACAGCGCTCTGGAAGATCAAGGAGCACTCCATGCGAAGCAAACCAATTAAACCCAGAGCAACAGCCAAACATGGAGCTTCTGTACGTCAGTTGGGAGGACTCGTGCAGCTCCACACCCATCAGTCCATTGCCCCATTCAGCACCATGGAGTTACGGGCACTGGACTAGAGCATCAATTGAGCACCCACAACTCTATAGTGTGTATGTGTGTGTAGTGTGTGTGTATGTGTAGGTGGGGGGTGGGGGGGAGTGCTGCGCATGTGGTCTGGAGACACCGCCAGTCCATCTGTTGTAGACCCAGGTGGAGCTGCTAACCGGTAGTCATGGTGGTGGGACCCCAAATCAATTCTGGGCTCTGTCAGGCTCACCATCCATCTAACAACACCCCCTGTCCCCCCTTGTCTCTGAGGGGTCCATAATTGGAACATGAGCCTTGCTATGTCACTGCTTCCACCAGGCTTTGTCGAAATACTTCAAGAGTCTTGGAGCAAAAAGCCTTATTCAGAGAAGCACCTTGGTGCATTGGGGCAGCTCAGATAAGGCCTTGTACTCCCAGCTTTGCCATTGACCTTCTGGATGACTTTGGACAAGTTGAGTCCCCAACCCTTTGTCTTCATTTTCCTGTTCCGTAAAATGGTGATGATTTTTCTTTTATGAAGGACTTTGAGAGCTATAGGTGAAAAGCCCCAAGAAAGACCTTGGTTGCTTATTTTATTAAGGATACAAATGCCGCTACATTTCTGCCCTTTATACTTTAGGAATTTCCCTTTGTGATGAGGGCAGGGTTCCTGAGGTAAGAAAGACAATCTGTGAGAGAACCCCATTGCACCATCAAAAAAAGTGCATTTAAACTTCTTGGGAATGACCTGTTTTGCTAATTTCGTGCAGTATATTGTCATGCTGACTCCCAAACTAGAGAGATGGTTGGACTGAACGGGAGCAGCTCTTAGGTACTTGAAACAAGCAGCCACTTATGCAGAGATAAATGTCAAGGGAACGGTCTTGATTGAGCGTAATCTGAAGGGGACGACAGCATTATCACTCAATGGGTGAAGCCTTTTTAAAAAAAAAATAAAAATCTGCAAACGATGAGTAGTGAGCTGTGTGGGTTCAATGGCTGTAGAATTGACCTTCGCTGCATAATTAAGGCTGGGCTCTTCTGCTGGGATTTGCCCTCCAACAGGAATTTCTTTGCGGATGCAAAAGGCCACTCAACCCCACTTGATTAAATTTAATGGTAGGTCTGTCAAGAGCAGATTTTTAAGGAGAAACTGGCCTGTGGAGCTCAGTGCTGTTCTTGGGTTTAGGGAGTCGTGGATGGCAGCTGGATTCTAAACAGTGGCTGGATGCTTTTGTGACCCATAATATTATCTGTCATTGCATGTGCTCAGTGGAAGGTCACCAAATCTCCTGCAGCAGGGCATGAACCCATGACTCAAAAGGACACGGGTGGCTCCCTTCACCCACCACATGCAGTTTTGCGTCGTTAGCAAGGTGCAACAAAGGTCAGTAGGGACTGTGTCTTTCTCATCTGGATTTGGTAGCACTGTGTGAAATGAGAGTGTGTCCGTCAGGGCCAGATTGTGTCCTTCATGCTCTCTGGAGGACATGGGGATATTTCACAAAGGTTCCATTAAGACATCATCATTACCGCCCACTGCCCCCCTCCTCTCCATACAGACAGACTCCCGCAGCAGGAAGCTTGCTTTGCCTTTAGTCTACCACATGGAGGCATCATCCATGATGTCTGAACTGATCTATGTGGTAACATCAAAGAAGTCCATGGCAGAGGTGCCGTGGATATTTTCAGAGGTGCTGCTACTGTAACTTTTTTGCCAATCAGCTACATTCCTGAAGGCTGTGGATTCTATTTCTACTTGGTCTTACACTGGATGGCTGCTTCCAGTCCACTAAGGTGTGGTGGTGGATGGAGTCAAAGGATTGGGGAAGTCAAAGGCAGGGAGGCATGGTGCTGGCTGGCTACATCGCTCCCTCATGCACCAGTTGAAATGGTGTGTCTTAATTGCACTGGTTCAATGAGCCACCAGACTGATGGGCCTCATGGCTCAGGACAAACTTTGTCTCCCTCTCGTGTCCCCTCCCACCTATTCCCTGTTGGTAATCTTTCTAAGCTAAAGAGCCTATGGGTGATTTCAGAAGTGACATGGTGAATGTCCACCACAGTCAACCTCAGTCAAACGCGGGTGTGTGTGAAAACGCCGTGCATGTCTGTTTGCTCGCATCCAGATGTTCACCACAGTCAAACGCGGCCCGGGGTGAAGCTAACCACGCTTCGTGAGGTCAGGGCAGGAGGAGTATGGTGAATGGTCACCACGGCAGGGGTGAATGAAAAGTAACTTCTGAACATAAACCTGCAGCCGCGGTGGAAGGAATTGACCCCAGCCGCAGTGCATTCTGGGGCTCGAACCGCGGTCCACGTCTCCACTGCATGTCTGTTGTGTTCCCCCGGCCCATGTTCTCTCTGATTGCCCCCGGGCGGTGGTCACGATCCTGTCACTTCTGTTGGGGCCGCACGTGTCACCACAGCCTGAGGTGAATCCGTTCACACCAGGGTGGGATTCACTGTGGTAATTGGAACGCGTCACTTCTGAAATCACCCTTAGTGTCTCTTCAGAGGGAAGCTGTTCTATGCCTCTGTATCAAAGCAGGTTGTGGTCCCTTTAAGGGAGCATGCCAATCACTGTGGCCTAAACCCAATTTAGGGATTATAAAGACAGCAGGTTCCATGAGTCTGGCACTCTGCTGTAGAGAACCAAGCTGGTCAGAGATAAAGCCCAGACTGGCAGGTGCAGTGAACTCTCCGGGGTCCTGAATGTAAGGAGAGAGGAGCAGACAAACCACAAAGAAGGAAGCCAGAGAGCCAGGACCAGAACAGAAGCTCAACCCAAGCCCAACAAAAGAAGTGGGAAGCCTGTTTGAGATGAGACCTCGAAGAGGGTCATTGAGACTGTTTTTGTTTATAGTATGTTTCACCTTTAGTCCTAGCTGGCACCAGATAGCATTGGTAGTGAAGGACACTTTAATAAGCACGTGTACGTTATTGAAAGGGTTCGCTCCTGCAGCTAATTACCCCACCAGTGCAAGCACAGTCTAGCAGCCCCTGAACATTTATTTTGCCTTTCTCTGTACCTACTCTGTCCTCTTTGTGGTGGGGTGACCACAACTGCACATGTTACTCAAGGTGTTGAGCTTTTCGATATTTTGCAATGTGGCCTAAACTGACAAGAAGAAAATTTTCTCTCTCCTCCCACTCCCTTTCTTTCTTCCTCCTTGAGATTTTCAAAAGAGAAGATGGGGAACTTTTGTTGATTTTCTTTTCTTCTTCTTCTGCATCCACAGACGTCTACTTTCATCCAGCCTCAACAAAAATAAATAAATAATTTTTTTTAAAAGGGCAGGCTGAGACTGTCGGCAAATACTTTCAGAATATCAAACCCAGCTGGGGAGTGAGGAGGGGGCTCTCCTGAGGCAGCTGTACCCCAGTTTCAAACACAGCATTAGAAAATGATCATCTCTCTGCTTGGTCAGCTTTCAGGTTTGAATCCAAGTGATGGGACCACACTGACTTAACATTGCACAGGTGTGGTGCAGACATGGGTCTGTTATGGTGGAGACAAGGAGTCAAACCAGCATTTGGTGTAGTCAAACAAATGGCAGGCAGGCATTTAGGAGCTAGGGTAAGGGTGAACTGTATTTAGGATGAGGGCCAGCGCCTTTCCATGTTTTCTTGAAACCACCTCTGTGATGGAGTTATTTCCTTGTGAACTAGAGCTGAAACAAATATTTTGGGGAAAAATAGAAAAATCATTGTGTTTAATAGGGCGGGACTCCAGGGGGAATGTCAGATTTGGATTTTTCGGTTTCAGTTTTTAGTAATTTCCTATCTTGATTCGGATTCTGATTTTTTCAGATTCTGATTTTTTGCATGCATTTCCCCCCCCCACTGAAGTCAATGGCAACAAACTGCAATATTAAATATCCGAATAAAAAAATCAATGTAATAGATACAAATCACCCGAAACAAAAATAAAAATCTGAATTTTTGGATAGAATTGAATCGGCCGTTTTCGGGTTGATTCAGTTCTATCCAAATCTGAAATTGTCATCCCTAATGTTTACACTACCCAACTGAAAATGATGAAGTGACTATTACCACTGTAGAAGGGTGAGCTCGAGTGCCTCAGCCTGGGGAGAGGTGCTAGGACTACGACAATTTTTACATGGACTGCCCCCTCCCCTCCACTCAGTGTTCGGGCAGGTGTGCGGCAGGGTGTGTGTGTCTGTGTATATGGCCACCGGTGGGTGGGGGGATGGGTGTGCAGCAGGTGTGCACCCGTGTAAACAGTGAACACCATGGGTGGCAGGTGTTTGCAGATGTGCTCTCTCACCGCACACCCACCAACACCCGCCACAGACAGACCCACACCCACCTCTACCCACGGAGCCCTCCGGCAGAACGGAGGATGCTCCATGGGTGGAAGTAGTTGTGGGTAGGTAGAGGTGGGTGGGTGTCTGTGAAAATGGGCACACACCCACCTATTCCTGCCATGCCAAAACACGCACACACACACCCCACCCCGGTCTGTGTAAAAACAGCCAACATGGAGCCTATGGTTGGTTGGCGGCTGGTCAGGTGACTGGAAGCTTTGAGTATTTAAGACTAGGCTTGCAGCCTAGCTGAGAGGATCACCAGGGAAGCTTGGAAGGAAGGAACTGCCTCTGGGCAGGGAAACTAAACCTGAGAGGCAATTCCTGGAGCAAGAGATGGGGATTTATGATGAGTCTGATTGAGGTGTTTTAAAATTGCATTTAAATAAAATGCTGAGAACTGGGGTGTGAGTTTGGGGCCTAATTCTTAGGGGAACTGAACCACAGATCTATATGCAGGAAGTGAGCAGGGGGCGAACCTCTTGCGTGGAATTTAATTTGTGGGGGGATTTGACAGGGCTGAGTAATTTCAAGTGTTGGTGGAACCCCAAGAAATATTTCCAGTAGGAGTGTGCACCCTGACATGTGGAAGATCAGAAAAAGGCCAATATTGGCAAGTTCAGGGTTGGAAATAAACGCCAAAACAAGCAAACAAAAAGGAAAAACCTACATGCTTTCATTACCCTGGATTGGCTTTTGTTAATGATGTTTATGCCCCATCCTTTCAGTTGGACATCATACAGATTAGATGTTTTATATTCAAGCCGCAGAGACACAGGGTTGTGTGATGGTTGGGATATTAGCTGGACACTAGAATTCAGTTCCCTGCTCTGACAAACCCTGGGGTTGGGGGTGGCTTTTGGGGCAGGAGGTGCGGCTTCTGGGGCATGCTTGGGCCCAGACAATTCATTTTGTTTTCTAAATTAATCCCTACTGTTACAACCACGTATATTTTTCTGTTCTTTCCAATGTCCATTTCAATTATTTGGGGTTGGTTTTCAGGGGAGGGGAATCGGTTATTATTTTGTGTTTTTTTTAATCATTTTGTTATTTCAGTTACATCATCTTGTGCATTTGAATATGGCATAGCCAAAGTACTCAAATGTTTTTAAAGAAATGCCAAATCTGGAGTACCCAAAATTCAGATAGACAAATACCCATTTTGATTACAGATAATTTTGTAGGAATATCTGAAAATGTGAGTAATACCCATGAATAAAAAAAAAACCTTACTACCCATTTCAGCTCTATGGTGCATTTTAAGTTGTGTGTGATGCCCCTCTGTATAATACTTAAAAGTTTTAATTATTATTTATCATTTCCATAGCACTTTCAGTGTTCAAAGTGCTGTAAAGTCCTTATCTGGTTCACCTCTGCAACAATCCTGAGAAGTAGGACTGAAGGGCTGCCTGTCGTACCATGCTCCATTGCGACCATTGCGGTCTGCCGGGGGTGCTCTGCTGTGGGTTCCACCTGTTGCTCTTGTCTGTACAATGCGTGCCCGCAGGGGGGTATTCTCGGCTGATGCTCCAGTACTATGGAACTCTCTCCCCCTGGAGGTCAGTATGAGCCTGAGTCTGGGCGTTTTTTGGAGGCGGTGAAAAACATTTCTTTTTAGAAAAAATATTTGGTGGGTGGGGGGTAGGGATTAGGTGGGAGGTGTTGGTGTGATGGGGTTGGAGCAGGTGTTTTTGTTGATTTTTATTTTAATGTTTTAATTGTATTTTATATCTTTTAAAGCCACCCTGCGCCTTTGGGGAAGGGTGGGGTAAAAATCCAAATAAATAAATAAATAGTTCATTTTTTTCCCCATTTTATGGGATGGGAAATTGGAGTTGAGAGATGATGATTTACCCAAGGCCACCTAGCAAGCTCATGGCTAGGATGGGTGTGACCGTTGATCCTAAGTGTCTGCAGAACTAGGACCTAGGTAGGTCCTGGTAAGGGTGAAGCCCTCCTTAATAACTGGAGTGACTATGCCTTTAAGGGAGTTGGCTGCATCCACAGGCCACGCCCTTCCTGGTGATATAAGATGCAGAAGACTCTGCAGTTATGGCCCTTTTCAAACGGGCCGGGAGGAGGTGCAGGGGGAATGGGTGTGCGTCATGGCGGGTGTGCAGTGAATGGGCGGCCGGTTGCACGGACGCACACCCACCTCCACCGATCTCCATGGATTTCCACGCATGGAGGCATCTCTGTTTTGTCCAATGCCTCCATGCGTGGGGGATCTGTAGAGATGGGTGCAGTGCGGAAGTGTGCACACACACACACCAGTGGTTGCATAGATACCCCCCCCCCCCCGCCCATCCAGTTGCACATGTGGGGAAGGGGGGTGGGGAGCTTGTGTAAAATGGGCCTGCATCTGGCAGGGGCTAGAGACGGAGTTCTGTAGTTGGAGGCAAACTTGGGAGGAGTTTGGTGGGAGCAAAGGAATGAATGCCTAGAGACCAGCTTGCCGCAGCACGTAAGTGAGAAGTATTTGGAATTTTGGTATGTTTAAACTTTTTGCACTGTAAATAAACCTTTACTTGGTGGCGGAAGTGGAAAGTGGCCGGAGTGATGTGGCTCACTGGAGCCCTGACCCTAACAAACTCTACCGCCCAAGACCACCCTATCACAATGACATTTGAACTCTGTTCTTCCAGGTCCAACACCTTAGCTACTAGGCTACAAAAGTTGGAGAGCTTCTCTCTTGGACCCTCTTTGGCAAGGGGTCCCCTAGCCTCTGCACTTCCAACCAGTTCCCTCCTTCTTAGACCTGGACTCTCTCTGAGCTCCTCTTTCAGCTATCCCTGTTCTGGTAAAGTAGCTCCACACCGTTCATATCCAGGGCTTGGGAAGGGTTCTGAATGTCTCGGTAACAGACAGTGCAATCCTCTGTGGGAGCAGCGTGCCCACTAGCCGAAGGCATGAGCATGAGTTCCATTCACTTCAATGGGATGCACTCCCATAGGCTGTTGAGAGCTATTGTGAGTGAGTTTCTCTGAATTTGTCAACAGCTGCGAAAGGAGCTATAAATCCTCCAGTGATCCTGTTAGATAACGCAACATTTCTCTGCGGCTAAGGAAGTGGAGACTTTGGGGTGGAAGGAAGGTAAAGCAAGCAGGTTTTGAAAACATCACCATGGGAACACACCATGCTCCTCCCTCCATTACTCTTCTTTGCATAAATACGTACAAATGAATGTAATTTATATAAATTGTGCACATTTAAAATAGCCCATTGCCTGACTTTGTGGCTAGGCTAGGATTTTATTTTTATTTTCTAAAAACAAACAAACAAGTTAGGACACACACACACACACACACTCATCCTGATGCCCTGACACATGCTGACAAACACACTCAAGCATACTCAGTTTTACACACTCTCTGACACACAAACACACACACACTGACACTGGGTGAAAACAGACTGTGGCAGGGAAGTACCACAAGAGGCCGCTGTGTCCTGGAAAAGGAGACAAGATGGCCGCTGGCAAGTCCTAAGATGGCTGCTGACAGGAAGTTGGTGTGTTTGGGGTGGGGCTCAGCATATAAAGGAAGTGACTGAGCCAGGAAGAAACCCAGTTACCAGTTGGGCCAGTTGCGAGTGTGGCCAGCAGTCATGAGTCAGTCATAGGGTTGCCACCTATGTATATTTTTCCAGGCCACTTATGAAAAATACATGTTGCATGGTCTGCACTGGCCCCTATGGCTCCACTGTAGGCCCTGCAACATGTATTTTTCATAAGTGGCCTGGAAAAATATACCTAGATGGCAACCCTAGTCAGTCGTGAGTCAGTCTGGGGAAGGCTGCTAAGGGGAACAGGAGCCAGAGTAAGAGCCCTGTTTGTGAAGCCCAGGTAGAGGCTTGTGAATACAGCTGATGTAAGGAGGTGAATTTAAGGAAGTCTGCTGAGGAAGCAGATGAAAGGGGTCGGAAGCCTTAGAAGCAAACAGGGGCTGCTTGGCTTATCGTGAGGAGCTGGTATACAAGGCAAACAGGGGTTGCCTGGGCTTAAAAGAGGCCAGCAGATGCTTGGCTTGACCTGGGTATGAGAGACTATGCAGCTGTTTTGAGTAAAGCGAGCATTTGGACTAATTCCTTGACTGAGAGTGCTGCTTGGGTCCTGATCCTGCGTGGACTTACCACAGGAGGGGCCTCCATGCTGTGACACAGACATGCACCTTTACTCTGCTTTAACATAGCTTTAACATTTCTTATTCATGGTGCAGGGCTGCATAGGGCACTAATACAACCCTGCAGCAAGCATAAGAAATGTTAAAGCAGGGTTACACGCATGTCTGTTTTCACAATATTACAGTTTACCTCCTTACCGTATTATCGAGTTGCAGTTGGACACCGAAAGATGAATCAGGGGTGCCTGAATCAACCCAGCCCTGTTTGGGCACCATCCCCATCTCTGTAATGGCAACAGACAACAGTTCCATGCTGGAGTTCTCTTGGAAGGTGTGATTGTGACTGTCTCTTTGCCTCTCACATTGCATTAACCTGTATTAATCCCTCGACGCACCTGGCCTGATTGGAAGTGCTGGGTACTCCTTCCCCCTGATTTGAAATGAACGGTGCATGTCCAGCAGCCTGTGATTAGGGCTGAGAGCTAGATTACCACGTTCCAACAGTAGGGCCACTCTGTTGTCAGGTTCCGTCAGCATCTTTCGGGACCAGGCAGTGAAAGCCCAGACACTAGAAGGAAGGAGAGTGGAGCAAGATTATTGGCGGATCAAATCAAGCTTTGTGTGTCTCCAAACATTTGTGGCAGCGGGTGAAATTAAGTATCTTGTCTGGGGTTGATCAAGTGCAGCAGATTGCTACTGCAGTTGAGCTTTTCCCTCAGCCGCTAATGGTGTCATCAAAAACTGTGTGGGAAGGCTGGGGATGGGTAGACGTGGCACTGGCAGCATTTTGGCAACTGGGGGTGTAGGAACTCCCTTTTAGAGGTGAAGGGGAACCTTTCACCTGATTCTGATTCAGATGGAGCCAGGCATTTCATCTGGTCTGATCAGAAATTGGAACGAATGATCAGCCTGATTGTTCATTCCAATTTACGATCACCAAATGAAATAATGTGGCCACTTGTGCATATGCAAATGACTGGGGGGAGGGGGCTGTTGGTCTCCCCTTCCCCCATCAGGAAAAGTTTTGAACGGGCCAAGGATCTGGGCCTGAACCAGGCAGGACAGGGACTTGTCCCAGGCCTGCTGTGAGGGGTTTGTCATCTACTTTGCAGACAAGATTGCTCGGATTCACAGCGACTTTGACACTGGATTAGGGGCAGTAGCTGGAGAGCGCGAGGTGATGGAGGCCCTGTCTGGTCCAAATTTGTGGGGGGAGTTTCAGGAAATGACGCCAGACGATTTGGTGGATGTCTTGGGGTCTGTGAGAGCCACCTGTTGTGAACTTGATCCATGCATGTCCTGGCTGGTGAAAGCCTCCAGGGAGACATTGGGAACGGTGCTGGCGAGGGTGGTTAATGCATCCTTGCAGCAGGGGAGGTTGTCGCCTAGCCTCAAGGAGACTGTGGTGCACCCCCTGTTGAAGAAACCATCATTGGACGTGGACGTACTTGCCAGCTACCGACCTGTCTCTAACCTTCCCTTTTTAGGGAAGGTTATTGAGCGGGCGGTGGCGATCCAGCTCCAGGTGCATCTAGATCGCATTGGTTTCCTGGACCCTTTTCAATCTGGGTTCCACCTCGGCTATGGCACCGAGACGGCGTTGGTGGCCTTGATCGACAATCTCCACCGGGAGATGGATGCGGGATGTTCAACATTTCTCATCCTGCTAGATCTCTCGGCCGCTTTAGACACCGTGGACCATGGGCTGCTGTTGAGACAGCTGCCTGACCTGAGGGGTCTGGACGGGACTGTTCTTGAATGGTTCCGCTCATTCCT
>QEPC01009472.1:12999818-13011125 GCA_003113815.1 Sphenodon punctatus | reverse complement strand
GCTAACCACCCTTTAACCACCTTTGGTGGTTATTTATGCATGTTGCAGGGCTATATTGGTGCCCTATGCAGCCCTGCAACATGCATAAATGACCACCAAGGGTGGTTAAAGGGTGGTTAGCATCATGTCTGTTTTCACCCATAGAGTGCCTTACCATAGTCTAGTCCTGAGGTGATGAAAGCATGGATGATGGTGGCCAGATCGGAGTCTGAAACATACGGCCTAAGCCGACGTACCAGATGTAGTTGGCAAAAGGCACCCCTCACCACAGCCTGCATCTGAGCATCCAGGCGGAGCTGCGAATTGAGGAGTACCCCTAGACTCCGTACCTGGGGAACCAATGGAGGACAGACCCCATCAATGATGGGGGCCATTAACTCCATCACCTTCCCCATCAGCATCACCTCCGTCTTGTCAGGATTCAGCTTCAGTCTGTTAGCCCTCATCCAATTCCCCACAGCCATCAGACACCGAGTGAGCACGGAGACTGCAGGGTCTGGGTTTGTTGAAAAATAGAGGTATAGCTGGGTGTCATCAGCATATTGGTGGCACTGTACACCAAACCTCCTGATCACCTTGCCAAGAGGGGGGGGGGGACAACACCGAACCCTGCGGGACACCACACGCAAGGTCTCGGTATGATGAAAAACCCTGAGTACCACTCGCAGGGTTCTCCTGGTCAGGAATGAGTGGAACCATTCAAGAACAGTCCCACCCACCCCTGCACAGTCCTGCAGGCGTGCCACCAACATCTCGTGATTAACCCTATCAAAAGCAGCTGACAGATCTAATAGAACCAACAGGGTCAAACGACCCCAGTCCATCTCCCGGAGCAGATCATCTACCAAGGCCACAAGTGCAGTCTCTGTGCCATAACCCAGACGGAATCCTGACTGAGAGGGATCAAGAAAACTGACACGGTCAAAATGCCCCTGAAACTGCTGAGCCACCACCCGCTCAATAACCTTCCCTAAAAAGGGAAGGTTAGAGACAGGTCGATAGCTGGCAAGGGAGTCAATGTCAAGTGATGGTTTCTGGAGAAGAGGCCGCACCACCGCCTCCTTGAGACAGCCCGGCACTCTGCCCTCCTGAAGGGAGGCATTGACCACCCCCGCCAGCAATGGCTCCATTGTCTCCTTGCAAGATTTAATTAGCCAAGACGGGCATGGATCTAATTCACAAGAGGTGGCCCTAACAGCCCCAAGGGTCCCGATCACATCAGCGGGTGTCAACGACTGAAATTGATCCCATAAAACCGGACAAGGTGTGACTTCCATAACCTCAGATTCCCCTAGTGTAATAAGTGCAGCATCGAAATCATGGTGGATACAAGCGATTTTATCCACAAAATAATTCACAAACCTATCACAGCGTACTATAGATGACTCCACTCCAGGGTGGAGGGAGACTGGACTGACCAGCCTCAGCACCACCCGGAAAAGCTCCGCAGGGTGAGATTTTACAGATGCTATGAGAGCAGAGATATTAGGGGAATGCAGCATGTTCCCCTTGGGATCAGGAAACCTATTGGGGGGGCGCATACAGATGAGAAGAGGCCTCCTCACCTTCCCACACACTCAGAAGACGCCAAGCAGAGAGGTTCCCTGCTCAGCTGAGCAGCATAGGCCGGCGAGGTGGAGCAAGCAGGGAGCATCCAGGAGTCTGGACCACAGGACCAGCAGCCCAGCGGTGAAGTGAGTCATCCCAGGAAGTAAGGTAGCCCATTGGGTCACGTTTGGGGACCAGTTGGTGTGCAAACACGACTGGGGTGAGCCAGGCACCCCAAATTCAATGGGGCTCCCGACTGGCCAGTTGCAGCTCTAGACAAAACCCCACTGTTTGGGAACCTCTGCCATTGGCTGCTAATTCACTCCTGCAAGAGACAAGAAGAACCCCCATTGGCCTCAAACCCTTTAAAGCTAAATGCAAAACTCATCGGCTTGACTTAGCTTCTTGTCAATAATTCCCTCCTGAACAGCCCACCCACCAAACAAACCTATAAACTAATCACATTCTTGTACCAACAGGCTGAGAAGGGAAGGATTGTTATTTCTGGCTTTCAATAATTGGGAGGCATGCACAGAGCCACCTTCCTAACCATTCAGGGCTCTAAGCAACACCGCAGTAATTTGTGTGGAAGTACAAGACGGCAAACCCCACTGCAGAGTAATTATTGTCTTCTGAGAGGGCTGCCATGGGGTCCTTGTACTGCTGTTTCAATTGGGCATAAAGGAGAGGTTTACCACCCTTTGCTGAAGCCACTTGTTGGCAAGGGGTGGAGCGTGTAGAAAAGGGTGTGGCCTCAGCCACTGGAGGCAGAGCTTAAGGCAATCTTGGGGTGATGTGTGGGGGAGGGGGAGACTTCAGCTTTTCCAGCCAGTTCAATACCTTGGTGCAGTAGAGCTCATCCAGCTGCATAGGGCTGAGACGAGAGTGAGTGTTCCTGTTCCAAAGGGAAATACCAACTTTTCAGGAGGGCTTGTGAGTGTCCCTTGGTACTGGTGACTTTTTGGTCACTTTCCGGGACTTTTTTTGGTCACTTTCTGAAAATTTTATGACAGTTTTACAGCACATTTAGCACTTTCCAACACTTCCCCAGTGTTTAGCCAGTAAGTTTTCATCATCTCCACAGCACCCAGGGGTGCATGGTACACACAGGGCTTCGGACAGGCCCATGTCAGCAACATCTTTGAAAAGGGCCGAGCGTGCTCATAAAGGAGCATTCAGGCCCTTCGTAGCATGCTCAATGGTTTTTTAAATTTTCGAACACACCAGCCGGGAAGAGGCCATGCATCAGCGCGGAACCCCTCTGTAAGGTAAATAACCCACCCCCGCCATACACACACTCAGTTGCTAGGGCCCATGCTCCCTGTCAATTACCCCAAACCTGACAAACACACACACCCCACCTCGGAACTCGGCGAGTATTCATTGAGGATCCAAGGCGCCGTCTGAGCACTTGGACCGCTCCTTGGATCCTTGGAGAATACTTGTGATATTTTAAATTATTATTTGCAGCAGTTCTAGGTAATATCCACATTTTCTGGTACCATTTCAGGTATCCAAATCAGTCCCTGAATACCGCTTGAGTACTCCAAAAAATGGAATTTTGGCTTTTATTTTTTCAAGTACCAGAAATTACCCCCAAACCAAAATAATACTCGGACAGTTACCAAAATCTGGGACAAAATCAGTATTTAAGTATACCAGTTGCCAGTATTTTAGTATACTGGTTGTCATACTGGTATACTGGTTTTGTACTTGAGGTACCCAATCGAAAACCGGTGCAGAAAAGTAAAGTATGAAGAAGTACCCAAAATATTCCATTTGAATCAGGTACCAGAAATTGGACACATATACCTGTTTTTGTGGTTACTTGTGGTTACCATTGTGTCACTGCAGTTGTAGTTAAAGTGATGTGTGTGCGCACCCACATAATGGGTTTGCATGTGCACATTAGAAATTTAACTGAGCATACCCATCACATAAGATTTTTTTGCATCTGAAGTCCAGAGCCCTAAGCTAGTTTCTCTGTATTCTGAATAGCACTGTGGGAGGCCATGGCATGAAATCTCCTACAACAAAAACTTAAGATCCTATTACTAAGCCTTTTCTCCAGACAGATATGCTTCTGCTTCGTTGTTTTGTATTCCAGCCGCTTCACTGCTTAGCAATGCAGTACAAAGTGAAATTGCTGCTTCCTTCCCCCCACCCCCCAAGCAAAAACTTAAATAGATTCCTGCATTCCTTTTGTGCCAGC
Source organism: Sphenodon punctatus (assembly GCA_003113815.1). NCBI lineage: Eukaryota > Metazoa > Chordata > Lepidosauria > Sphenodontia > Sphenodontidae > Sphenodon > Sphenodon punctatus. Next base: position 13,007,365 of record QEPC01009472.1, on the reverse strand, counting down.
AGCATTGAAGAATGGAATAAAACAAGTGGGAAATGCAAGAATGTGGGTCTTCAGCTGCCCATGAGGGGCATTGTCATCTAATAGATAGGACACAAGTTTGGGGGATTCAGGACAACTGGTTCCTATATGTGGCTCTGCCACTGACCTGCCGGGTGACCCTTGGACAAATCACTCTCCTCTTGGTGCCTCAGTTTTCCCCATATGTAAAACAAGGCTAATGATCCTGGTCTCTTTTGCAGAGGAGTTTGAAATCTACAGATGAAAAGAGTTATATAAGAGCTAGGGGTTCTGCTAATTATTTTATAGATGTATTAACTAAACTGGACTGTTTTGTACAAAGTGCTTGTAGCAAGATGAGCCAACCCTAATGTTGCAAGCCTAATTGCCAAGTCAGACAGAGCAGCAGGCTGCAGCCCCTTTAAGACTAACTGGTCTGTCACTTTTGGCTCCACGCCCTTCTTGGACTATAAGAGTAGCATAACTAGTTGCTGGCAGTCAGCAGAAGGATGCTGAGAGAGCTGTCAGTTAGTGGATACAGACTTATGTTGGGAGCTATCTCCACTGCTATGGCTGGGTCGAACTGCTATTCTGGTGCCATAGAAATTTTTCATAAAATCAGAATAGCAAGCACAGTTTAGGAGGTTATGGACTCAATAACCGAGTCCCCTATGCCATACAACAGACAGAGAATAGAGAACGGGGAGAAGGAAGAGGAGGGAGCTAATGTGGTGTTCCTCCTGTCTGGAGAGTAGGGTGATAACCAGCTACAGGAAAGTTCTTCCAAGACTGGATTTCTTCAGGCTCTATCCTGCAGCAAGGGGCTGCATGAGACTGAAAGCTTTTGCACACATTGCTCTCACGATGTTGGGTGTTGACCGATGAGGGCAGCCCATGCTGGTTTCCTCCATGATTGTGAGAAGGCGGCTTGAGAGTCAAGAGCACCTGGATTGGCTCCCTCTCCCCCCCTACAGCTAGGACAGTGATGAGTGTCAGTGAATGAACCCATAGAGGTTTGACACGAAGCCCACTTAGAGTCATAGAGCTGGAAGGGAATTGGAGGCTAATCAATTGATGCAGGGTGTGTCTACACCTACAACATCCTGAACATTTGGCTGCCCTGTCTCTTCTTGACACCTCAGGCAATGCAGAGCCTACAACCTCCCTAGGCAACTGTTGAATTCAATCAATCAATCAATACATTTATTACGGGTTTAGCTTTCGCTGTACTCAAAGATACTTAATCATAAAAGTACAACATAAGATACATCCTGATTAAACATGTCACTCAATTAACTAGTTAAATAATATACCATACTATAAAAATAAATCGGTACCTAATCATACTGCCACGTATAAATACCTTAATAGATTAAGTCACTACCTCAGTTCATTAACATAAGTAAATAAGAAGAAGAAACCATAATTAAACTTGATTAAAACACATAAATAGTATAAAATACAATAGTTATAAAATACAATAGCCAATGACTTAGTTAATATACAATAAGCCAAACTACCACCTAGGATTTAAGACAAATAAAATAAAATAAAGGTCCTAGGTCCATAAAATCGCCCTGCATATAATAGTAACGTATTCGCTAAACTGTAAATCAATCCAATTCAACAAAGCATATAAGAAGGCCAGGACCTCCCAGATGATCAATAGCCAAAAAGCACTAGAATCAGGACTTCAAACTATGTATTTCAATCCTTCGCTTTACGGCCAAACTAACAAATGTGGCTATGGCCAAAATCTCCTCTCCGTCCTCCAAAGTCAACAGATAAATAAAACGTTCCTCCAGATTTAGCTCAGGGTATTTCCTTAAAACAGGGGCCAACCAGGTTGATCGCAATGGAAGGTAAAAAGGGCAGTGGAGCAGGAAATGTTCAGTTGATTCTCTCATGGGCGGGTTACAGAGACAGCATCTTAGACTATATGCTTATATCTGCCCTCCAATACTGCTGTTTGTAAAAGGTGAAACCGTAATAAAGTAAACCACCTACGAAGTTTACGATTCGAAAGGGCATCCAAATAAGCTTCAAATTTAAAGTGCTGTTTAATCTCAGCAAATCTTGGAGCCACTTTCCAGCCAGCCACACTAGCCATATCCTCTTGCTGTGCTATATCACTAATCCTAGTGAGCAATTCAGCCTGGACAATAGCCAGGTTCCTTCCCAAAAAATAATTGAAGGAAAACCCCAGAGTCTTAATCAAGGAACACAGATACAGCAACCATGGACATGACCTCGGGCCAGATTCAACCAATTCCTCCCCAAAACATTGGAGTGTAGGGTCAGATTCCGGGCGCACCAATAATCCAAGCAAATACCATATAGTCTTAGATTTGGCATACGTTGCTATAGAATAAGTGCCCAATTCAGCCCGCAAAACAGCCCCCGGGATACCCCTTCCCACACCAAGCAACCTTCGCAGAAACTGATTCTGCACTCTCTCTGCTATGATAATGTTTGGAAAGGATGTAATCTCCAGGCCAAAGGCAACTGACGGAGGTACCTTGGTCTTATACACACGCAAAAGGTCTGAAACAGAAACACCTTTTGAAATATATGCAGCCCTACACAGTGCCCTAGCCTCCTGCTGAACCTTAGTTGCTCTACTCTGCAAATGGGCATTCCAAGTTCCCCTATTACTAAATGTGATGCCCAGATAGTTAAATGAAGCTACTGTAGCAAGCTCCCCAGCCTCCGTTTTCCATTTCTGTGGGTTCTTCCGTTTCCCCAAAATCATTACTTTAGATTTTTGCGCATTAATTTCGAGCCCGTTAATAAGGCAATACTGGTTAAACTGATTTATAGCCCTTCGCAGACCAATATCCGTCTGGGCCAACAGCACGAGATCATCTGAAAACTGGAGAAGATAAACCTGGGCGTTCCCAACTTTAGGTGGATGTGTATCAGCCAGTTTAATATATAAGGTAGGTCCGAAATATACAAATTAAAAAGGAGGGGAACCAAGATACACCCTTGTCGCACTCCTCTTCTAACGGGGATTGCGTTGCTAGCAACTGTTTAATTGCCGCACAGCTCCTACTGTTAGGAAGTTTTTCCTGATTTTTAATCAAAAATCTACCTCGTAATTTGAGCTTATTTAGGTTGCATTCAGATGTGCGCTTAATTTGCACAGCGACGGCGGCAGCATCGTGCGATTTAAAGCAACGCGCACTTCCGGGTTGGTGTGAATGCACCGAGTGCGCACATTTCAGCGTAACACGAACTGTTGGAGTGTGGTTTTGAAAGCTGCTCCGAGCAGCTTTGAAAACCGCACTCCGACAGTTCGCATTACGCTGAATTGGTGCATTCACACCAACCCGGAAGTGCGTGTTGCTTTAAATTGCACGATGCCGCCGCCACTGCTGTGCGAATTAAGCGCATATTTGAATACACCCTTAGTCTTGTCCTCTGTGACAATGGAGTACAGTTCCTGGCCATTTCTTTGTGGTATCCCTTTCGCTGTTTGAAGACTGCCTCCCTTAAATCATCTCATTTCTACTAGGCTAAACATATGAAGTGCCTTCAACCTTTCCTCAAAGACCTTGCTCTCCAGACCCTTTGTTGGACATTTATGTCACCGAAAAGGTAATCTGGTGTAAAACTGAGCTGAAGAACTGAGCCAAAGTCCTAGCTACCATGGCTCAAGGGAGCTCAGTTGAGTCCAGGCCCTGAACTTGAGGAAGGCCCATGCAAATGGTCTGAGCTGAGCACTACTGGGAAATTTTAGAGTGGGCAGGGAAGGGCGTGGGGCTAATTTTCAAGCAGTGCTCTGGCTACTTGCAAAGACCCCAGTGCAGAGGCTTGCAGAGTGCTGGCCACACCGACTCTTTAAACCTCCTTCTTGGTGGGGTTGCTGTCACTCCTGGGGGTCTCACTGGGAGCTAAGTTGGCACCACAACCTTGGCGGGGGAAGGCCAAGGTGGCCTGAAGTCCCTTGGGATGACTGCTTCTTAGGACATTTATGAAGACCCAGTCCCCTTGTGGGGGGGTGGCAGAATTACTCGGACATGAGCCCAAGGCTGCCACAGCCTTGCTATTGCCACTGGACTGAGCCTAGGCTTAAAAGAAAAATCATATTGAATACTGTTTCCATTGGAAACAGGTAATTTGCCTTAATTTGCATGACACGGAAACATACCGGGGTTTTTTTGGTGCTGTTTTTGTCATTTGATGTTAGTTTTCATGAGTTGAACAGAGCTTCTACAGGGCCAATCCCAAGCCCCACGTGGACCCCCAGGGGCTGTGGAGATGCAAAAGTGCTGGCTACGTTCCGGGTAAGTGCTGGAAATTGTCATAGAAATGCTGTAAAATGGTTAGAAAAGTCCCATCAAGTCCTGGAAAATGACAAAAAGTGACGAAAAATGCCAGAAAGTGATGGGAAATGATGAAAAATAATACAAAGTGACAAAATTGATGGAAAATGATGAAAATCCCAAGCGCTGATTGCTATTGACAATGGCAAAGGTGTGAAAGACTGACAAAGTACCACCGAAAACTTAAAAGTGGTCCTTATTTCCCTGCGGGATGGGAAAGCTTGCTCTCCTCTCATTCCTAACTGAGCCCTGGACCTCTTTATGAAGGGAAACTGAGGCACAGGCTGGCAAGCATCTACCTGGGGCAGGTGTATCTTGCTCCAGCGTTTAACACTAGGCATGGGTCTAATAGCTGAGTAAGAAGAACATCTGTAAGAGAGATTTATCTGTTCTGCAAAAAGCGTCTCTACTGTAGATTCCATCCCAATAACCTTCTGCACAGGCTGCCTCTTATTTATGAGCCTCATCCCTTCGCAGTCTCCCCAATCACTTTGTTACTATAGTTTCCAACATTTAGGAAACTGCTATCAGGCTCTAAAGCATCTTGAGATAAGTGTGGCCAGGCAGGCCAAGGATAAAGTCTCTCTATCAGGAGAGGTACAGAGTGAAAACTGACCCTTCATCCCCCCCGGGAACATTAGTCTGGGGGCAGTGACCGAGGATCGTTATTTAGAAGCATCATGCCGACAAATTCTTGTTGTTATATTCCTCTCCATCTTTTTTTGTTTTTTGTTTTGTTTTTTTTGCAGGATCAGCACAGTGGCGAGGGTGTCGCTTAGCAACACTCCTTCCTCAGAGCAACACCGAGATAACTGGCAAAGTCTGATGGGTCATTTTCTCCGTTCCTTTGCCCCTGGAATAAAAGCTCAAGAAAAGACAAAATTGTTGGCATTGCGGGAGGGAGAAGGACATCTGTGAATCTGCAGCAGTTTCCAGGGTTGGGACTGTGGATTGTAGGAGTTTTCACACGAGACTCTCTCCACCCACTACCCACCCACCCACTATACATGTTACAGGGTACCCATAGGGCAACATTACAGCCCTGCAACATGTATAGTGAATGGGTCCTGAGTGGGTAGTGGGTGGAGAGTGTCTTGTGTGAAAACGCCCTTTCATACACTCTATTTTTTCAAATAGCTCACTCTCAAGCCCCGCATGTTTCTGATCATGAGAACATGCCAACGTGGCCCTGGCTACATGGTAAACCGGAGTTATGAGCACTGAGAGGGGAATGCAAAGTGATGCAGTTACACCCTCCTGGCTCAAGCCTGGCTCTGGCCCTTCCAAGCATCATGACATTCGAATGCTCGGAGAAGGGGTTTGTGTGCCCATGTCAGAAGGGGGCAGGGTGAAGCAAAGCAGCTCTCCTCTTCCCCCTCTCCAAGTATAATTCTGCCAGTGCCCCTGAGTGGGTTAGTAGCTTCTTGAAAAACCTGACCCCCTTGTTTCATTCTGTGGAGCCAACCTAACGCGAACTCGCTGAGTACCTCACCTTTCCACATCTCGTGTCCATAGTGAGATGGATAAGGAATGGTTTCACTGGGTCCCTGGGTCCCTTTTACATGGTCTTCCAGACTCTGCAGTCTGTGCCCCCAAACACTGTCCACCTATATAAGTCAGGTGCCATCCTTTTACAACTTATTTTTCTATTCAACATCCAGAAAAGGGGCAGATACATTTTGAGGGCAAGGGAGTCATGAGCAGGCATGTGTGGTGGCACTGGCAGAGGAGGAGTGGAGCTCCCAGTGTGGTGGGAAATTGTGCAGAGAGCTAGGAGGGGGCAAGACCATGACAGGTCTTGAAAGTGAGGTCCAGGAGCTTGTGCTGAAGGCGTTCAGGTAGAGGGAGTCAGTGTAGAAAAGAGAGGAGAGGTTAAACATCATCAAAATGGCGAGTGAGGTGGATGACCTTAGAAGTGGAATTCTGAACAGAAGTGAGGGGGACAAGATGAGAGCGGGGAAGGCCAGTAAGGAGGAGGTTGCAAAAGTGAAGGTGAAAGATGACTAGAGCATGGCCTAGAGTTTTGGCAGAGCAAACAGTAAGGAAGGACCAGATCTTAGCAATGATGTGCAGAGAATAGTGCTGAAACTCTGTCCTCATTTTTCTTTGGAAAACTTCGAGGACCGGTGCATTTGGCCTCAATTTCCCGAGTTCTGAAGTTCCGAGGAAGGGTCCCGGAACTTCAGAAAATCCTCGGCCAAGTACAGGGAAGGGGACCAGAGGTCAGGGAAGCAGGGGCCAGAGGCCAGTGTTAGTCCCCTGCTCCCCCTTCCCTGACCCCTGCTGGCCAGAGAGGGAATAGGCCAGTGGGGACCAGGGAAGGGGGAAGCAGGGGCCTAGCAGGGGGTCAGGGATGGGGTGGGTGATTAGAGTGAGCAGGGGGCCTATTTCAGCTCTGCAATTTTTAAAAAACCAGTCATGCTCTCGACCTCCCCATATGTGCGTTTCTTTTCTTTTCTCTCATACCACTTCTGCTTCCTTGGTTTATTTCCATGTCAACTTTAGTTTCTAAGGCCTTTGGTGTCTTATTTCCTTTTAAGTCATGTAAAGTAACTTACAAAGCCTTGGTACCTTTTTAAGATGCTACTCAGTAGTCGTGCCATTATTATTATTATTATTAAACATTTATAAAGCGCCAGTCGTATAACCCGGTGCTATACAGAACATAGAAATAGACGCGGTCCCTGTCTGTGGCTTACAATCTAAAAGACAATGACAAAGGGGGGGAGACAGGGAGAGGGGACAGTGGGAGAGACATGGGAGAAGACAAACAAACATTCAAGCGAATGCGGAGTCTCAGGTGTGTGTGCTTGGCTTGATTACAAAGAGGTTGGTAGCAGCAGTCAGCAGAGGAGGGCCGACAGTAAGAGTAAGGGGAAAGACTAGCGGGTATTGGGAAAGGCAGCAAGGAAAAGGTGGGTCTTGAGGAGGGATTTGAAGGAGCGGAGAGAAGAGGCAAGGCGGATGTTGGCAGGGAGGGAGTTCCAGGCATGGGGGGCAGCGAGGGAGAAGGGACAAAGGCGGTTAGGTGAGCAGGAGAAACGAGGGAGAGTAAGGGTGGGTACAACGGAGGAGCGGAGAGCGCGTAAAGGAGTGCGTAGGGAGATTAGGTCTGAGAGATAAGGGGGAGCTTGGTCATGGAGCGATTTGAACGTGAAAACCAGGAGTTTGAACAGGATACGTTCAGGAAGGGGGAGCCAGTGAAGGGAGAGGAGGAGAGGC
>QEPC01009472.1:12982786-12995830 GCA_003113815.1 Sphenodon punctatus | reverse complement strand
AGTGGGGGGTGGAGGTGGGTGGGAGGCAATGTCCCGACGGATCTTGTCAATCTTTGAGGTGAAGAATGATGCAAGATTCTGAGCAGCAAGGGAAGAGGGCGGAGGAGGGCAGGGGGGTTTAAGAAGGGAGTCGAAAGTGGAGAAGAGGCAGCAAGGGTCGCGAGAGAAAGATTCGATCCTGGAGGCATAATAGCGTTGTCTAGCTAGGGAGATGGACAAGGAGAGGGAGAATTTGTAGTGGAGGAAGTCAGGGAGGAAGCGGGATGTGCGCCAGAGGCATTCGGCAGCCCAGGTGCAGGAGCAGAGGTAGCGGATGGTAGGGGTAAGCCAGGGGCGGGGATTTAGGGGCCGGACGAGCCGAGGAGAGGGAGGAGAGGGAGAATTTGTAGTGGAGGAAGTCAGGGAGGGAACGGGATTTGCGCCAGAGGCGTTCGGCAGCTCGGGTGCAGGAGCGGAGGTAGCGGATGGTAGGGGTAAGCCAGGGGTGGGGATTTAGGGGCCATGGGGGATGCATGCAATGGGGCCAAACCTATGGCCCGTGGATCCTGCACACACCTGTGCATCACACACCCACTTTGGAACCTCACACATCTCCATTGCCAGCACAGTGTGCTGCATGGAAACAGCACACGTGGGCAGAGGTGGGTGCAAGATCCGTGGGCCATCGGATTCCCCCCCACAGAATGTAGTTGAAAGAGGGGTTCTCTCTACTATGTATGTACATCCATCGCTAAAACCTTCCCTCTCAATGATGGAACTTTGGGCACTTCCCACCTAGAGCTGTTAATTACATGTTGGAGAGCGCTACGGTGACGGATCGATCAAGGTTGGCCTTGGCTCTGTTTCAATCTTCAGAACGTCAGAAAGAAAAAGCTGAAAAGTAATCAACTCACTTCCCCAGGCTAATTGAGGTGGGTGAATCAGGGGGCGAGATACAGCATCTGTCAATCCCGTTTGTCTCTAGCCTGGGGGGGCCAAGGCTATCTTTCCTGCTCTAAATTTGGAAATGATTGAGGGCTAATGCCTACACCATCCCATTTCAGTAGATTGTACAGAGTCAATCTCCCATCATCGAAAGCTGGAAAACCGAAGCAAAGAGAGCCTGAGATTGAATTTTCAGGTGAATTGAGACACCTTACTACCAATGTCTGATGTAAAAGTCAGCCCAACTTAGCTGCCCACGAGAGCTGAAACAATGATCTGCAGTGAATATCGTTTTTGTTGCAACTGGCCCATTTACCACTTTCCCAACAATTCAGGAACTCTTCGCCACTCAATCAGGTTTCCGTTTGGCATTTTCAGAATTGACAGAACTGATGCAAGTGATGTTAAAATTGAAAAAAAAATCACAAATGGAAATACTGAAAGTGGTGAGATAGGTAAAAAGAATGCTCAGTGCAAAGAAATAGCACAAACATTGATAAGTTTTCTGAAAAGATAAAAAAAAAATCATGCTAATTTGGGAACAGTCAACTTCACACCAGGTCCATTACCCATTACTGTCCTTACAGAGACCACCTGTCCTTCCATGCCCCACTGTGGCCCTTGCGATCGACTGGTAGCACCTCCCTGTGGGTACCATCTGTTAGTCTTGTTCATACCATGAGGGCTCACAGGGGGGCATTCTTGGTTGTTGACCTGATGCTATGGAACTCCCTTCTCCAGGAGGTTTATTTGTAGGGATGGGTGAACAGAATGCAGTTCGGATGTTTGGTCGTTTGGTTCGAAACCCGAGTTCGGGTTCGATGGTTCGGTTCAGCCGAGTTTGGGTTGGCCGAACAGTCAAAAACAACGAAACCAAAACCAAAATGAAACCAAAATGAAACCGAAACCTATTTTATTTTTGTCCTGAAAAGACGTTTTTCCTGTCCCCGAATTCATCCAAACCAATCCGAACACAACCGAACTGTTTGGTAATTTGAGAGTTCGGTTCGGACATTCGATTCGGACGTCCAAACAGACTGAGTTTGGTCCGAACTCCGAACATCCGAACCGCGTTCGCCCATCCCATTTGAGCCTGAGCATCTTCCAGAGGGCGGTGTAAGATCTTTCTGTTTGTAAAGGCATTTGGTGGGCAGGGATAGGGGATGGATGGTTCGAGGATGGTTTTGGGGTAGGATTGTGCAGATGGGGGGCTTGGATGTGGGAAATGGGGAGGTGGTATTGGGTGGGTTTTGTGGAGGGTTGTGGGAACGTTGGGGGGGGCTGGGGTTCTGTATTGTTTTAATGGATTGTTTTTTATTTGTTTTCATCTATGTTGTGAGCTGCCCTGAGCCTTTTTTTTTTTTTTTGAAGGGCAGGATTCAACTTTAAATAAATAAATAAAATTACAACCAGAAGTCTAGGTTTCCTCTCCTTGAGCACGTAATGAGCATCAGTATAGATGAAAGATATTGGATACCGATGTCTTGATTTGTGACTCCAACTTGAGCATTTGTTTAATTATTTCCTAGGGCTGAAATGCCGTACCGCTGTGGCAGCATTTACTGGCGGAAAGTGCTCTTCCGCACCAAGCAGCACAGATAGGAAGGGAGCGATTTTCGCGCCTTGTACTCACAGCTTTCCGCGGTTGCTGCCGCGGTATTTTTGCCACTGTAGATTTCATGCGGAAGCGGCAGGTTTGCCACAGTTTCCCCTTTCTCTTAAGGGCGGCAGCTTTGTGATTCTCGCAGCATTGCAGCCAGGGGCGTAGCCACCATTGCGCGGGAGAAGTTGCTGCCTTGTAAACAAAGTTCTTCTTCGAGGGACTCCTTCCATTCTCACTTGCGCACCCTTCTATTACTGGCGTATACCAAGCTCACTAGCTTGGAACTTCATTTGTAGGGATGACATTCCTAGCTTGGAACTTCATCCAGTAGGAACTTCATTCGTTTCAATAATTTAACAAACAAAAATGAATTGCACACCCCTTACTTTAATAAGAACTACTCCTCAGGGCTTCAATAAGGCTACTTCAGAGTAAGTAGTTTGTGGATTGTGGCTTCTGTCTGTAATTGAGGGCGATAATAACACTTACCATCTCACAAGGGGTTGTTAGGATTTGTCTGCAATGTGGCTGGTTAAACAGTCTTGGAATAACAAGAGCTGCAGATGTTCAAGTTGTTATTTGTTAGAAAACCAGGGTAGAGTCATAAGAATGCATAACTGGGATCTCCTTGCTGGATTATCAGTGGGACTTGGATATTTTAAAAAAACAAAACAAATTAACCCACTGTCTTTGTCAAAGGGAATTAGACACTTAGGAACCTAACAGCCCAATTGCCAAGGCACCCCACAAATGCAAACCCCATTCACTTCAGTGGAGATTATGCTAGCTGAGCTCTTTGAGGAACAGACTATTGATCTCATTGGAAAGTACCTTAGTGGGAGTTAGCCTCCTAAGTAGATAGATAATTTTATTAGTGTTTAGCCACGGCCATAACACGAGACACAAACCAAACAATACATCCAAAGATGTTACAAAAACCAGAAAATAAAAACATACAATATAAAATACCCCAAACAGTCACATTACATCCCCAAAGCTACTCGCTTCCCAGATTTCACTCAGGGGGGGATACCATAAAACCTGCTCGACTCCTTATAAGGGCCCTAAGCAAAAGGTTTCCCACTGCTATCGAAATCATTTCTTCCTGCCCTGCCAATAGGTGTAATGACAGCCGCACTTCCGCCCCTGGCCTAATATCCCTAAACAAGGGAGATAGCCAGCGGTCTCTGAGATCATTATAAATTCTGCAGTGAATTAGCACATGCTCTACAGTATCAGGCATCTGCATAGTACAATTACACTTACATGATTCTGGTTGTAAGCCCTGAAAATGCCCCTCAGTAATACCCAAAGGGAATATATTCAGACTTGCCATAGTAAAACATCTCCGGGCTTGCAATTCCATATCAAACCCTAAATAGGGTGCAGCACTAGGAAAATGAACCTGTGAAAGAATCCCCCACATGCTTATTAAAGATTTCTTCCCTGGTAACTTGGCTATCTCCTCTTGCATACTGATATCAACTATCCTTTGCTCGATAATATTCCTAGCACTCTGATAATCCAGTGAGGTTAAACAATCAGGTGAAAATCCTAACTTGCCACGTTAATTTCTTATCTGGATCACCCAAGGATCCCGGATACCTTCCCAGAGGGCTAATGCAGCCAGGGGGGCGACCCGCCTGTAACACAACCTCAGCCAATAGCCCAAGGTTAGGAGCCGGCTCTGGGAACCCACACTCTAGACATACTGCGCTAGCGGCGGCATGGTTCGGGATTGCCAGAATTGACCTGAGGAATTTAGTTTGGAGCCTCTCCAAGGAAGGAAACCTCCCCAATGACCAGAACTGTGCCCCGTATAGAAGTTGTGTCAAGCACTTGGCCTTATATACCCTGATTGCTGAGATAACAAGATTACCCCCATTAGTCCTAAAGAAGTGAAGGATGGACTTTCCAACAATCCCTGCTTGTCTAACAGCCTCTGTGGCATGCGTTACCCAGGCGCCGTTAGCCTGGAAAATCAAACCCAGGTATTTATAGACCTTGACTTGTTCCAGATCATGTCCACTTAAAGACCATTTATGTACCTTCCGTCTCCTTGAGAAAATCATTATTTTAGTTTTGTCGTAGTTGACCTCCAAATAATTCTGGGAGCAAAGCTGGCCCAATGCCACCAACTGTCTCTTTAGGCCCACACGTGACCTAGCAAGCAGGATGGCATCGTCTGCATAAAGGAGAACGGCAACATCCATACCCCCAATTCTGGGAGGGTGATTGAAGGGAAATGTAACCTCCCCAATCAAATAATTCAAATAAAGATTAAATAAAGTAGGGGCAAGTACGCAACCCTGTTTTACCCCACGTTCAGTCACTATCGTTCTGGTATATGTTCCCTCCTGGTCTAACCTAACACAAAGAGTAGTATTTGAATATAATCTTTGAATTAAACAAAGCAATCTCTTATCAATGGTAGTTTTAGAAAGTTTGGCCCACAGGTGGTTTCAAGATACCAGGTTGAATGCGGCCCGAAAATCAACAAATGCGGCATACAGCCCCATACCCCAAGCATATTTATTTATTAAATAATTAAGGACAAAACAATGGTTGGTTATGGACCGCCCTGATCTGAAACCATTTTGTTCATCCTTAAAGATCTTTTCCCGATCCAGCCAATCCTGGAGTTTCCCTAGGAGATATCTGGCATACATTTTACTGGCAATACTTAAAAGGCTAATTGACCTATAGTTCCTTGCTTGCTCCAGGGAGCCCTTTTTATATATCAGGACAATTATGTCCTGTTCCCAACCATCTGGCAATATTCTGGTTTGGTTTATCCCTGTGAAAAGGGCAGCTAGTACAGGTGCCCACCACATTTTATTGGCTTTAAACAATTCTGCTGGAAGTCAATCAACCCCAGACGCTTTTCCCCTCTTAAGGGAATCAATGACTTCCTCAATCTCTGATGGCAACACAACTTCCCAAGGGGGGAGGGAATCTCCAGGGGTCAAAAAACCTGAGGGTGCGGGATCCACCGCATACAAATTCAATTAAATGTTTAACCCAGTCCTCAACTGGCACCCTGTATACGTTCTCATGCCTGCCCTTCCCACAGCCCCCAACCAGTCTCCAAAAATAGTGAGAATCCTTTTCTTTGGCGGCCCGTTCAATTTCTCCCCGCTGTTTGAAATAATACTTTTTCTTCTTCTCCAGTAGCAAAGCCTTATATTTACGCCTAGCCTGTAACAGCAGCTGCAAATTCAGATATATAGCTTCCTTCCTAAATTTGTGATACCATGACCACAACAACTTTCTTTCCAGGAAGCATTCTTTATCATACCAGGCATTTTTTCCTTTCCGGGGATGGGAGCCTGCTGTCCTGCTTATTGGCTTGCCCCTCAGAAGCGGTTCCAACCCCTCCACAATGAGCTTATATCCATAAAGAAGCTCCTCGGTATCCTGTGTCTGTTCAATCCCCTGTTGCCACGATATCCCTCCCGGAGAAGCCAGAAAACACCGAATCTTAAGTTCCAGTGTATGCTTCCATCTAACCCTAAACTGACCCTGAATTGATAAGGCAACTGGGCTATAAGTCTCCTTAACAGGGAGAAATTCTCCCTTATCCAACCCCAAGATTACTGGTAAATGGTCACTGCCATCAGAAAAAATTACTTCAATCCCAGTCACCTTAGGGCAGAGATTCCCTGAGGCTACCATAAGATCTATCATGCTACATCCTAAAGGGGACACAAAGGTAAATTCCGCTGGATAATCCTGCGGAAACCTCCCATTAAAATAACAATTCCAGCTTTGGCAAGAACCTCGGCCAATGCAAGGCCACTTATGTTGGTACCTACATCTTTCGACCTCCTTTCCCCCAGAAAGGGGGTCTCACTCTCCCATGGCCCCCCCGCCTTGGCCAAAGCAGAATCCGATTCTCCAAGTCTGGCGTTGAAATACCCAACAAGTAATATCCCAGCATCCGGGAAGGTCTCTCCAACTGCCTCTATCAACCCAACTAACACTTCCCAACATGTCTCATCAAAATACCAAGATGTCCGGGGTGGGGGAGGGAATATAAACATTAATCAACACCAGTTTCCTCAAGGGGAATTCCATCACCACTCCACAGTAGAAAGCTGCCTTCCCTGATAACGAGTAGTAGGTGGCCGATAAAGCAGCAGAGACAAAACAGACAGACCTCCCTCCACTAGGATGACCCCTCCCCCTGCGTGATAATGGCTCCACATGGAAAACATCATAACCTTCCATGGTAACTAGGCCCTTATGCCAAGATTCCTATTGGGGGGGGGAGCTACTCTAAACAAATCTAAATTTAGAGCCCCAGTCAGAGTAGGGGTCAAACCCCCCCCACCTCTAGGGGGTCCAAATATCTAGCAGCTTCCCATTGGGTAAGGACCTCACAACTAACCCCCGGGTTCCCTATATATTCCTTCCCAGGAGGCACCTCCCCACCCCATCTACCGAAACAAAACTACCCTGTTCCTCCCCCGCAATAACCTCAATCTCAAGTGACTGATGTGTGTCTAACCAGATGGTTTGTTCTCCATCTTCCTACCTCAAGGACACCCTGCACAGGGACCCCTTGTACTCCCCCCTGTCCCCCTTGGTCTAATACTACATTCTCTGATAATAAAATATCCTGGGGGCACCCACTAGGAGACTCATGATCACCCTCCTGATAAATCCTCTGACCCAGCTCTTTCAAAGAGCCCCAAGGAGGCTCGTGGGAGATTTCCATACTGTCTTCCCTATCTGCCTGCTGAGGCTGGCTCTCCTCTTCTCATGAGGAGGGAAGCATCTCCCCACAAGGAGTCCTGGGCAGGGGCCTTGCCCCCCCCCCCCACCTGACTACCCAGGGCCGACCTCAAAGGGATAAAACTCCTTGTCTGCAGTCTGTTCCCCCTGATCCAATTTGGATTTCCTCTTTTATTATAATCTGACCTAGCAGGCCTATGCTCCACCTTCCTTGCATGTAATCCCTTATCAACCCCAATCAGGGGAGTTTGAGTCCACACAAACACCTTGGCCAGTATAACCCCATAAGATGAAAGCAATTGCACATATCTCCATATAGCATTGACAAGGAAGGGTTTCTGAAAAGAAACCACATATTTACATTTAGTAGGGCCCTTATAAATAACCCTTAAAAACTGAACATCACCTGGCCTAACCACGAGGTTAGTTAAAAAGGAGAGATGCATAGCCACATGCTTGGGCATGTCCCAGCACGGAAATACTCCGTAAGAAAAGGGCAGAATTGCAAAAGCAATTACCTCCCTACGTAGAACTAAAAAACCAGGTTGGGTGTTAAAGATAGTTGCACCACAATCCATGGAGGGTTTTAAAACACAAGGAGCTTTACCGCATAGGGCGTTCCCTGCTACTAATTCCTTATGAATACTCCCACACTGGGGGTAATCCTTGACCTGGGGTTCCCCCAAACTCACAGGGTGGATTATATCAGTACCAGAACCCTGCTCCTCTAAGATAACAGCGACAAACATTTTAACATGGGAAAAAATTAATTGTAAAGTCCGATGGATCAAAAAGGTTTGATCAGTCAATAGTTCAAGGGCACTTTCCCCCCCTGACCCACAAGGTACTTGAGGCTGCCCCAAAGATTCCGGCGGCTGACAGTCCTTCATAAGCTGATGGCCCCTACAGGAGCCATGTGCCAAGGGATCTGGCAGTTCACAGTTCTTTGTGGACTGACATCCCCTGCGGAAACCATGTGCCACCTGAGGGGTATCCCTTCTATTATCTCCAAGGAGCTACATACATCAACAGGAGTAGGGATGGGCGAACAGATCGCAGTTCGGGTTCGGCCGTTCGGTTCGGCTGCGTTCGTTTTGTCCATTCAGTTCACCCATTCGGTTTGGCTGTGTTCGGTTCATTGGTTCAGATGTTTGGGTCGAATGTTGAGTTCAGATTCGATATTTGGTTCAATCTTTAGTTCGGTGCAATTGGGAACTGAAAATGACATTTGGTTTTTGAAATAAAAGGAAAAAACTAAAAAANCATTAATTCAACTGCTTCTAAAATTGGATTCCTTTATACAATTGTTTTGAAATGTAGTATACATAATGCATTCTATTGGAGGTAGAGGCACTCAAAAGTTTAACCACATAGATTTAAAAACATAAAAATTACAGCCAATAATGTGTTTTCCATTGAAACCAAAGGAAATTCAATTCCAAACTCACCCAATGTTCGAATTCGAGTTCTGTTCGAATGTTCAGTTCGGTTGACTGAACTATTCAAGTTCAGTTTGAACTCCAAACTTCCAAATTCGAGTTCGGTTCGAACGTTCGGTTTGGTCGACCGAACTATTTGAGTTCGGTCCGAACTCCGAACTTCCGAACCACGTTCGCCCATCCCTAAACAGGAGGGAACTCCTGTGAGAATGACAACAAGGTGTCCTGTGATACCGTACAGTCGTAAGGCCCTGAAAAATAAGTTTCTAACTTCCATTGCTTGGTCGTGGGGGTATCCGACAGTCCCTCCTTAGTGTGCCTTTTCCTTCGTACAGACATTAATAACTTGGTGAAAGTCCAAGAGCCAACCAAGGAGAGAAGCGGAGAAATCTTCAGGTGACCTCCTCCAACACTCCCGTACACAAACGGAGACAGTACCTTGTCAGCAACACAGGAGCAGCAGCCACTGGACCAAGTCTGCAATGAAACCTCAGTGTCTGGCATTGTCTGGCGCCTAAGGCCGTGTACACAAGGCCGCTCAGGTCACGGCGTGCACCTATGGCACATCCGTAGGCAATAGATAATTTAAATGGGCTCTGGACAGTCTGATGGGCGGGGTCCCCTTGGCCACCGAGCCAATCTGGTTTCTGCAGACACCAGACAACTGTAGATGGAAATATCGTCAGCAGCCCGCCGCTACACCAGCACCTCCCGATCCAACTAGTCCTCGGGGCAGGGGGAAGGCAGAAAATCACCCAGCGCCCCTGTCGCTAGTCTCGCTCTCCAGTCTCCTCTGCTCCACCTGCCTCCGACGTAACTCAGGCCCATTTGGAAATTATTACGGGTGGGAATTTCGGTTTTGAATAAAACTGAAAGTACCAAAAAATGGTCATTTCAGATGAATCCAAAATTTCAGTTCTTTTTAGGTTTTGGTACTATTGGATCGTTTGCATTGATTTTTGTACCTGATTTTTTAACATTGCGGTTTGTCCCCCATTGAAAAACTGCAATGTTAAAAATCTGGTACAAAAATCAATGCAAAAGATCCAATAGTACCAAAACCAAAAAAGAACCAAAATACATGAAAACTGAAAATGAAATGGATCAAAACTGAAATTTTGCCCAGAGTTCCATCCCTAGAAATTATACCCAATATGCCTCATGCAAGAAGGGAGACCATTTATAGCGGTGAATACCGTTCCCCATGAAAAGGGACGTTTTCCCACTTTGCTGGTGATGCAGACGTTTATCGACTTTTGGGGATAATTTGCTTGGGTTTCCCTTCGTGAATGCCTTTTAGTATTTTCAGTATTTTGTTGATCCTAATGAAGTCCTCCTAATCCAGTGATGAAGCAAAGCTGTGGTGGACCCAGGCTCATCTTCCAATTATAGTCACCCTAAGGGTGGAGTCTTTGTAAGTGGCAGTCATTCTGAGGGGAAACCTGTCCTGGCCAGCCTCCACCTCCCCCCTTGCAAAGGTGGTGGCACTATCATTGCTCCCAGAAGAAGGAATGAAACGACGCCACCAAGAAGGAAATATTAAGAGTGGGTGGGGACAGGGACAGCACTCCCTCCCCCTGCCCACTGTGAAATACTCCTCCTTGGTGGGGCCCTTTGCAAGTTGTGTCAGTGCCACTTGAAAATTTTCAGAGTGGGTGGAGGCATCGTGTTGGCCCCGCTCTCTCTCCTGCCTGCTCTGAAAATTTCCTAGCAGCGCTCAGGCTGCTTGTGATGGGCCCCATAGAGCCCAGGACCCAGACTCAACTGAGCTTCCTCATTCCTTCGCAATTACACCCTGTCCTAATCCTATCAAGTAACAAATTTCTGCCTCCTACTCTGATCCTCAAGGAACTTACTAAGATGGAAGAATACCAAGAAGTGACAAAAGGGATAGAAATTCGCCGGCAAAAATACTGAAATCATCAAATGGGGAAACGTCACCGCAAATGTAAAATTCTGACAAAGGGTGTTTATAAACATGACCAATAGCCTGCTGGAGTCCGTGTTCGGTCTGTGCAACCCTCACTCACCTCCCACTCACATGCTTTAGTGTGTAGAGCTAATGAATGGGAAGTCCTCTGCCCGCATTTCATGTGCTGGTGGTAGCCACCACTCATGGCGCCACTCAACGCTTTCCCTCTCCCCAATCCTGACTCTGATGTAAAGGGGGGGGGGGATCACAGTCAGAGAAGGCTTCTTCCCTGGTCATGACCCCCCTTTCCATTGCACTATCCTCTTGCAGCTCACATGCTTGGACAGCTGCAAGAGGAGAAGTTACTTCTTGCACCCCCATACTCTGTTTTCTCTTCTTGCAGCCACTTCACAGCTGATTGCTCTCTTGCAGCCACCTGAGAACATGAGCAGCAATCAGCTTTGAAGTGGCTGCAAGAGGAGAGAGTATGCTTGGGCGGCTGGGAGAGAGCGATCAGCTGTGAAGTGGCTGCAAAAGGGGAGAGGTTGAGAAGGAGGTTGCTGGAAGGACGTTCTCTTGCTCCCCCCCCCACTCTCTCCTCTTGCAGCCGCTTCACAGCTGATCGCTCTCTAGCAGTCATGCTAGGTGTGACTGTATGGTGCTGGTGGACCTGGATGCAGGTGAACCTAATAAACAGAAGGCAGATGCATGATCATGCATTAGCTTGCATTGGCCTGCATGGTGGCCACAATAGCCTTGGACCCACACAGTGAGTGGGGGGCTGTGTAGGGGATGCAGACAAACATCTGATGAACACATAATACATGGGCAGGCAAACACCCACCTGGTGGGTGCTAGTGCGGGCTATTGTCTCATTTATTTTCACCCCCAAATTCAACAAGGTTTCTGAACCGACAAGAATTTAGGATATGTTTCTGCACTGTTTCCTTCTGCGTTCTCTTTTGCAAGTGTGTGTCATGACAAAACCTACTAAAGTTCACAGGGCTGCACAGTTGAGAAAGGTGATTCGGAACCAAGGTCAAGCACTGGTGTTCTACTTTCTAAGAAAAGGAGCACTGTCCCTTTAAGAAGGCAGTTCCGAGCAGGGGGATGGAGGGGAATGCTCAAATCAGAATTTTTGAGCTACTCAAATTGTGATCCTTTTGGTAATTGAAAGTTTGCTTCCAAACAATCAATAACAAATGCCATAAAGTACCAATCTATTCAGAGAATTAATTGGAGATACTTAGGAGAAATTAATAATGAATGTTCAAGTGATCGTTCCTTTTTAACCTTGCAAGAATATTCAGACAAAGTAAGCATCAGAGGAATTACAGTAAAGCAGACAAACTCGGTGGGAAAATTATATATGCAAACTAGCGGAGGAGCTGCATAAATCTACATGTTATTAGTGAGCAATGTTTCCTGGAATTTACTGTACAAGCTGAATATTAAGCACCATAAACATACAAAGACACAACAAAGAGTCTCTCTGGTGTGAGATGTCCCAGGAGGAGGGATGTGCCACTCGTGCAGTCATTACTCAAGTGACACTTGAAGGATGATATTAGAACATATTAAGGTGCCCATTACTTTGTGAGTCAGACACATTTGCAACGCACTGCCACAGAAACAAGGAAGAAAATACTAGGGATGGGCAAACAAATCGTGGTTCAGGTTGGGCCGTTCGGTCTGGTGGACACGTTCGGGTTCGGCCGTTTGGTTCTGTCGTGTTCGGTTTGGTTCAGTTCGGTTCAGGAATTCAGAAAAAGACTCTCTGAGCAAGAAATGATGGCCCCAGATCCATGATGGTGGGTCCTGGGGCTAGAGTGGCAGCTTCTGGATATTGGCCACCGCCCTCCCTGCCTGTAACTTGGCCCCAGAACCCTGATGGCAGGTCCTGAGGCTGGAGTGGCTGTTTCTTGATGCAGTGGAATGACATGCCTCTGTGCGAGGAAGGATGGCCCCAGACCCATGATGGTTGGTCCTGGGGCTAGAGTGGCAACTTCTAGATACATATTGGCAACAGCCCTCCCTGCCTGTAACTTAGCCCCAGAACCCTGATGGTGGGTCCTGGGGCTGTAGTGGCTGTTTCTTTATATATATATATACACAATAAATCTAACTGCTGTTACCTGTTCTAAAACCTATTGAACTAAATGGAATATCCTAATAATTAACTACAAAGGCCTTGTCCTACAAAAACACTGTATCTCTATCTATCTCTTTAACTAAGCTAACTGCTATGTATATATATCTAATAAGTATCTATCTAATAACTATCTATCTATATATACAATAGTACACAGGGGGAAACACAAAGAACACAGGGAGGGGTACAAAACTGAAATGAAAATCAATCTAATAATAATCCTACTCTAAATAAATCCAAAACTTAAAACAGGGGAAGGGAATCAGGGATGGAATAA
>QEPC01009472.1:12964723-12981396 GCA_003113815.1 Sphenodon punctatus | reverse complement strand
TTTAAACAAGAGGTGCGTGTCAAAGATGAAGCCCAAGCTGCGGGCTTGGAGAACAGGATGGATGGTGACCCCATCGATGCACATGATCAGGTTAGAGGGAGAGGAAGGGGAGGGAGGAAAAATGAGGAGTTCGGTCTTGGCCATGTTTAGCTTGCGTTGACATCGGGACATCCAGGCGGAGATATCAGAGAGGCAGTCGACGAGGCGTGTGAGCAGATAGATGAGGAGAGAGAGGGGGTAGAGAGATAGAGTTGGGTGTCGTCAGCGTAGAGATGGCATTGGAATCCGTGGGAGGCAATAATTTTGCCAAGGGACAGGGTGTAGATAGAGAAGAGGAGAGGGCCAAGGACAGAACCTTGGGGGACCCCCCACCGAAAGGGGAAGGGAGGGGGAGGTTGACTCAGGGAGGGAGACATTAAAGGAGCGATCAGAGAGGTAGGAGGAGAACCAGTGAAGGACAGAGCCGTGGAAGCCCAACGAGTAAAGCGAGTTCAAGAGGAGCGAGTGGTTGACAGTGTCAAAGGCAGCACACATATTTCCCTAGAAAATACGTGTAATCAGCACAAACCTCATAGAAAAGCCATACAGATTGCAATCACTCCACTAGAGTTTTAAAACTGTCCTATCTAGTCTGAGAGAATGACTTCCCTCCTCCTCCACAGTTGTCTCAAATGCCTATTCTGTTGCGTAGCTTATTAGCTAAGGTCTTGGACTTGGACCTGGGAGACCAGAGCTCTAATCCCACCATTGTCCATTAACTCACTGAGTGAGTTTGGGCAAATCACAATCTCTCTCAGCCTCAGTTCCCTTCCTGTAAAATGGGAATAATGGCCTTTCTTGCAAGGTTTTTGTAAGAGCGATCTAGATAAGGATCATAAAGCACTTTGATCACTGAAATGACTGTAGCAATGATTTTTAAAAAGTACACTACCAAGGGGCAGGAGGTCATTCTTTCTGTTTAAAATCTACAAGGTTTGAAACCTCAGCCTGGGGGGCCAAATGCAACCTGTGGCTAGTTTTTATTTGTCTCTATTTCAGTTTGTGGATCATGTCCCAGGCCCCAGTTTCTGCCCCCAAGCATTGAAAGACGGAACTCAGGGGAAGAGAACAGAAAGGAAAACATACATACAAGGGGACGGGATGGATCAATGCCATGGATCCATGATTTGGACTCTCCTTTCCCTTCCCCCAGCCTGAGTGCACCCCTGAAGCACAACTACCCCAACTTCTATGCGACCCTCAGAGCCTGTACTAATTTTCAGTGTGGGTCCAGATAAGAAAAAGGTTCTGCAACCCTATTCTATCAGAACCTATTAATTTTGTCCCTATAAAACTTTTATCGGACATTTTAAAATAAGGATAAAGAAACCCATAAACAAAGATTTTAGGTTATGCGACTGTAGCTTTATGAAATCATTTGCAATTCAAATTTGATGTGAAAATCGGTCCATCTTTGCATAACTGGCCCATCTGAGACTGAGTCTGTAACATGCTGAAAGTCTCTTGGAAGATGCTGAGAAGCTTTAAATCCCATTGATGTTCCAGGGAGTTTGGGGCTTTCAGCATATTGTGTGGAAGTAGCCCTTTTGCAATTTGGTATCTCCGCGCTGGAAAGCCTCCTACATTATCTCTGAGCTGTTCAAATATTGCAAGCGATTGGTTCACATTATGAACTAATCCTTTGCCAAATTGTATATTTAAAGGGAGGACATTTCTAAGGAGTGGTGTAAAACGATCTTTTTAGAACTCATTAAACTTAAGAAGCCAAAGCAGTTCGCATACAGTCTCTGTCATGCCGCTGTGTGTGCGAGCGTGTGTGTGCGGACTTGTAACGGATCCGTTTCTTGTGCTTTTTGACATCAAAGAAACAACTTCAGAACTGACTTGGGCAGAAATGTGATCAGGGCTGTGAATACGCCAGAAACCTAGGGACAGGAATAAAACAAACAGTAGAATAACGTCGGAGACAAAAGCAGCAGAGTTCTCTGCAGCATGAATGCTGATGTCCTCATTCAGGCAAAGCTCCCGTGGAATAGCAGGAAGAAAGGAATGGCTCGTATGTCAAGGTCCTTATGCTCAAGTAGAGCTGAAAGAATGATACACAGCATGCTTATTCAGTGCACTTCATTCCTCTTTCTGTAGGCAAATTGTCAGAAAGCGACTTGTCTCAAACTTATTGCCTGCGGGTAAAATTCTCCTTTGTGTAGAGAGCTAGATCCAGTCAACAGCAGACTCTTTAATCATGCAAGGCTGCCTAAGTTGTGGTGATCTACAAGTTGTGGTAATCTACAATGCATGTTGTGCTGATCTACAATGCATGAGGTTGATGAATAAACATAAAGTGATAACATAACTACGACACACTGGATGTCAGGCCCTGGCCTTGACACACACACACACACACACACACACACACACACACCATCGCCCAAGCTTCCTGGAGTGGTGGCCAGCCTACCTGCTGCACCCATTGCCTTGGTCTGCTCCCCCCAAAAGCTCTCTCTGCCTTGCCCTAGGCACACTCCCCCCCCTCATCTCCAGTCCCTGCCATGCCTCCCTGCTTCCTGGTTGTCTGCCAGTCAGAATATAGGTCTGACTGGTGGCAGCAGAAAGTGAGGTGGAGTCCTGACAAGACCGAAGTCATTATGGTTGGCCGGCCCTGTAACTTGCGGGGAATTAGCACTCTTGTTATTGGTGGGGTCCATCCCCCTCTAGTAGGGCTGAAATGAATAGTCAACATTTTATTTGCGAGTATTTCCGAGTTTCCGAGGTTTGGCTGCTCCTCGGAAACTCAGATAAATACTCTCAATTTGGTACTTGGTAAAATACTCGGTAAAATAAAACTGAGTACCAAGTATTTTATGAGTACCATGTACTGAGTCACCTTACGTAGGGGCAGGAAAAGCCGCATATGTTTGTGTGAGTACTGGACAGAGTATCGAATACCGAGTACCAAGCCGATTCCTCGGTTACTCAGTGCTCGGTAAATCCAAGTCAAATACCAAGATACTCGGTAAAAACCTAGTAATTTTGAATACAGATTTTCAGCATTACGCTCTAGTCACTCAGGTTTGCAGTCTTGGGAATGCTTCTGGAACCCATGCTGTGCCTGGATCATCAGGTTGCGGTGGTGGCCAGGAGCACTTTTCACCAACTTCATCTAGTGAGGAGGAGACTGCAGACTTTTCTTTCTGATTCAGACCTGGCCACTATCCTCCCTACTTTCATTACCTCACAGCTAAATTACTGCAATGCGCTCTACGTGGGGCTGCCCTTGATGACTGTTCAGAAGCTGCAGCTGGCGCAGAATGTAGTGGCCTGGCTCCTTTTGGATGCGACCTGAGTCGCCACGTTAATTCGTGAGAATCTCGCAAGATTCTCGAAACCCCTAAAAATGCTCTGTGCATGCACAAAATGGCTTCAGGGGGTTGGGGGGGCGGCGGGTTTCAGAGACGGTTTTCTCCAGTTTTCGGCCCCTATTATTTTGGGAGCAGAGCTGGTTTTTGGCAACATGAGACTCTTGCAAGAACGGGTCTAGAATTGGCCAATTCTCAACCCGTTCTTGTTCTTGTAAATTTTGGCGAGAACCAGGTTCTTACCGAGATTTGCAAAAATTGAAAGGGCAATTTTCAGCCCTACTAAAATCCTTTAAACAAAAAAACAACAAAAAAGGATAAAACCCTCAGAAAAAACCAACAACCCCCCATAATTCAGGTTGTTATCCCACCCCTAGTGCTTAGAGCTAAAGATATGCTTGAGCACCTGGCTGGGGCAGGGCCAGGCTGCTCAGTCCTGTTCAAGATTACACCTCTTGGTCAAATGAGCCTGCATAGTAAATCATTGTATGTTGTGCATGCATAGTAAATCATTGTATGTTGTGCATTGTATGTTGTGCTTCTCCACACCCTAAACCAGGGGTGGGGAACCTTTTCTGTCCCCGGGGCCACATTTAAAATGAGTACGAGCTGCGAAGTCCACACAGAGGTTAGAGGTGGGGGTGCTTAATGGGTGTAGTCAAGGAAAGGAGGGCCCAGATCATGGATCTGTCCCCTACCCTAGTGTGCATGCCCTCCTCTCTCCTCCATTATCCAGAGCTCAGTTTTTCAGTGCTTCAGTGGCGGAGACTGGACTCCAGGAGCCAGATCCAGGCACTGGAAAGGGGCTACATAAAAACTTGCCGAGGACCGCATTTGGCCCCGGGCCTGTGGTTCCGCACCCCTGCCCTAAACAGTAGTAATGGGGACATATGTATTTCAGCAATTAAAACATGTGGTTTGTCATCCTGATTATTATTATTATTTTTTAAAAATAATCTTTTAAAAATAACCCTGTTTCTTGCAAATGCTTGACCACTCGTCCCGAAGGGATTGAGAATACAATGAGGAAGCCAAAGGGCAACATTTTTAATTGTACAATCTCACTTGTTCCTTTTCCCCTCTGCCCTTTTGTTTGTTTCTATTATGCTTCCGTTTTCCCTGGAGGCTGTAGATTCCGAAGGCGATCTTTCCATTCTCGTTGTACTAACCACCCCCCCTTTGGTCAGCTGTTCCATTATCTGCCATGGGCATACATTAGTAAGCTTCTTCCTGGGTCTGGACTGATTTGTACACTGTCTCAAGATCTGCTGTCGCAGCTGCCTGTACCCGCATGGGTTTCTGTTCTTCACAGGAATATGCCTCTCAAAGCACAAAACATGACAGGTGTTGGAATGGCAGAGTTAATCAAGTGTGTTGGTTTCCTAAACACACACTGTGTGAAGAACTTGAACACCAGTGCTTTCTCTATTCCCCACTGCAATGGCCATACATCCCTGCAGTTCCTATTTAAGAGGGACAGTGGAGCCCCTCTTTGGGTGCTCAATCCCACTGTCCCTCTTTCAGGAAAGAGAGTGACCAAAACATTCACATTTAAAACTTGGGCCCTCTTTCCCAGTTGTCTTCTAAGAAAAGCACTTGAGAGGGCACTGGGGTGGGGTGGGGTGGGGTGGATGATTGGTAGGGATGTGTGAACGCGGTTTGGAAGTTCAGAGTTTGGACCGAACTTGACTAGTTCGGTCGACTGAACCGAACTTCCGAAACGACATTTCTGTGAAAATGGAACAGTTGTTTAATAGTTCGACTGGATTTTCTGATCAAACCCTGGTTGAAATTTTTTTTTTTAAAACAAAGCCATTTGCACCTGAACAAAATGACACTGTCCATACCCCTCTGCAATAGAAGGCCGGTTACACCAGCAACACCATTTTGGATAAGGGCAGCACAATTTTACACATGTACGATGGCCTTTTTAAAAAAAAATAAAAAATTCATCCAGTCCAATTGGAAATCAGAATGAATGACTAGACCGATTGTTCATTATGATTTTTCTCCAACTGAGCAAAAATCGGAGTTCCGCCTTATCGCTCCATGATAGCTATGTCCCTGGCTGTGTCTATGTGTGTGTGTGTGTGGGGGGGAGAGCTTATTTGCTGAAGGGGGAGCTTATTGGATGAGGAAGCAGGGCTTGTCTCTTTTTGGTCATTTGAAATGTTGGGAAGTATGCATTACCTTGCTATTCATAATCTACTATCTCCCCTGCAAATAATGTATTGTTTCCACTTTTATAGTGCTTCTCAAATCAAATGATTTTTTGCAAAAATGCAGCCACTTCTAGGGTGAATCATAGCAGCTTATTACAACAGCTAATGCCAACAAATTACAACGCAATTAGGACAGTGGATGATGTGGCTTTTCTTTGGTCTTGGATGAAGTTTTGTGTCCATTCTAATTTCACCTGCATGGTTCTGTTCAATGCTAAAGGAAATCTGTGTCTGTTTCCCTTACTGAAAACCAAGTATTTGAAGACTGGGCATTCTGTTGCAGAGTAGAAAAAAATGAGTGCCAAGGCATACAAGTGCACACGCCCCAGGGATGCATGATGGATTATAGGAAGAGAGTATTTATTCTATGCAGCATCATTGAGTTATCACATAAATCGTGCTTATGTGGCCATGCTAGATGCTTAATTGGTACCACGCCAGCAGATGCTGCAGGCCAGCAAATGTTTCATTCTCGCACGTATGCAGTGTGCAGATGGAGCTGGCTGAGGACCCCCTGATCAGTGATGGGTTTGCTTTAATTATCTAGTTTTCCTGATGGAGAGTTCACAAGCCAGAATGGTCAGTTACGGGGAAGCAGAGAAGCTAAAGTAGCTAAAACCAGAGGACAGGTAGAAGGAGGCCCAGCATTAGGAGGAAGGGCCCTGCAAAAAGTCCTAAGTGGGGAAGGAGGTCCTGGGATAGGCAAAGGTCAGACCGAGGCCCCGCACAAGAAGCTGCACCAGGACGGCAGCGCTGCCTCCCTCTCCCTCCCTCCTCCCAGAAGCACCACTTCTCAGAAGCACCGGCAGGAGCCATAGGGATGCTGTCTGTGTCAGGAATACATGGCAGGTGGCACTGCTGAGAAAGACACACTCACACCCGCCCCTTGCTGCAGATACCTGCCACAAAGCGGGGCTTTCAGAATGAGGCACTTTTGGGTAAGACAGAGTCGCCACAGCACGTGTTCCCATCACGCAGGGAAATACCGACCTTTCAGGAGCACTTGTGAGTGTTCGTTGGTACTTCATATGTCTCTGGTGATTCCATGCTTCCGCCATTGTTGATATCGGTGCCTGTGATTTTCTGCCCTTTTCCCACCTTTTTTTGTCACTTTTTGTCACTTTGTGGGTCTTTTATGACAGTTTTACAGCACTTTTGTGGAAATTCCTGGCACTTCCCCAACACTTAGTCAGCACTTTTGTGTCTCCATTGCCCCCAGATGTGCGCGCGGTGCCCACATGAGGTTGGGATCAACCTCACAGCGGCTCTCTTCAACTTGCGAAAAATAACAACAAATGGCAAAACCAGCTGAAAAGCCAATACGTTTCTGCGTTACACGAATGAAAGTGAATGACCTGTTTCCGCTGTGATTTCTCACTTCATGCCTGCTTTGGGGAGGTGGGAGCAGGTGCCACCACACCACCTAAGCCACTGCAGCTCCTCCCTGCACAGCTGCTTGTGCACAGCCCTGCTCTGGTCCTCACCCCTCTATCTTGGCCCCTCCACCACCCCAGGCCCTACCCTCTGTAGGGCTGGCTGTACCTCTCAAGTGTACCGGATTGTGCAAGACATCGCAAGTTTAAGCTTCTTTTCCCTCTGGTCCCGCCTGCCCCGTGTTGCTCTCATATCCCAGATTTGACCAGGGGCCAACCAGACATGTGCAGAACTGCACCTCCCTACTGTGCAGTGTTGTGCCCCGCGCCCTTCTCCCTCCTCCCAGTACACTCACTCATGCATGCCGTGCTTCCTTGGGAGAACGACTGTTTAGGGCGCCCATTGTTCCAGTGTTCTACCAGACAGTCCTGTATTTTTAAAAGGGTTCATCCCTTGTTTGTTCCTATTTTGCCCGGCATTCAGACATGTCTGCTGGCACTGGCCACTTTCACACGTGTGTGCATGCACACACACACGCATGGAAGTCATGAGAACATGACGTCTGGGTGGGAAGAGCGGCTTTGCCAGCATGGACTCGGAGGTGAGCTCAAGAGTCAGGAACAGGAAGGGATTTTGGAGCTGCTGCGCTGTCCGCAGTAGTCCCAGCCTGGGCCTGTAAGTTGCAAAGGCTGCTTCCCCCTCGCAGCACCTTTCTGCTGAGAGACACTGGGGGAATGGCCTCTGGCCTTTGAAAACGACAGGTCCCAGCCAGGACCCTCTGGAGCTCAGCTCTGCTGAGGCCCCAGCTGGTGCTTGTCAATTTCAATGGCTGCTTTCCCCTGCCCTCCTCCCACATGAGTGCACCTACAGCAGCTAATGCACACCCTGCAGGGCTGGGCTCTCTTTCTTTGTTTGCATAACTGCACGGGGTGGGGTGGCAAAGTGCTGGGCTTTGGACTCTCTCCTGTACGTGATGGGGATAAACGCATGCAAAGTGACATATGCAAATGTGATGCAAATTACATCCCACATCATCCTGCACTCATGTAAGCTGCTGTGCTGTCCCTCATTTCAGAGTACAGGGGTTGGCCCTGGGTATTCGGATTACTGAGGTCCATTTCCAGCTCATCTGTGCCTGAGTCCGCTTGTATAATTAGCCTCCTTGGTCTTAGTAGGGCCGCCCGTGGGGTATCATGTTCCTTCATGTGAATAACACTGACAGAATGTGGCCATTTTAAGATAGGTTGCTTTTGCTCCTTCACTTGCCAGTCTCCTGGTCTGTAAAATGGAGAGATGAGCACTTACCTCACCACCACTAAGTAAGAAATATCGCAGGAGCGGCTGCAGCATTGTCGAGTGATTTAAATAACGCAGCTTTGTGAAATTCCACTCGTCGTGACAAGTAATTGCTCTTCCTTTGGACAGGTGATTAAAATACCCTTCATCTTTCTAGTGCAGTGCCAGGAAAGCTTGGCTGAGGAGACGCGGGGGCTCCCGACTGCTAAATGTCATCAATATTTGACAAGGATGTAGTCGGGCCTTTCGACCGACACGCAGTGGAAGTGTGAAGAAGACCAACTTCAGATAGAATAGAGATGACAACAAGTGTTCCCTTCCCTTTGGAATATACCTATTTATTTATTTATTTATTTATTTATTTATTGCGGCACTGACTCACGCTATGGCCGAACACACAACTCCGAAAACATACAACACCCTCAAAAAATACAGCAACACAAATATCGCATAGAATACACAACATAGCGTTGCCTAACAAGAAAAAACTATAGAAAACTTGAAATCTAAATCTGGCTGCCTTTATAAATGAATAATAAGTAATAAGTAATAAATAATACAATCCTTAAGTACAACCCCACTCCAGTCAACTGGTCCCAATACAAACCCTCCCTAATTTAGGGCTGTAGCTAACCACTGGTACCTTACTCTTCTGCAGGGGTTAGTCCCATTGAACTTAACCCCTGATGTCAGGGTTGCTGTTATTTAATATTATTACGGCCTTTGCGGCATTTTCATCCCCACTACCCACCCGCTTTTAAAAACATTTCCAATATTCCGCAATAAATAAATACATGCCATATTTACTTCTACGTATAACCTAACCTGTGCTGTGCTGGAGGGGAGATTTAAGGGGATTAGTTATGCACAGCGTATATGCTGATGCTCCTTAGGGGAAGTCGAGGATGTAGAGCATTTTTTGCTGGCTTGTCCCCATTATTCCATGCTTAGATCAGTTTGGATACATCCCCTAGTGGGAAGGCTGGAAAGCTTGGAACCAGGACAGGGCTACAAGCGGCTCCTGTTGAAATCAAATCGGGAGGACAGAAAGGCCTTGGCAACCTTTGTTTGGTTGGCATCCAAGAGGAGGAAAGAGCTATACTCAGACCCTTGCATTCCTATATGACTTTATTAGGGTATAAGCAAGGGGGCCCAAATATGATAGCTGATGCTATTGAGTATCTAATTGGGAGGTCCTTGCAAGCTTCTCAAGTTATTACTACCAGTATTATGAACTTACCGCAAGGGCTAGGGCAGCTTGGGGGTTGGGGGAACGTAGGTGGATTATATTAAGGTTAAGGTGCATGGTGTATGGCTTAATCTTACCCTGTACCTAAGAGTTAGATGATGAGGTGAGATGGTTGGTATAAATCTTGATAAAAGCGATTCCCACAAGAAGGATTTGCTGTGCTCCATGAGGAGGGTTATACTATGCTCTGTCCCGATCGATAGATCAATTGGGTTGTCAATCCAAGATGCAATTATATGTTGTTCTCCTCGAATCTTGATTTCATCAGTTACAATAGTATGTTGTAAAACAATTAACAATTAATTTTTTGTTACGTATAAGGAGGGAGACATTAGGCTTATATGTGGCGAATGTTGTGATTATAATCCATGTTTCCAAGACGGTTAGGTTGGAATATATCTACCTTTCAGGAACATTTGCAACTCTATGTTATTTCCCCACTGGTCAGCAATTTTATGTTTCTGCCATTGCGAGATCGGCACTGGCAATTATTTCAATCACTTTCTGGGGTTTGGGGGATTTTGGAGAACTTTCCGGGACTTCATCAGGATTGTCTGTGATTTTTCAGAATGTTCTGGGAATTTGGGGGGCTGTCCAGGACTTTTCAGGACTGTCCTTTTGCATCAATTTCCGGCACTTTCAGCACTTTCATGTCGCTTTGCCTGTATATAAAACATAACCTACTAAACATAGTCAGTAGCAGCTCAGTTTATGTTGCGTTCAGCTAGTGAAAAATAATGAAAAAACTGTAAGTTTCCTCATCGCACGAATGAAGACAAAAGGCCTGTTTCCAAAGGAAACAACATTCACTGCGATTGCTCGTTTCAGACCTACTTCCAGGTATCTCCAAGAATTTCCAAGCCCACATTGTTTGATCTTTGTTTAGAGAACATTTGTCTCCAGGTATCTGAGTTTTGCTGAGTCTTTCGGATTTCCTAAGACGAGTCTGAATGTGCTATTTGGAGAGAATGCTGCTGCAGAGTTTATTACTTTTGACCTCTGATCCTGTCCAGGCTTAATGTCCTCCCTAAAAATTCCACTCAGCAGCCTGCCTTCCTTCCTTCCTTCCTTCCATCCGCTTCCCCTTCCACTTCCTTGAGGAATGAATGCATTTACTGAAACACTCAAGGACTTCAATGAATTTGGGTTTATTTCACACCCATCATCTTCCTGTAATGCTGCATTATTCATCCGCTGGCATCTCCTATTTATCATGTGCAAATAGCGTTCTTCGGCGACTGAGCAGCGTGAGGCATCTGATAATGAAACTATCACACTTAGGAATTACTTCAAGTAATGAGACCGACTGGGGCAAACCCATCCCTGATATCTCTTGGGAATGGAGTTACCCCAAGTTAGGATTTGGTCCATTGTGTCAGCAGAAGAAATTTAGCATGAGGGGGAAGGTCTGTATTTCCTTTGAAGGTAAAAAAATCTGAGTGGGTTTTTCTCTCCCTTGCAGTCACTCCTGAATTTTTAAAAATTATTTACTATTATTATTATTATTATTTATTATTATTGTGGACTTGTAAACCCAGAAGTTTGAAACATCTGGAACTTTAACATGTGTCTAAAAATGCCCAGTGTCTCTCATTGGCTGGTTCGCAGATTCCTTTACTAATCTGCAATCCAGATTGCAGATTGGTCAAAGCAAAGGGAACAACATAGAACAGCAATTCTGATTGGAGGCACTGGAGTGAAGGTTAAGGACACTAGGGGGTTGGTAAAGCAGTGGGATATTTGCATAGTGATTGGCTCAGAAATGTGGAAACAACCAACCCAGAAGTAAAACGGTACCCTCGGCAATGCAGTAAACAGTAAATGAATGTAGACGGTAAGTGGAAATTTGGCAAATCAGGATGATATATTGTGGTATTGCGAAAACTAAGAAATTGCATTGGTATTGGGAAATGGTGGGGAAATTGATCCCAGTTCCTGATATGGCAAAATTTCTCATGAGCAACAATTTACTGCTTGTTTCAGCCGTAGACTCCACCCAAGTGTCTTTCAGTAGGATTTCAGTGTACAGAATGATGGCTTATTTCTTGGGCAACCACATCTGCACACGCCAAAAGAAATGATCTTCTGATCCTTCGGTTTCGATGTGGTGGGTCTGGGCAGGTGGGTTTCCCAAAATGGCAGCCTGATGGTTTGAAAACATGAGTGGAAAAGGAAACTAGTGAAACCAATAGCAGGAAGCCTGATTCTACATTATAAGGCAGGGGGGAGAAAAGTGGGGGGAAATTGAATTCTTTTGAAAAAACGTTTCCACCTCAAATTTAAAATAATATTTCCACCCCAGGTCCTGCAAAATGGGCACAAATTTACATTTTTACACAACAAATATTATTTCCCTCTTTAAAGTCACGCTAGTAGGACTAGGTTCTAAGCAGGGTTGCAATGATTATGCAATTTAATATTTGAAAATAGGAATTTGCTTATTGGGAAACCTGACTGAATAACCAAACTACCTTTGCTATGTTTACAAGATTTGCATACGGATTTAATTCATTCATTTTCTTTTGGTCAGTTCTGCTTCTGTACCTTCAATATTTTGTTATTCAGAATACAGTACTTTGTTAACTCCAATAGTAGTATTTAGCATTAATACTTGATTAACTTCTACAATACTATTTAATGTGAAATAGTATCACAGAAGTTAATGAAGTACTAAACACCAAATAACCAAATACTCAAATAATAAACAACCAAATTTACTTAACTGAAATTAACAGAAGGAATATTTGCCTCCACAAACTAAGTGGAGAGCAAATTCCCTTTGTTACAATGGAAATGAACACACCAAATTCAGCAGATTTGTTATTCTGAATATTCATCTCAGTCCTAGGTCTAAATTCTGATTCTAAGATGGTTGATGCCGGTGGCAAAGCTCCCGTTGGCTTTAATGGTGCAGGATTGTGGCCTTGTTGATTACCTACTGAGGTTACTAGCACACGTTACTTCTGCCATAGCAAGGGCACAGTGTGACACACATGCAGAATACTGTAGACAGATCCATTTTTGGTGCCCCCATCTGATGGCAGCAACACCTATCCCAGTTGTGGCTGGACCAAGGGTGTAACTACAAAAGGTGTAGTAGATAGGCTGAACTGGAGTGAAGTGCCCAGCTTCTGCACCTGGACCCGTTCTCACCTAGCTGCACCCCTGGACTGGATCTAGGGACAAAGGTGGTGCACTACTATTGCAAGCAGACTGGACCGTTTTGGCATTAAACTGCTATGGATCAACTATTTGGTGGCAAAACATTCTTGCACTGAACAGGTGTCCCAAGACAGCAAGAACATCTTACCAATCCTCAGCTAGCAACCCCCATTTCTCCCCAGCTGTGCTTGTGTAAATCTCTTCTACTGTTACATGGGCTATGGGGGAAACATAATGGAAATGCACTCTTCTCCCCCCAGAACAACTGCAGATAGCATTCACCCAGACCTGGGTTTCCATGTTCACTTGAAAACACAAACATGGGTTTTGATTAATATACCTACGTGCAGGGGCGGCTTCCAACAACGTTTTGGTAGATCCTGGGAGGGCAGCAAGGAAGAACCCTGGGACTGACCTTCATCAACCCTCTCTGGGGTGCTTTCTGGTGTGATTAGGTGTACTTACGAGGGTGGGTGACCGGCCGCACATCCAACTCAGGCACGGCTTTGCTGATGTTGGAAAGGTACCCAGCACATAAGTGAAGCTTTTCGGCACACTGAGAAATGCACTTTACTGAGCTGGGTTTTGTAGCTCAGTAAAGCACATTTCTCAGTGCACCAAAAAGCTTCTATCATGTGCAGGGTGCCTTTCTGATGTCATCAAAGCCGTGCCTGATTTGGATGTGCAACCGGTCACCCGCCCCCGTAAGTACACATTTTATCATGTCAGAAAGCGTCCTCATTCCCAGCCGGCTCCCAACAGCAAGCCACCTGCTCTCTGCCTATTCAGGGAGCTGCTGGACTTGGTCTTCAGCAGGCTGCAGGGAGGTCCTGTGCAGATGCAGGAAGCTGACACCTTTAAGTGTGTTCAGCAGATACTGGGGCTATGTGATCGCCCTTTAAGGATCTCCTAGCCTACCCATCACCCTGGCCCTGCCTTCTTCAGGAGTATAAGAGTAGAAGCCAGAGAACCAAAGCCAGTCTGCTATGAGCTGCTAAGTGAGCAGGAGATCTAGCAAAGCAGGCTTGCACTGGCCTCTCTCCTGGATCCCCATAGAGAACACCCAAAGGGGAGGGTGGTTTCCAGCCAAAAGACTGAGTATTAATCTCCCAAAAGAGCTGCATGAAGCGGTATGCAGAGGGTATGCAAAGGGTAGTGTGGCCCGGTGATGGACTCCCCTATAGAACATCATTGTAAACCAAGCCAGGGATCAGCTCTGAGAAGCATGGCTATAGCTGAGTCTTCAGCCTGCTCTCTGCAGCAATGTAGTGGGACTGAGTCACTGCTGGGGGCCTGTTAAAGTAGTCCTGGGCTGCTCAGAACCTAGCAGGCAGGCAGCCTCTCTGGCCTGAGCGGTGGCTCTTCAGGAGGGGCAGGAATTTGTGATGGAGTTGAATCCCATCACAAAGAGCCATTACTACTTGTGTAGCTACTAGAGAGGCTGCCATTATTATTATTATTATTATTATTATTATTATTATTATTAACAAACATTTATATAGCGCCAGCAGTGTACCTGGCACTTTACAAAGTAATAAAATAGACACGGTCCCTGCCCCTAGGGCTTACAATCTGAGAGACAGGAGCTGGGGGAGAGACATAGGAAGGGGAACAGAGGGAGAGACAAGGGGTCTAACATTCATGAAGATGCAAGGTCTCAAGTGCACGTACTTGGCTTGGTTACGATGCCATGTTGGTTCCAAACATAAAAGAGGGAGACAAAGGGTAAAAGCAGGCATGACGGTGTCCCAATGTGGCCCAGATCTCACCTGCACATCTGTGCAGGCACCACCCCCAGATGTTGGCCCAGAATTGCCCCAGACTGTGTTGGCAACTAGCCCATGTCGGCCTTAGCCCAACTGACTGGGCCAAAGCAGTCCACAGCCATCTATCACGTCTATTCCTTGGCCACCAACTGAGCCCGGGTCTGATCTGCCATGCCTGGCCGTCACTGGCTGTGTGTCATGGCAGAAGGTGGGGGGCAGGGTGCTCGGGACAGCATGGGGTGAGGCCAGATGGATGCACATTCTTGGCTCTCCCTGTCCTTCTCCGCTTCCTGACTGTGGTCACGTTAGTTTGGTGCCACAACATGGCTTGGACCGGGTCCGCCACGTTTTGCTTCCTGGGCTGTGTCAGGCCACTGCTACACCATCGTCACATGTGTTTTTACCCACTACTGTAGTTCAGGTGATCTTTTTTATTGAGCGAGCTCTAGCTGGTGGGGGTATGCAATTTTGGGGGCAACACAGGGCCCTTCCTTGGGCACGTAGCGAGTCATAACTACATTTCTGAGGAAGGTCCCTGTGTGGCCTGAACACTTAGATAATTTTGCCAGCTACAGTTGGTCTAATAAACGATATAACCTGAACTTCTTTGTCCCCCATCCCTTGCGTAGGTAATGTAACACGTAGAAGTACTTAGAGAAACAATTTCCATCCTTGTACAGGGATAATAAATTCAGAGAACCAAGGTTTAATGTTTCATTCCCAGCCCTATCCCCCAGATCCCTGTGGTTTATTTTAAATCTAAAAACAGTGTTTATAAAGAAAAGAAATGGCCTCACTATCTGGAATTGGAAATGTCCCAATATCCCATGTACTGATAAACACATAGAATTCCACGGAGGGATCATGTTCCCCCACTACACAAACTCCGCTCTCTTTGATTAATGGCTTCACCTCCATCCCTTGATGGTAATACATCCTTGTGTTACATGGCTTGCCTGTCTGTAGTTCGCATTGGATTTGTCACAATGAAGGTAATGTAGGTAAGAAGCCATTTAATTAACTATATTGCAACGTGCAGCAAACGTCTGCCTTCTGATATGGTCGTTTATAACTGATATTAAATCTTGCCACAATGCAGTTTTCTCTATTTAATTATGCTTTCTCTCAAAGTATACTGAAAATAAAAGTTACCAAATTAAGGCTTGGCAAAACGATTTGGAAAATCTTTTTCATCCCCTCCCCACAAAATTTTTTGTTGAGACACGTTTCGTTTCGTTTATTGAATCAGCACCAAATGCTATCTCAAGACAATAGTTAAAACCAATACATACACACAAAACAGAACCAAATAATACAAATTTACAAAATACATCGGTATTGATAAACATTCCTATATCAATGTGGTAAGTAGAGAAAGGTTTACACCCCAACGGTGCTTAGCGTTACCCTCAGCTTTTGACCATCAGCTAGGAATTGAAGCACGCCTCCTAACCTTCTCTGCTAATACAATAAAATTAGTTAATAGCTTAACCTGTGAGGTTTCAGTAAGGACAGACAATACTTCCATTTTCTTACTATTCTCCAGGGTAAGACCCCAGGGTAAGACCCTGGAGAATTGGGTCAACCCATAGTTCCCTAAGGGAGGCATAGGTTGGACACTCAAGACTGAGGTGGGCAAGAGTCTCAACCACCCCACCACAGTTCCTACAAATTCTCTCCGCCCTGGGAATTGATAACCTCCTGCCTTTCACTTCCTCTGTTTCGATGAGATCAAAGCCCTGCTTCAGGCACAAGTAATGGGCAGCTCCCACACCTCAAGGAACCTTGAGGCAGCCCTGGCCACCATGGTGAGGGAGTGGGTCACGCCAGGCGTGGCCTCCACCAAGCGGTGTGTGGTCACGGACAACGCGGCCAATATCATAAAGGCAGTCCGTGACGGGGGCTTCACAAGCATCCCTTGCGCCACACACACCCTCAATCTTGTGGTGAAGGATGCTCTGGGCTTGGGGGAAAAGGGGGTTGGGCCAGGCACCCTTAGCTCCCTGGTCGAATGGGGGAGGAAGCTGGCGGGGTCCTTCAACTGCAGCGTGAAGGGCAGCGAGCTCCTCCGGGAGAAGCAGGCCGAGCAAGGGTCCCTGGTGCACATGCTCATCCAGGATGTCTCCACCAGGTGGAATTCCACCTTCCTGATGCTCAAGCGGCTTCTTGAGCAGAAAGCCACCCTGCATCAGGTGGAACTGGAGACAGACATTGAGGCACCTCCAGGGTACAACAGGGAGGAATGGGA
>QEPC01009472.1:12942126-12964267 GCA_003113815.1 Sphenodon punctatus | reverse complement strand
AGCAGTGGAGACCTACCTGGAGGAGGAGCCATGCATTGATCCCAGCAGCGATCCCTTGGCCTACTGGACTGATAAGGCCAACGTGTGGCTGACCCCGCTGAAAGTGGCCACGGGTATCCTGTCCTGCCCACCAACCAG
Source organism: Sphenodon punctatus (assembly GCA_003113815.1). Classification (NCBI taxonomy): domain Eukaryota; kingdom Metazoa; phylum Chordata; class Lepidosauria; order Sphenodontia; family Sphenodontidae; genus Sphenodon; species Sphenodon punctatus. The sequence continues at coordinate 12,964,129 of QEPC01009472.1, read as the reverse complement.
TGTCCCCAGCGAGCGGGTGTTCTCCATGGCGGGGGATATTTGCTCCCCGCACCGCCTGAGACTGGGGGCCAAGTTGTTGGAGCAGTTGCTGCTCCTGAATGTGAACCTTTCACTGCTGGGTTTCCCCGATCTGCCCCTGTACAAGGAGTGATGGTGCAGTGGCACACACCATCCCATGCCAGGGGCAGTCTTGGGATGGGGGTCCTCCTCCTCCTCCTCCTCCTCAATCTGGGCTAGGGCTACTGCTCTTGTGCTGCTGAGGTGCTGTCCCTCCCTCCCAAAGCCTCACACTCGCCCTGCCTCTCTCTCTCTCTCTCTCTCTCTCATACTAGAAGGCCTCGGCCGCCTTATCTGACTGACCTCATGATGCAGGGTGGCATTGGGAAACAAACTGTAAGCCTGCCAGTCAGCCAATGGCTACACGGTCTCGACCCACCTATGTGACACTGACTGGCTCTCGCTCTCTCATGCTGCACAGTCTTTGCTAGCCTATCTGAGTGCCCTTCTGGCAATGTCCCAGCCTGCCTGCCCTACTGCCTTTCATGCCACGCTGCCTGTCTGCCTGCCCAGCTTGCCACCAAGCTCAAAGTATGCCTCAGTCTGCCTTCCTGCCTCCCATACCAAGGTGCCTGTCTGCCCACCCAGGTTGCCTAGCTCAAAGCCTGCTCAAGCCTGCCTTCCCTACTACCTCTCATACCATGCTGCCTGTCCGCCCACCTGCCCAGGTTGCAAAGCTTGAACCCTGCCTCAGTCTGCCTGCCTTCTGCTCATGCTGCGCTGCTTTCCAGACCACCCGCCTGCCCAGGTGGTCTAGATCAAAGCCTGCCTCAGTCTGCCTGCCTCTCATGCCACAATGCCTGCCCCACCACCCAGGTGGCATAGATCAAAGCCTGCTTCAATCTGCCTGCCTCTCATGACACAGTGCCTGTCTGCCTACCCTGGCAACCCTGGGTGATGTGCATCACTGGTCAGGTAATCCTGCCACTGCTGTCTGCTGGTCCATGGGTGCTCTGCCCTAGCCAATCCAAATGTGCCCACACAATCCTGCTGCTGACGTCTGCTGCTGTATGAGAGCTATTCCCTAGCAAATCCAACCATCCTGGCTCCATGGGTGCTGTGTACAGGCAAATCGTGCTGCTGCCTTCTCTGCTGTTCCATGGGTTCTGTGCCCGGGCAACCCAATGTGTGCTGCTGGTACTGCCAATTCTGCCTCTGCTGTCCGTGCCACGGGTCCTGTGCCCGGGTACTTGGCCCCAGAACTCTGAACAGAAACAGCCACTTCAGCCCCAAGACCCACCGTAAGGGTTCTGGGGACAATTTGGAATTGTTAGCCACCCCAAGCTGTTCTCAGGAGGGGTGGGATATAAATTGAAATAAAATAAATAAAATAAATAAATCATTTCTCGCATGAAAGCAATGTCTTTCCACCACATCAAGAAGCAGCCACTACAGCCCCAGGACCTGCCATCAGAGTTCTGGGGCCAAGTTACAGGCAGGGAGGGCTGTGGCCAATATCTACAACCTGCCACTCTTCTAGCCCCAGGACCCACCATCATGGGTCTGGGGCCATCATTCCTCGTACGGAGGTGATGTCTTTACACCGCATCAAGAAACAGTTACTCCAGCCCCAGGACCCACCGTCAGGGTTCTGGGGACAGGTTACAGGCATGGAAGGCTGTGCCCAATACCTAGAAACTGCCACTCTTCTAACCCAAAGACCCACCATCATGGGTCTAGGGACATCATTCCTTGCACGGAGGCGATGTCTTTCCACCGCATCAAGAAACAGGCACTCCAGTCCCAGGACTCGTCATCAGGGTTCTGGGGCCAAGTTACAGGCAGGGAGATATGTGGCCAATATGTATCTAGAAGCTGCCACTCTATCCCCAGGACCCACCATCATGGGTCTGGGGCCATCATTAATCGCACAGAGAACCGACTTTCCACTGCATCAAGAAACACCCACTCCCGCCCCAGGACCCACCACCAGGGTTCTGGGGCCAAGTTACAATCAGGGAGGGCTGTGGAAAATACCTAGAAGGTGCCATCTTAGCCCCAGGACCCACCATCATGGGTCTGGGGCTATCATTCCTCGTACAGAGACGATGTCTTTCCAACACATCAAGAAACAGCCACTCCAGCCCCAGGACCCACCATCAGGGTTCTGGGGCCATGTTACATGAAGGGAGGGCTGTGGACAATACCTAGAAACTGCCACTCTTCTAGCCCCAGGACCCACCATCATGGGTCTGGGGCCATCATTCCTCACACGGAGGCGATGTCTTTCCACCACATCAAGAAACAACCATGCCAGCCCCAGGAACCTCCGTCAGGGTTCTGAGGCCAAGTAACTGGCAGGGAGGCCTGTGGCCAATACCTTGAAGCTGCCACTCTAGCCCCAGGACCCACCGTCATGGGCCTGGGGCCATCATTCCTCGCACAGAGATTCTTTTTCTGAATGCCAGAACTGAACAGGACCAAACTGAACAACCGAACCGAACCAAACGGCCGAACCGAACCGGACCGAACCGAACCGATTGGCCGAACCCAAACCGTGATCTGTTCACCCATCCCTAAAGTTCTGGGAGTGATTGTGGACAATACACTGAAATCCTCATACCAGTGTGCAGCAGCAGTCACAAAAGCAAGCAGAACGTTAGGAGTTATTTACAAAGGGATAGAGAATTATTTTTATTATTATTATAAACATTTATATAGCACCGGTCTTGTACCTGGTGCTGTACAGAACATAGAAATAGACGCGGTCCTTGCCTGTGGCTTACAATCTAAAAGACAAGGAGGGGGAGACAGGGAGAGGGGACAGTGGGAGAGACAGGGGAGAAGACAAACAAAGTGATAGAGAATAAAACTGAGGATGTCATAATGCCTCTATACAAATCAATGGTGTGACAGCACCTGGAATAGTTTGTGCAATTCTGGTCGCCCCTTCTCAAAAAAGACATAGCTGAACTAGAAAAGGTACAGGGAAGGGCAAGAAGAATGATAAAAGGTATGGAACGACTTCTATACAAAGAGAGGCTTGACAAGCCGGGTCTCTTCAGCTTAGAGAAGACTGAGAGGGGACATGATAGAGGTTTATAAAATCTTGAGTGTTATGGAATGAGTAGATAGGGAATGGTTATTTACCCTCTCATATAGTACTAGAACTAGGGGACACTCCATGAAACTAGCTGCTGGCAGATTTAAAATAAATAAAAGGAAGTACTTTTTTACTCAATGCATAATTAACTTATGGAATTTGTTGCCAGAGGATGTTGTTAGTGCCAGTAGTATAGCTGGGTTTTAAAAAGGACTGGATAGGTTCTTAGAGAGTAGGTCCATTAATGGCTATTAACCAAGTAGCTTATGGGACGAACGTCTTACTGTTGGGAGCTGGGAGTGAACAACGGGGAATGGATTGCCCATTGTGACTGTTGGTTCTTCTCCCATGCGATCGAGATTGGCCACTGTTGGAGGACAGGATACTGGGCTTGATGGACCATTGGTCTGACTCAGTATGGCACTACTTATGTTCTTATATGAACATATGAACATGTCAGTATATGAGCCTGACCACCCCACTGGATATTGCGTGCAGTTTTGGTTACCTCAGCTTGGAAACGGTAGTGGAGCTGTGAAAGGTACCCGCCACAAGGAAACCAAAGATAATCAAAAGTATGGAAAGGCTACAAGGCTATAATGAGCCTTCTTTCATTTTCATTATTCATTAATGAAAAATATAAGAAAATAATAACAAAAAAATATATATTCATTTTCATTATTTTGGCTGTAACTTCATTGTATTTCATCCAATTTCAATGGAACTTCGAGAGTTGGTACCCCCTCACTGAAGGCACTATCTCTGCCGAGTTTCAAAAAGATTGGATAACAGGTTCTGATTTTAGAAGCAATTGAAATTTGTGATTTTAACAGAAGTAGCACATGCATTTCCAGCTGTAACTTCTTTATTTTCCATCCAGTTTGGATGAACCTAGGAAATATTGTGCCCTTCTTCAAGGTTATTGTATCTCTACCGAATGCATAATGGGACCTGAAGTTATAAGCATTTGACTTGCACATGCATTTCTTGCTGTAATGTCTTCATGTTCCATTCAGTTTGGGTAAAATTTAGAAGGATTGTACCCTGCACCGAAAGGACTGTATCTGCCAAATGTCAGAAAGATTGGAGAAAGGGTTCAGATTTTATAAGCTATTGAACTTTTGTGATTTTAACAGAAGGTGTGCAAATACAAGTCCTGAAAATTTGGGGACAAAAATGAAAAATTCAGGACATAATTGGGACTTCAGGCTGCAAGGCAGAGGGGGAAAGAATCAGCCCAGCAATCAAGAGACTAGGGATGTGCGAATACCAGGGAGTTTGGTGTTCGGCCCGTTTGGGGTTCGGCCCCTCGAAACTTTTCGGGTTCTGGCTGTTCGGCCTGAACCTGTTTGGGGGGGGAGAACCCATTCGGGTGGGATTCAGGAGACAGGGGGGAACCTGGTTTTCCCTCCCCCCTCCAGGCTGCACGGATGGAAGGGGCGCCAGGGCTCACCTCCCCCCCCCCCAGCCTCGTAATTTAAAACAAAAAACAAACAAAAATTTAAAACAATGAATTTACAGCCAGGGATCGTCCTACCTGATGGTGCCAGGGCTTCGGCCCCTAGTCTGGTGGTGGTAGCAGCAGCAGCGGCAGCAGCAGGTCCGGCGGCGCTCTGGAGCGCTTCAAGCCTCTGTTAGGCCTTCTGGGTCATGTGACCCGGAAGACCTAGTAGAGGACTGAAGTGCTCTGGAGCACCACCGAACCTGCTGCCGCTGCCACTGCCGCCACTGCCAGACCCAGGTCCAGAGCCCCGGCACCAACAGGTAGGGCGATCCCTGGGGTGGGGTGGGGTTAAAAGAAAAATTATGAGGCTGTGCAGGGTGGGCGGGAGGTGAGCCCCGGAGCCCCTTCCACCCATGCAGCCTGGAGGGGGGAAGGAAAAACAGTTTCCCCCCTGTCCTCCGCCCCCCGCCCGAACAAGTTCAAAACCCAAACTTTGTTTGGCCACTTCGGGCAGCGGGGGCAGTACGGGTTCGGGATGTTTGTGAATGGGCCGAATACCCGAAGTTCGGGCCGAACGCCAAACCCCCGAACCGTGTTCACACATCCCTACAAGAGACATGATTGACACATCCAGGCTGGCCAATTGGCATCCTAAACACATCCTGCAGCACTGTGACAGAGGACGTAAGAGAATACCTTATTGGCTCTTTCCTAAGCAGATGCTTCCAACTTCCCAGGAACCAGCGGGTAGTGGGGGGTGGGCATATAACAGAATGAGGGTACATGATTGACATTTCTGCTGGCCAGTTGGCATCACGAACCTATCTTGTACCACTGTGACAAACATTCAAGAATCCTTCTGTTAAAATGCCATTCATTTTTGCTGTCTTTCGTCATTCTTTCATTTTTGTTTTTATTTTCCTTTTGGTTTTACTTTGGTTTCAATGGAAAACACATTTTTGGCTGTAAATTCATTGTTTTAAATTCAATTTGTATGACGTGCGGAGATTGTACCCCTCATCGAAGGCATTGTTCCTGCCACATTTCATAAAAATTGGATAAAGGGTCATAGGTAATTAATGTTTTGTGGTTTGCACACACATTTCCAAATGTAACATCTCTGTTTTTCACCCAATGTGGATGGAATTTGAACTCTTTTTACCCCTCCCCCCCATGAAAGGCATCATCTTTGCCAAATTCCATAAAGATTGAATAAAGCGACCTAATTTTATAAGCAATTTAATTGTTTCATGGTTTGGACACACATTTCCAACTCTAACTTCTTTGTTTTCCATCTACTTTGAATGTAATTTGCACAGGTTATTCCCCTCACTCAAGGGATCATCTCTGCCGAATTACAGAAAGATTGGATAAAGGGTCCCAATTTTATGAGCAATATAAGTTTTATGATTTTAATAATGAATACAAAAGCAATAACGAAAATGAAAGAAATTTCTGTGCACATCCCTACCAAGGAGTGGGATTTTTCATTTTAGAGAAAAAGAACGTCTGAGGAGGAATTTAGCTGTGATCTAATAAATCACAAATGTTGTGGAGAAAATGAATAGGGAACTGTTATTTGCAATTTCTGATAATACCCAAGCTGCTGGACACCTGATGGAAGAATAGGGCCCTCAGTGGCTGCCTGCCAAGATGGTGAGGGCCTCATTTTCATGCCTGGGATGGATGTCCCTGATGCCATTTTGCTGTCCTGAGATGAGCAAGAACTGGGACCGATTGCTCATTTTGCTTTGTTCTTCCTGTCATGCTATTCACCCTGACAGGGCCAGCCACAATCTAGACCTTAGCCAGGAGTGGGGAACTTTTTCTCTTCCTTCCCTCTTCCTTCCCTCACCACCTCTGCAGTTGGAGCTTTACCCAGCTCAACATTCCTTGGTATGAGTCATTCTGTATGGGAGGGGGGTGGAAATGGCCACTTTGACAGCGTACCAGGCAAGGTCTCCACAGAGACCCAGTGTGGTGTAGTGGATACGGTGCTGGACATGGATCTGGGAAGCCGGGGTATGAATCCTGTTCTAGCCATGAACACACTGAGTGGCCTCAGTTCCCCATCTGTAAAGTGTCTCTCTGTCTGTCTGTCCCTGTGTTCCCCTCTCACTTGTCCATCTTAGATTGTAAGCCCACTTCATAGGACCTTGTAATGGAATGAAGCCTAGTAGGGCGGTTGGCCCTTTAGGAGAGGCTGAGTGGGCCCAAACCACGCCCACTCAGCATTATAAAGCTTGGAGGCAGGAAGTGAAGAAGCAGTCTCTGCCTGGGAGTTGAAGGAGCAACATCTCTGTGGAAGAAGCCTAGAAGCTGCTGACTACTCTCTGTTATCCAAGGTGCTGAAGGCCTGAAGGATTTGAGTGGACCCAGGCAAGTGAGGGAGGCTATTCCCAGGAGGGAGCCTCCTGTCTGTGGAAGGCTTACTGAGTGTCAGCCAGGGGCTTTGAGGTCTGGCTCCTAAGGACTTTGGGTGTTGTTCTAGGTTGTTCCTGTGCCTGAGCGAGATTGTGCTGGGCCTGCAGGGTGAAGGTGGATGAGCTGGCAGCCCAGGGACTGTGGATAGCTGCAAGGCTGAATAGAATAAACTGTTTATGCTAATCCCCTGTATGACTGAGTATTTGGGGCCTGATCCTGACACCACTCTTCACGCAGTCACCATAAACTGTCACAGACCCGTCTTGAAAATCTGACTGTAAAGTGCTGCGTATGCCTAGTAGCACTATAGAAGTGATTAGTAGTTTAGTCTTCTGCACAAGGGGATGCACTATAGGAGGGGAAGACCAACCTGGAGTGTCATATGGAGGTGCAGGGCCACAACAGGCGTGCTTTGCGGAGGGGTGGCCATCTGGAGGCTGTCCTCATTCGATGTAAGTTTTGGGGATGGATAGCGGGCCATGGACTGGATGTTCTTCACCCCTTCCCTAAGTGAATTACTTATTTCCTGTGCGTTCTCTTTCAATGGGATCCGACTTCTCCAGCGAGTGAAAATTTGCACCTCCGTACTTGTGGCGCATCCTTTCCCTTTTCTAATCAGCAGAGCTGGGCAAATAACTGGGTATGAATAATTTATTGGACGAATCTTGTCTGCCTATCTTTTTTTTCTTCTTCTTCTCATTCCTGTTTTTGCATATTGTCCGTGAGCATGCTGCAATATTCTCAGGCTTATTTGTTGTTTGAAATTAAATCACCAAGAGTGAATGTCACCCTGGGCATCGCCCGACCCACTGGGGAGCTGGGATGCAGTGAGGATGCTAATGGGAAGGGAAGATCATTGTCTCCAAAGGATTATAAGTTTAGTTCAAATGTACCCCTTGTTATGGGTTGGAGGTCTGCACCCCCACTTTATCGGGTCTGAGTGACTCAGGGTGAAAACAGACATGATACTAACCACCCTTTAACCACCCTTGGTGGTCATTTATGCATGTTTCAGGGCTGCATAGAGCACCAGTACAGCCGTGAAACATGCATAAATAACCACCAAGGGTGGTTAAAGGGTGGTTAGCGTCATGTCTGTTTTCACCCTCAGTTTCCCTCGCTTACAGCCCACTTGGATCAGTTTTCTCTCTGGCTGAGTCAGTCCTGAAGCAGGGACAACCCCTTTGTCACTCAAGGGCCTGATCCTTCCTGTTTACAGACTCTTTATTCTATGGGTTCACCAGTGTTGAGTCACTGGTGCTCAGCATGTTTCCCAATGTCACACCAGACACTGCTTCTCAATGAAGAAGTTAGTTTATTGATTACATGAACAAGATAGTTGATACAGTATGGTAACTAGAAATCAAAGGTAAATATAACACATTCCTAATCTATACTGGTTGAGTTCTTAGATAAGACTCTTACCCTACAAAGGTCCATAAGTTCTGGTTCCTCCTCAGTCAGTGATGTAAGTTGACTGGGTGCTGGTTCTTAGAGAGTTTAAATCAAAGTCCCCTCTCTCAGTTCATGGCTTTGTTGGCTCAGCCTTCCTGGCTGCAGGATGTTGAGTGAGTTCCCAATAGTCACTGTCCCCCCAATGGGGTCCAACTCGCCTTATATCATTGGGGGTAAACCCCTCATATCTTCTCCAGGCTTCTATAATTCCTTTTGTTCTCTCTATCAGCTTTCTGTGTCTGCTTGCACGTAGGCAATGGCTGCCTGCATTAGCATTTAAATGTCTCTGGCTATCAGTCTGGGGTGATTCCACATCTGGCCATTTCCTGGATTTCCTGGTTCTCCTTTCACAGTACATGAATTGAGTTTTACAGGTCTCAGTTGTAACATTACATACATGTTGAACCTTTTGCTTTACATATTTACTAGGCTTGTAGCCTACGTGTGGGCCAGTATCACACGTATGTGGCCCTATGTTCCTTCGTGACACCCCTCGCCCAGACATTATGGTTGGTAGCTTCCACTCTTACCAGCAAGGGAGATCTCTTTTGTGGAGTGTCGCAGGACCCCCCACTTTATCGTGGCTAAGTGTATGCAGGATCAAGCGCCAGAGTTATGCAACAGTCACTTTTGGGGGTATTAACAATCAGTTTATCCATTTGTCACCATTCATAGGCCAGGCATCAACCTCTGGCCAGTCTCCACAGCATACAGTCCATCACCATTCTTAGCATAGCCCAACACAGTCCGTTGGCCAGCTAACCCAACTCACATCAGGTTCTTCTCCTTAAGATTCAGGTCTCCTTCCTTCAGAAACCATAGTCCAGCGAGCCTCTCCACAAGCTTTTTGGATTTGAGTAGTGCAGATTTGTCAGGTTTATCCCGTTTTTGGTAGCCATTTCAGCTCTCGTCTTAATCTAAAAAGACGACAGTGACCGCAATCCCATGTGCACACGCACATGCACACACATGTACATTGTTTCTGCAGGGTACATTGTGTCCTCTGTGCGGAACCACACAGTTTGTGTGCGGTTGCATATGTGTGCACACGCATGCAATCCATGGAGCATGGGATCGAGCCCAGTGTCTGTGTCCTACGTTTCTGAAGCTCCCCTTACACTGGAGCACAACAGTTGTTCCTTTTGAATGCCCTCCGATTTGCTGATGACTTCCTTCTTGAAGTATGGTGTCCAGAATCGATCACAATATTTTAGGTGAGTTGTTACCCAGTTGATTTGATATCTTGCATAAAAGACAGCCCCTCCAATAGCACAGCGCTTTCCCTGAGGTGCTATTTTCTCCCAAGACTTCCTGGTTCTTTCAGGTGGGCTTGGATGCCACCCACAGCTAAAATGTAGAATGTTTCAGCCCAGTCTGGAGTGGTGCTACATTCTGAGGGAGACCCAAAGGGTGCTTGATAGAGCTGATAAGAACATAGCCCCCAATAATACCTCCTGCCGGTAGTTGTGCCCATGGCAAAGGGTTCGAATTAAGCTTCTCTCCACGACCATAGGTCTGTCCCTTCCTAGCTTTCCAGTGGGTGACACAGCAGTCTAAATGCCTTGTTTTGACTGTATTGTGGGATTTTATATATAAAATGTATTCAGTGGTGTCATAGAGATGCTTGGCAGGTGGGATTTCCAAACATCTCACCATGCTAGTGTGGAAAAGTGTGCCATTTATTATTATTTATTTATTTATTTATTTATTATTATTGCCTCTGCTCGCCCCCCTTCCGGTACAGTGGGTGGCGGGCAAGAGGCCCCTTGCTGTGCCTGCCCTAGCAAGGGGACTGGACAGCTGGGGAGACGTTCCCGCGGTGTAAGCTGCAGCAGCCCCAAGCGCGGGAAAAACAGCGCCGCATAATAGAACCCGGCCAGGGTTGCTAGGCAACTCTGGCCGATAGGGATAGGTAGAGGTCGGTCACATCGGCCCCGCTCGGAAGGCGGGGCTCATGAGCCGACGATCCTCAGCTCCAGCCCCACTTGCGACTCGAGCTTCAACGAGGCAGGCAGCAGCGGGGAACCTGTCGGCCCGAACAAGGATTGTGGGCAGACAAGTTCCTGGCTGCGGGGAGTGGCAGGCGCTCCAATCAGTGACAGCTTAGGTATGGGTAAGACCAAGAAGATAGCCACAGCGGCGGCTGGGAAGCAGCGGCGGGGGACCACGGATCCCAATACTACCAAGGGGGAGGAGGCAACCCAGCGTGGGGAAGGACAGTTCGAGGAGCTGGAGGGCCCAGCCCCCATCCTCCCAATAAATGATAGGCCCCTTGAAGGAATGGGGGAAATCCCCCTAGGGGCCAGGATGGCGAGCTGTGAGGCTCTCCTACAGCAGTTAGCAGGGGGTGCAGGAGCACTTCCCTTGTCTAAGGGTCACTTGGGGGAGGGGGGCCCAATCGGTCCCCCCCAGATGGGCCTCCCCTCCGGTAGCGAGTAAGGCCCCCTACTGTGAAGGGGGGGTGACCGATAAACCCCCCTGCCTGATACATCGAGGAACCTGGGGGTGTTTCAGTGACACAAGCGTGCTGGGGCACCAGGCCAGCACGGGATCCAACCGAGCTGGCCGCTCACGTAGGCAATTCGCCCCCTCCTGCTCCAGCATGGGCCGCTCCGCTGGTGGGTGGGTCTGGCCTGGTACAGGGTCCAGCAATGGGTGGCACCTGGCCACCACCAGCAGTCCCCCTTGGGGGGGCCTGCCTACCCGGGGCCTTCTGGGCTGGGCCAGGCCAGGGCTGGGGCCAGGCCTACTCTGGGTTGGGCTGGGGAGCCCCTTCCCCCTTAGGGCGGGGGACAAGGGTGGAGCCCCCTTCCTTCAGCCATACCCCAGCAGCGCCCATCAGAGGGCGGCAGCTATTCTGCGGTCTCTGACCCAATTGGGGGCAATTTGCTCCCAGCTACCAAAGAACGGATCTGGAGGGGGGAATATCTCAACCTATTCACCCTGCTGTTTAGCGATCCTATTATGGACCCTGCTGAACAGCAGGACAAAAAAGAAAAGAAATGTTTTAGGCATCCCAAGGCTGACCAGAATTGGTCGAATTGGACCAATTCAACCAATTGGACCTAGCTGCCTTTTCTATTTACATGGTGGTCATGATTCAGGCCTACCCCACCAGGGCTTCAGATTTGCTGAAGTATGCCGATATTGTTTGGTGAGCCTACGAGGCCGGGCCAGCTGATGTGTGGTTATGGTACAACGAGGCATTCCGCCACCGTGCAGCCTATACCCCGGGGCTGAGGTGGAACTTGCATTCCCACGACCTCTGGCTTAAGTATGAGTAGGGTGTGAGTAGGGTAGGAAACGTGCCAAGATCTGACAGCAGCCATTTGCTGGCAAAGGGGGAAGCTTCGTCTGCTACGGATGCACATTCCGCCATGCATGGTCCACGAGTTTGGGCCATCATGCGAACGCGGCATGTCCGCGAGGAAATCCGCGAGGGTGAAAAGGGAAGATCCTTCCCTGGGCCAGCTGCAAAAGGTACCCCCAGTCCCAGTACCAGGGGACCTGCAAGCAAAAGTCCCAACACCGGTTAGTGTCATTCAGCTGGAGCAGGCCCTACGAGGCCACCCCAACCAGGCGGAGGTGGCATATATTTTGGAGGGTTTCCACCACGTTTTTTGTATCCCTACAACCAAAGTCCAGCAGCATCGAGTGGCACCAAACCTAAAATCAGTGGTCAGATTGGAGGGAGTAGTCTGGGAGAAAATTCAAAAGGAGAAAGTTGAAGGGAGGGTAGCGGGCCCATTCCCAGCCTCCCCCCTTCCCCAACATGGTTACCTCCCCCTTAGGCGTGGTAACCAAGAAGACCCCTGGGGAGTTCTGACTGATCCACCATTTGTCTTACCCCTGGGGCAGCTCAGTCAACGAGGCTATCCCCAAAGAGCTTTCTTCGGTTAGGTATGCGTCGTTCGACTCGGCAGTGCCCCTAGTGAGGTCTTTCAGACCAGGAGCTTTTTTGGGTAAGTGCGACATTAAGTCTGCCTTTTGTTTGCTCCCAGTACACCCCAAGAGTTTTCCTCTTCTGGGCTTCCATTTCGACGGCATGTATTATTTTGACAAGGCCATGCCAATGGGGTGTTCGATTTCTTGTTCGGCTTTCAAACGTTTCAGCACCCTTGTCGAATGGATCATCAGGCGGAGAGCTGCCAGGGGGGGTGTCACAAAATATCTGGACGATTTTTTATTCATTGGCCAGGCCGGCACAAAAGACTGCTTGAGTATGATGCAGACATTCAAAACCGTGCCAGAAGAACTGGGTATTCCCCTTGCCCCCGAGAAAACGGAGGGACCAACCACCCGACTGACCTACCATGGCATCGAGCTTGATACAGAGGCGGCAGTTTCCCATCTCCCTCAGGATAAGTAGCTTTCCTTCAATGGCAAGGTGGACGAATGCCTGGGAGCGGCAAAAATCACAGTGCGCCAGTTGCAATCAGTCCTATGTAGCCTTAATTTCACATGTCAGTGGTAGCACCCGGCCGGGCTTTTCTGTCCTGACTCTATGCCAAACTGGCTGGCAATCTGCCTCCTCACCACCACGTCAGAGTCACCAAGGAGATCAAGGACGACCTCCAGATATGGGCCATTTTCTTAGGAAAATTTAATGGTACCAGTTTCTGGCGAGACCAGCTTTTGCTTGAGGCCAAGCTCCAGGTCCACTCTGATGCAGCTGGTGGTGCAAGATTTGGTTTACTATTCAGAGACCGTTGGGTGGTGGCCCCCTGACCCCCGTAGTGGTACCAGCAGGGAATAACTAGGGACCTTACCTTCCTCAAACTCTTTCCTATAGTACTTGCCGTCCATCTGTGGCCCAGCGAACTAGCGAATCACTCGGTACTCTTTTGGTGTGACAACCAGGCCGTTGTTCATATCATTAATACCCAGTCTTCCAAGTCTCCGAGGGTCATGAGGCTCGTGAGGGTGTTCGTGCTCATATGTCTGGAATTCAACATCCTTTTTCAGGCCAGGCATGTATCTGGGCTGGACAACAATGTAGCCGATGCCCTCTCTCGCTTCCAGATGGAGCGTTTTCGTTCACTGGCACCCCAGGCCCGGGCAGAACCGGAGCCACTGCCACCATCGGTTTGGAGCCTTGGGTGTTAGAGCTGCACGCTGCCGTTCTGGGATCCCTGGTGCCTCGCACCAGGACTGCCTATGACAAGGCCTACTGGGAATTTCAGCAGTACTGGTTGGCACAGGGCTAGCCCCCAGGTTTTCCAATTCCCGAGCCCCACATGCTCCAGTTCGCCATGCACCTGAGGTGCAAGGGGGCGACCCTGGATACTATAGCGGGTAAGCTGTCCGCCTTGGCGTTTGTGAGCAACCTCGCAGGTCGCACGCACGCACGCGCGCACACACACACACACACACACACACACACACCCCAGATAGGGGCTTCTTTGCAAGGCATTTGTTGGAAAGCTGGGTCAGGGAGGCAAGTAGGATATCCGATCAGCGGGCTCCCATTACCCCTCACTTGTTGTTGGACTTATGTGTTACCCTCCCACGTGTTTGTTTCAATTGTTATGAAGTTCTATTATTTGATTCACTATTCACGTTAGCTTTCTTCGGAGCATTCTGAGTGAGTGAGCTGGTGGCCGAAGCAGCCAGGGACACCTCAGGTGCAGCGCTCCAGCTCAACGATGCCCGAGTTGGCCCAACAGCAGTTGTACTCACCATTCGGCGATCCAAGACAGATCAGAGAGGGAGGGGGCTGGTCATGAGATTGAACAGGGTGGCCTCAGCAGACTTGTGCCCGGTCAGAGTGCTCAAGACATATCTCAACGCCCGCCAACTTTCCCCGGGCCCCCTCTTCAGACACACAGCGGGTTTGCCAGTTACTAGGTACCAGTTTACAGCTGTGCTTTGATCAGTCATGTCCCACCTTGGGATTCCCCCAACAGCTTATGGGACCCACTCCTTCCAAATTGGGGCTGCGACATTTGCAGCTGAAAGTGGTATGTCAGAGCAGAGTATCAAGGGCGTGGGCCACTGGAGGTCAAGGGCATTCTGGGCTTACGTCCAGGGAGCCCTTTCCCCCTACCAGTCTTAATTTCTGTTCCTTCTCCCCAGGTGGCTACCCGCGGTATCGGAGGCTGATCTGGATCATTGGCCACAGCCTAGTGTGTTGGGCAGGCGAGGCAGCCGGGTGGACCAGATGGGGAACCCAGCTAGGCCTATCGGCCCAGGTCCAGATAAAGTGGAAGGGTCGTGGAGGCATGAGATGGCACCAGCTCCTGCCAACCCTGCGTGCTCCTGTGCAGGGCCAACCACCTGATGTCATAGTTATTCACTGGGCGAGAATGACATCCCCCAAATTAAGGGTGTGCAGCTGATTAAGAACGTAAAAGCTGATCTGTGGGAAATAAAAAAAACTTTTCCCAGCCACTATAATCATGTGGACCGACCTGGTCGAGTCGATGTCTTGAGGCAGCGGGGTCCATCCCCGGAATATTGACAAAGCCCAGAAGACAATTAATCGGGACGTGGGCAGATGGCTCACAGGTTTGGGAGGGGATCGCATAGATACCCATGCACTGACACACAGGTCCCCTGCCTTATATAGAAGGGATGGTGTCCATTTGTCGCCAGAAGGGAATGAGATTTATTTGGAAGCCTTGAAGGGGACATTAGTTCAGATTTTGGATAGGTTATAGAGTTAGGGTAGCCCCAGCGACCCCTATGTGGCAGGGGTCCAGTACAGAAGTTAGATTAGGTTAGAGTTATCGTAAGTAAGAGTCATCTCCTTAAGAGATGGGGAGGCCCACCCACTGGAAAAGCAGGGTATGGCAAGCAGCCGGGCAGCCTCCCTGGGAGGGGTGTTGAGCAAGGGCAGTAGGGACAAGTACGGTCCCCCGTCTGTAGGCACCTTTATCTTTACTCGCATTCAACGGATTGGGTTCCCCTCGCCTGTGGCTGGGGCCACTGAGAGGGGAAAACGTGATGTTCACAGTTGGGGTGGTAAATCGAGGGTACATCGAAACCACCCCTGGTTTGTTGGGTTACTGTTACAAGGTCAAGTTCAAGTACTGGATCCACATCACACTAGGCAATGCCCCCACCCATTTGTTGATTGTAATTCAATTTGAATAAAGAGTGCGGCCATTAAAACCCAGCATTTGAGTCCTGTCTCCTTCGGTGCGTCAGCAATTATAAACATTTGTATAGCACCAGCTGTGTACCTGGTGCTTTACAGAACAAAGATAAAGATGCGGTCCCTGCCTATGGCTTACAATCTAATAAGCCAAGGAGTGGGCAACAAGGAGAGGGGAGTGGGTCTTGAGGAGGGATTTGAAGGTGCGGAGGGAGGAGGCGAGGCGGATGTGGGTAGGCAGGGAGTTCCAGGCATGGGAGTAGCGAGGGAGAAGGGACAAATTTGGTAACCTCTGGACATATCGGACAAAGCCAGCAGCCCCCACATCAGTTTTATGGTCCCCGTGATCACTGTCCCTCATACACTATCCCATCGTTGAATCTGTGCACTCATCTATGCTTGATTCCCTTTCAAAGCTTAAAGATAAGGACTGGAATCACGGGCCGGATTGCTACATGCTGGATTTGACCCACAGGGCAGACTAGTGCTGAAACTTGGTATTCAAAATTATTTGGTTTTACTTTTTACCGTGTATCTCCGTATTCGACTCAGTTTTACTGAGTAAACAAAGAATTTGGTATTCTGTCCAGTAGTCGGAGCAACATACGGGGACTTTTCCTGCCCCTATATAAGGTGATTCGGTGTTCAGTATTTGGAAAATACTTGGTTTTATTTCACCAAGGATTTTACCGAGTACTGAATATTTGAGTATTTAGAGCCAGTCCTCAGAAATACTCACAAATATTTTTTTTACTATTCGTTTCAGCCCTAGGCCAGATTTTCTCCATCCCTGCATCAGAGCGACAGCAAATGCATGCTATGTGTGATGAAGGGGTTGGGACAGCAGCAATAGCGACTGCCTGGCATTTTTTGTCTCTTTATCCTCCTCTGAGGCAATCTGGCTGCCAGCTCTTCACCCTTATCTCAGGAGACATTCCTCCATTGGGGGCATTGCATGACATTCCCATCCTTCAGCAGCCTGGTCCATGACAGAGGTAATGGAAGGGCTTGTCCTGTCAGTACAGAATGATGCATAGAATCCAGCTGCGGAGGTGACGGCCCGTCAGCCGCCATGATTCATCTCGCTCCCTGAACTTTGGGCATTAAAAATAATGGGAGGATGTCATGACTGAAGTTGAGCTATCATTGCATTTGGCAATAAAGCACCAAAAAGGGGGGAGAGGGCTTTTTATTTCCCCCCTAAAGGCCAGGAAGCCATCCTCTAGGATACAGATAAAGGAGAGAAGCAGAGCTAACATTTTACCAGAGTATTAATTAGTACCAAACAAAAATAATATAGATCCATGAATTAAACATTGGCCATCCAGCTGGCCGGAACAGGAGAGCATATGTGAAGGGACCTGTTGATGCAGAATCTCTTCGAACTGGGAATTGTCACAGGGAGTTGTCCATGTAATTCGACTGAATATTGTAATATGTTGGCCACTGAAAGGGCTTGCCCAATAAGATTTGTTGATAGGATTCCAGTGGGCAATCCAGGAGACACTGAATCTGTACTCTGATACATTATAAAACTATTTATTGTACAATCAATCTTAAATCTAGGTGCAATGAAAAAGATCAGTATGCTAAACAATATGAACAATTCGCAGAGGAGTTTAAACAAAGCTTAGAAGCTTCTAAAAAGAAGTGAGTACGAAACGTTTGGGATGGGTGCCCAGAGGGAATAACAGATCAGATCCAGATCTTTATTCTGGATTTAATTACAGATCTGTAATCAAATCAATTAAAAAAGAATGTAATTTTTTTTTAAAAACTCCACCTGAATAAACAAAATGGCCACTGCACATGTGCCGACTGATTGCCCTTTTCCAAAAGTGGCAGCGATGCTGTTGTCGCCATTTTGGAAAAGGCCGTGCATGCACAGAACACTCCAGTGGCCATTTTGCACATGTGCGGTTATTTTTTTAATTTAATAGATTTTAAAATGAACCACAACACACCCCCTACTAGGAAGGGGGGAGGAGATGTCTAGAGTGTTCACAAAGCATCCTTCCAATATAGGCTCTCAAGAGCTAGTGTAACCTAGTGGATAAGATGTTGGGCTTAGATGTGGGAAATGAGGGTTCAAGTCCTGCCTTAACTATGACCTGGTGGGCTGGCCTTGGGCAAATTGCAGTGTCTCAGCCTCAGTTTCACATCGATAAAAATGGAGAGAATAGTGACCTTCAAAGATTGTTGTGAGGATGAGCTTGGATAAGGAGTTGAAAGTGCTGCATCCACAATCGTTTCATACAAGAAAACTGCCATGGAGCAAATTGTCTAAGGAAATACTTACAACGTGTGCTGGGCTGCTGGCAGATTCTGTAGTAAGGATGATTTCCCCACCCTGCTGCCTGCAATGGGTGGGACTTGTTAAGCTGCCGCCAGGGGTGGTTGCTAAGGATGGGTGTTGGGGTAAAATTAAGGGTTCAGGTTCAGATCTGTAATTTCTGTATTGATTTATTGTTTTGTTTTTTTATAGGTTCAATTTTTCCTATTAAAGTCAATGGGGGGAAAAATAAATAAATCTGTATTTCCAACCCCCTGGGACAGTGGGTCTGACCTCCCTCTACCTCCATTCCCTGGGGCACTGGGTTGTACTTACCAACCTCAGAGAGCTTGATTGAAGCACCGCCGCTGCTGTGGGGGCTCCAGTAGCCAAAATGGAAGTGATGTCATTTGGGCCACCGCCATTTTGCTTAAGGGCAGCAGCCATTTCACATGTGCGCAATATGGAGCAGGAAGGATGCCGCTGTGAGGGAGCCTGCCGGAGACCCCGCAGCAGCAGCAGCAGTGCTTCAGTCAAGATCTCTGAGACCCGTAAGTACGCTCCATGGCCCGTGAGCGTAGGGGGAAAATACAGATCTGAAAATAGGATCCGTAACCGGGAAGACCTAAATTATGGGTTGCTTCAGGTTAACCCGTAACTTCGAAACAGGCTGAGTTCCAGAGCCTGACTCTTTCAGAGTAGCACCAGTACAAAGAGCACGGATGCTCCTCCTCATAGAGGCCAGCACCCTGAGTGGGTGTTAAGGGAAAGGACAGGTGAGGCGGACAGCACCTCGAGTCCACAGCCTGGGCAGCTGAGCTGAGTGGAGCCAGTTGAGCTGGGTATGGTTGAGCCAGCCCAGAGGCCCAAAAGGGAGTTATGGAGCCCACTATCACGGAGGGCGGAGGAGAGTCAAGGAGGCTGGAGAAGGGAACAGCCAAAGAGCTTGAGTCCAGTAAAAAGAGAGGTTGAGAGAGCTCCAGAGAGGAGTTAAAAAAGGTAACTCAAGTAGCCTGGGGGCTGCTTGAGGAAACTGGCTCTTGGAGGGACTGTGACTGGCCAGAGGGAACCTGGATACAGTAGTATCCTAAGGGGGCCCTAGGAAGAGCACCCGAGGGTATTATATGGACGGGGATAGGGACTGTATATGATTGAGATGTGGTGGACGTTGAACGCTAATTTGGAAATAAACAGTACTGAGGCGAGGATCCTACACGGTCTGGTCTTTGAGGGGCTTGATCCAGACGGTACGTACCTCCCAGGGACTATACTAGGAGTGGGACGCCAGAGGGAATTCCTGTTTCATTTTTGTTCCGCTTTGTTTGGTTTTATGGATTTTATTATGGATTCATATTTTGGATCTGTATTTAAATCCATTCAGATCTTTAAAATAATGTAAAAATAACTGCACATGCGCAAAATGGCCACTGGGTCATTCTGCGCATATACGCCATTTCTGAAAAGGGCAGCCAGCCCATTATTTCCCCCACCTTCATCCCCCAGGGCCCATGTTTCCTCCATCCCCCATGGTCCTGGAGTGGACTTGCCGGCCTCGGAAGGCTTGACTGAAGTCCTGCCACTGCTCCCTTGTTGGAGCGTCCTCCCTGCACCGTATCAGGCATGTGCAAAATGGCAGTGGCCAAAGTGATGTAGCTACCATTTTGGTTAAGGGCAGTCATTTTGCGCATGCACGATATGGAGCAGGGAGGATGCTGCGGCAAGGGAGCCTGGTGGAGACGCCACAGCAGTGGCGGTGTCCTCAGAGGCCAGGCCAGTAAGCATTGCTCCAGGGTCTTGGTGGAGGGGGAGCAATATGGAACCGTAACGTAGGCCACTTTCACACATTTCCCCCCCCCCCCTTATATTCTAGCTGCAGGGGGGAATGCACAGCCCAAATATGCACAGGGATCGGCCAGACTGAAAGCCTCCCCTCCCCCCCGGCTTTGCCGGCAGATGCGCAGGGATGTAGAGCTCGATTTCCTGCTCTGCATCCCTGCGCGTCTCTGCCAGCAAAGCCACGTGCGGGAGTTGGGGGAGCTTTCAGACCGGCCGATCCACACGCATATTCGGGCTGCGCATTCCCCTCCTCCCCCACAGCCAGTGGGGGTGGGGGCATGTCTGAAAGTGGCCTCAGATCTTTAACTAGGAGGGTGTCATTCCATTTTGGTTTGGATTACCTCAAACAAAGAAACTCCCATCCCTAGATTCTACTCGGAACCACCCATTTTCTGGGAACAAGGCCCATATTATTCTTTCAGACAACACCTCAGTCTTTTACATCTCCCAATTACCGTTTCAAGGCCAGCAACCAAATGGTGTTCCCCAGTGCCGACGGCATTGCCCTAGGTAATCAATCTGTGGATTCCCCAGGCGAAGAAGGTAGAATGAACGAACGGAAAGCTTCCCCCCTGTTCTGCATGCCACTGCTGTTCCCTGTGACCTCTGTGTAACACCGAATGTATTCGTAAACACGGGGCTGACCCAGGGGTCTTGCTGCTTCCTTGCTTGATTGGAATAGCTGGCCTCCTGCTTGTCAGGTCAGATAGTCAGTAAGAAGCCGGCAGAAGGAGCAGCTTTTCTAATGAACTGTTTAGAATAAGTACCAATTAAAGCATTACACAAGCCCTGCTTGTGAACCAGCCAGACATTTCACATTGTGAGTTATTAAATTAGGGATTGCAGTAGGAAAATGCCATTACCAGGCTACTCTTCAAGCTTGAAGGCTCCACTCCTCCCTCTTTGCTACAGAGAAAAATGGACAAGAAAGAAACAGTTGTCTCAGGGGAAAGAATGTTTGGGGAAATTAATTAGCTATTTGTTTTGGCAACCGCCACTCGGGATGAGTTGGGATCAGGGCTACAATTTTTTGGAGCCAGGTTGAAAATAAAATGCAGGGGGGGGGGGGACATGACACCCCCTCCATAGTCCCATCCCTTTAACAATGGATAGTCTGGTGTTTGCTTGCAAAAAGAAACTGGCATACGTTTTACAAACATGCATTCCCATACACATGCTCGCTCACTCTCCCTTTTACACACACACCCCCTCTGCCTGGAGGGACACAGGGAGAGGGTAGGAGATCCCTGTAGAAAGCAGACACCCTGGGAGCTGAGCATTGCAGGCAGGGAGAGAGAGAGACCCACAAAAATAGCCTGTCCTAGGGTCTCAGGAGCACTGGATTACTCCTACTGCTGGTGCTAATTTCTATAATGCTATTAGGTGTACACAGCACTTTACAGTCACAGGTTTCTGGAAACAGGTCCCTGCCCAGTGGGCTTACAATCTAAGATGGAAAAGAATGAGAGGAACACAGGGACAGACAGACACATGCATAGTCCCATTTTACAGATGGGGGACTGAGGCTGAGAGGTTGTGACTTGCCCAAGGCCACCCAGTGAATCATGACTATGACACGACTTAAACCCTGGCTTCCCAGATCCAAGTCCAGCACCTTATGCACACTGCACCATGCTGGATCCGAGGCTACTAGGACTAGCTTCCCTCTGGGGCCCTCCTCTGACTACAAGGCCTGAACCATGGCCCCTAGTGACCCTGCTTATGGCGGGCCCTGGCTGGGGTGGGGCTTATACTGAAGAAGCAATCAGATGGAGAGGCAATGGGAGCTGATATGAACCCATGGATGCATGGAGAGGACAAATCTACAAGGGGTGTAAATCCTTTTGGAACCCACACTGGTTTGTCCCAGCTGAGGAAAATGAAATGCCAACATGAACCTACCAAATAAGCAAGTATGCAAATATTGCCTCGGTAGCAAAGAATTATTCAGCTGTTTGTTCGTTTGAATGAAGATCTGAATAATAATAATCTTTGCAAATACAGAATGGCATATTCATTCTGTGGTCCGGTGGAGAGGGATGGTGGTGTTTGTGATGGAAGGCAGGGAGTGTAGCTTTGCATGGGTATTGAAGTGACACCCTGGCCCGCGGTCACGCCCCAGTATGATAAAGGGCCAGGGTGTCACATCTGCTCCGGCCCCGCCAAATGTTCACCATGGGCCGGGGCAGATGTTACCCTGGACTGTGGTAGGGCCACCACGGGATGTGTGCTGGGTTCCCAGCCAGCGCACATCCTGTGGTCAGCCCTGCCATGGTCTGGGGTTAGTGACCCCGGACCGTGGTAGAGCAGACCATCACATCTGATGGTCCACTCCACCGAAACCCAGACTGTGGCCAAAGCAGTTCCGGGCAGGCA
>QEPC01009472.1:12924465-12940876 GCA_003113815.1 Sphenodon punctatus | reverse complement strand
AGGGGGGGGGGGGACATGACACCCCCTCCATAGTCCCATCCCTTTAACAATGGATAGTCTGGTGTTTGCTTGCAAAAAGAAACTGGCATACGTTTTACAAACATGCATTCCCATACACATGCTCGCTCACTCTCCCTTTTACACACACACCCCCTCTGCCTGGAGGGACACAGGGAGAGGGTAGGAGATCCCTGTAGAAAGCAGACACCCTGGGAGCTGAGCATTGCAGGCAGGGAGAGAGAGAGACCCACAAAAATAGCCTGTCCTAGGGTCTCAGGAGAACTGGATTACTCCTACTGCTGGTGCTAATTTCTATAATGCTATTAGGTGTACACAGCACTTTACAGTCACAGGTTTCTGGAAACAGGTCCCTGCCCAGTGGGCTTACAATCTAAGATGGAAAAGAATGAGAGGAACACAGGGACAGACAGACACATGCATAGTCCCATTTTACAGATGGGGGACTGAGGCTGAGAGGTTGTGACTTGCCCAAGGCCACCCAGTGAATCATGACTATGACACGACTTAAACCCTGGCTTCCCAGATCCAAGTCCAGCACCTTATGCACACTGCACCATGCTGGATCCGAGGCTACTAGGACTAGCTTCCCTCTGGGGCCCTCCTCTGACTACAAGGCCTGAACCATGGCCCCTAGTGACCCTGCTTATGGCGGGCCCTGGCTGGGGTGGGGCTTATACTGAAGAAGCAATCAGATGGAGAGGCAATGGGAGCTGATATGAACCCATGGATGCATGGAGAGGACAAATCTACAAGGGGTGTAAATCCTTTTGGAACCCACACTGGTTTGTCCCAGCTGAGGAAAATGAAATGCCAACATGAACCTACCAAATAAGCAAGTATGCAAATATTGCCTCGGTAGCAAAGAATTATTCAGCTGTTTGTTCGTTTGAATGAAGATCTGAATAATAATAATCTTTGCAAATACAGAATGGCATATTCATTCTGTGGTCCGGTGGAGAAGGATGGTGGTGTTTGTGATGGAAGGCAGGGAGTGTAGTTTTGTATGGGTATTGAAGTGACACCCTGGCCCGCGGTCACGCCCCAGTATGATAAAGGGCCAGGGTGTCACATCTGCTCCGGCCCCGCCAAATGTTCACCATGGGCCGGGGCAGATGTTACCCTGGACTGTGGTAGGGCCACCACAGGATGTGTGCTGGGTTCCCAGCCAGCGCACATTCTGTGGTCAGCCCTGCCATGGTCTGGGGTTAGTGACCCCGGACCGTGGTAGAGCAGACCATCACATCTGATGGTCCACTCCACCGAAACCCGGACTGTGGCCAAAGCAGTTCCGGGCAGGCATGGCGTCCTAATTGGCTGCTGCACCTGCCTTTCAGGGAGGAGGCTGAGCCGTGCTGAGGAGCATGGGGGGCGGGGCCATGTGGACCCACATCTGCATGTCCCCTGCCCTCTTCCTGCTGCCTCCCCAACCTCGGCCGCCTGAACGTTTGTTCGGTAGCGGGGCTTACTCCAGCCACCAGACTCACCCCAGTGTACGATTAAGCATGGAGGGCTTTTCGCCCATCATGTTTAAAAATATCCTACTTGCAGTATGGCTCTCTACTGGGTTCATCTGGGGTGGGGGTTCAGCAGGGCTTCTGGGAGAGGAGCATCAACGGCACAGAAAATCTCAACATTTGGGGTCAGAGTTCCGTTGTGGGAAGCAACCTTTCCCAACGTCACCCAGCAATCACATGGCAGAGCTGGAAAGAGAAACCAGGTCTCCTGACTCCAGCCAGTGCTTTGCCTAGACCCTTTAGGCAGCTAGATTTCTATTCACTAATGAGGTATTTGGAATAATGAGTCAACTATGTAGGGTGCATTGATAAAACTCTTTGATTCCTATTATATGAATCTGGTTATGAATTTTACACTAGACTATTGACCTAAACCATCGTCAACAAGAGAGTCACAGAGTGCTCAAAAACCTTAAAACATTGGAATCAGGTCTGCCTGACATTTTTTATAGTGAAGTCATGAAACACCACAAGCCCAGGGAGCTCTGCTATGATTCCAGTTTTCCCTCTATTTCAACAAAGCTTCATTTTGAGTTTTAGGGTGCACTGATATTGTAAAGCAGGGATAAGGCAGATGTGGGATGTATAGGTAGATGGGGAGGTCGACACAAGTCCCATGGAAGAAAGAGCTCCTCAAAAAGCCCTGGACAGGGGAGGGGGTTCCAGATAGAGCTTAAACAAGTACTGACAAAAATGGGTATACCCATCCCATTTCTGGTACCGGAATCAACTTGAAAATATTGGGTATTTTAAATTTATTTATATAAGCATTTATTATCCCACTCCCTCTTGCCTCAGGAAATTTGGGGAGGCTTACAACCATAAAAACACATAAAATAGGGACATAAAACCCCACAAAACCTCTTCCTTCTCCCATCCCAACCCACTTTATCTGTCTCCTCCTCCAAACGCCTGGTGGAACAACCAGGTCTTACACCGCTGCCGGAAGGTGAGAAGATCCGGGCAGAGGAGAATCTCTACTGGGGGGGAGTTCCACAGCAACAGAGCGCCCACCGAGAACACCCTCCTCATGGTGGCCATCCAGCTTCCAGGAAGGCACACCTGGCTGACTGAAGAGGCCGTCCCAAGGCTCGGGGAATGAGGTGATCTCTTGGAAAAGTGGGACCTAGACCCTTGAGGGCTTTATAGGTTAACAACAGCACCTTGAATTGGGCCCAAAAGACTACTGGCAGTCAGTGCAGTGCACAAAGAATCAGAGTAATGTGTTCGTATCGGCCTGTCCCCATCAGGAGACGGGTTGCCACATTCTGCACTAGCTGCAGCCTCCGGACCATCACCACAGGCAGCCCCACATAGAGGGCATTACAGTAACGTAGTCTTGAGGTGATGAAGGCATGGATGATGGTGGCAAAATCAGAGTTAGAAATATAGAGCTGGAGCTGCCTCACCAGATGTAACTGACAAAAGATGCCCCCAGCCACATCCACTACCTGACTATCCAAGCACAGCTGTGGATTCAGGAGCACCCCCAGGCTCTGGACCTGTGTAACCAGGGGATGGCAAACCCCATCAATGATAGGGGGCCCCGCATCACCCAGAACACCAACTCTGCCTACCAGCATCACCTCCATCTTGTCAGGATTCAGCCTCTGTCGACTTTCCCTCATCCAGTCCCCTACAGCTACCAAACACCGAGAGAGCACTGAGACTGCTGGGACTGGGCCAAATGAAAATGAGAGGTAGAGCTGGGTGTCCTCCGCGTATTGATGACATAGAACCCCAAGCCCCCTCACGACCTCGTGCAGCTCAACACATTAGGGATGGGCGAACGCGGTTCGGAAGTTCGGAGTTCAGACCGAACTCGACCAGTTCGGTCAACCAAACCGAACTTCTGAACCGAACTCAATTTTTGAACTCGGCTCTGTTCACCCGTCCCTAAAAGATAATATTCCATTTAGTTCAATGGGGTTTGAATTTCCGAACTTTGTTTGGAAATTTGGAATTTGGACCGAACTCGAATAGTTCGGTCAACTGAACCGAACTTCCGAACCGAATATCCGAACTGAACCGAATTTCCGAACTCAGTTCTGTTCGCCCATCCCTACAACACATTGATCAAGAGGGGGGACAAAATAGAACCCTGCAGGACCCCACATGGGAGGTCCCAGGGAGATGACGAACAATCCCCCAGCACCACTCGCTGAGATCTCCTGACCAGGAAAGAACAGAAACATTGATGCACCGTTATGTCTACCCCAGTTAAGTCCCGCAGATGACTCACCAACCTTGTGATGAACAGTGTCAAATGCCACTGACAAATCTAATAGAATCAATCAAGTTGAATTTCCCATAGCCAGTTCTAGGCAAAGGGCATCAACCAAGGCCATGAGCGCAGTTTCTGTGCCATACCTTGGATGAAAGCCAGACTGCACTGGATCTAGAAAACCAATAGCATCCACTAGGGCTGAAACGAGAATGAAAATAATTCTCACAAGATCTCACAGCCCTGGCAAGATCTCACAAGATTCTCGCGAGAAACTTGAGCTTCTCACAAGAAACTCAAAAATATCCCAAAAATTATCTGTGCATGCTCAGATTTAAGAACTTCTATCTTATGTTTTGCATATTAAAAATAATGATGCCATTCTAAACTATTTGCATTCTGTGCAGCTCTGGCATTAAAACACTGTAGTTTCAGAAGTAGTAAAGGGCATGATATAATATACATGCCAGATCATCAAATTAATCAAGAGTAATTGATGGACCTGGTAGCCATTTTGGCGCATGTGCAGACTATTGTTTTTGCTAGTTTGAGGTTCTCAAGAATCTCACAAGAACCTTGAGTTTCTCGCAAGAATTTTGAGTTTCTTGAGAGACTCTTGTAGGAAACTCAAGCTGAAAAAATCTCATTGAGAAGCCTATTCTCAACGAGATTTTCGAGAAGGGTGAAATTTCATTTCAGTCCTAGTCCAGATGTGCCTGGAGCTGCTGAGCCCCGTCCGCTCAATAACCTTCCCTAAAAAGGTATCAATTGGTGCACAATTGCAACCTGATTTTGGTATCCAATGTTCCAGAACGTCACAAAATGTCGACTTCCACTCTCTGAATGTCGACTTTCAGTACCGATTTTTCAGTTTTCCATCCTAGTTTACTACTTTACTGATTGGTAACTGGGAAATCAAAAAAATTGGTAGCAGATCAAATACCCGAGATGGTACTTTAAAAAGTGGCTATTGCCCGCAGGTAGCAAATGCACTACACATTTCAACTCTAGTCCCAGGATAGGGTCTGCGTAGGAGTCGCACAAACCTAGCTGCTCAAGCAGGAGCTGCAGCGGTGCATATAGTGCAGCAGTTGCCCGACTCTTTTCACAGAAGCTCTGGAAGGAGCCATAGAAGACACCACAGCCAGTCTCTGCACTGGGGCAGGGAACAGGGCCTCTCTTCAGCAGTGAGGATAGGGCCTCACTTCCCCCACATGTGCAAGTGCAGAGACTGGCCACAGTTTGCTGTCCGTATGGGCGTTAACAGACATGATACTGGCCAGGTTAGGTTCGCTTTGGCCTGATTGGGCCAGCTTCATGTCTGTATGCTCGTTCTGGACCTGCCAGGTGTGGGCCCAGAACAAACCCTGCCCAGGGTGGCTGCTGGGCCCAAATTGTGGATCTGGATCAAATTTGGCCCACAGTCCAGGTCCACCCAGCTGGGCAAAAATGGGTGGAAACGTTTGTTCCTGACCCCAGCTCCTCACAGCGTGGAGAGTTGACATAGCACCTCACCATGGCTGCTTGTAATAGGCTGCCCATCATGGCAGGGAGACGGGGCGATGCCAGGAGCGCAGTGATGCGGATGGGAAGCTGCACATTACTCCCCACCCCCCATCCCTGGCTCTGTCTCCTGGGGCTTGTCCGACTGGGGGAAGCCTTCCCCCTCTCCCTCCCCCAGGTGGGACAGTCATTCACCAGAAAGTTGTCTGTTAACACCCTATGTCTCCTACCGTGGCTTCTGGAAGGGGGCACCATCTGTGCTGCTGCAGTAGGGATGTGCGAACGCAGTTCGGAGTTCGGACCAAACTCAAATAGTTTGGTCGACTGAAACAAACTTTCAAACCAAACTCGAAATCCAAACCAGTTCGGTCAAATCCGAACCAGTTCAGAAGGCAAAAAACCCCAGTTTTGAATGTACGAACTCAGTTCGTAAGTTCGGAATTCGAACGAACTCGAATAGTTCGGTCGACCAAACCAAACTTTCGAACTGAACTCGATTTTAGACCGAACCGAATTTCCGAACTCGGTTCTGTTCGCACATCCCTATGCTGCAGGTCCTGCTAAAGAAGCTACTTGTACAGGGCTCTGATCTACTTCCACCCTAGCCCTTCCCTGCCTCCTGCTCTTGGCCCATCCCTGCCTTCTGTAGGTCCAGCCCTGGTGAGATGCCAACTTCATGCAGTTTCCAAACCGAGGAAACAATTCAGTTTGCAAAACGAAACACATCCAGTCAGCCCATTCCTGGCCAACACTGCAGGACAATGCTACTCAGCAGGATGTCTCAAACATCCCTGACAGCTGATTATCAATTTTAGTGCTGAATATTTTTTCATGGTAGCGATTTCCCAGTCTTGCATGCAGCCTGTTCTATTATCTAATTGATCTTGTAGCTGACTGGCATCACGCTGCCTTCATTGATAGCTAATAACTGTCATTCTTGCTTCTGTAGGTAATTGTCCTTCATCCTTGGCTAACATTACCTCTGGGTCAGGTCCTTATAAGGGCAGATTCTGGCCCATTCCCCCCCCCTGAATTTATTTAGATGCTCCCCCTGTAGCAAGTTGTTAGCAACACAGAATTAGTTTTCTGTGCTGTGCTAATGATGCACAGGTGTATATTTCTGTTAAGCCCTCTGTTGATTCAGATGTCTTGCAGCTTCTTTCAGTCCTGCTGATCAGTTATTTAAATAGTACACCAGGAGGAGGAGGAGAAGATCTTTTTACATCAATCTAACTGAGCTCTCAAAGAGAATCAAACTCGGATTTCTGAGCTGCGCAAAATGAAAGGGCCAGCTCATGTGAATAATCTGCACATCACCTCTGGTTCAGAGCTTTCTGTGGCAGCACCATTTGTAAATCTTTTTGCCTCTCTATGGTCTCTCTCTACGTTTGGGCATAGATAAGTGTGGACAACACCTTAAGGACCCTTTGGAAACATTCACCATGGATTGAAAAGCTCCTTTGAAGCCAAACTCTTACCATACTGCAGACAGTCTGCTCACAGCTTGTACCTCTGCCCTAGGGCTGGTTCAGAACGACGATTACATTTTTGCGAACATTTTCATGAAAACATTAATAGCCAAGCCATGAAAAGTGCCAGAAAATCCCCCCAAATCCGAGACAGTACCAAAAGTCCCAGAAAGTCCTGAAAAATCCCCGACATTCCTAAAAAGTCCCGGAATGTGATGGAAATGATAGAAAACTGCCAGTGTTGATTTTCTGATGGCAGAAGCACAGAATTGCTGACCAGTGGGGAAATATCGATGAACTGTTGCAAGTGCTCCTGAAATGGAGGTAGTGCCTGATAGGGGTGTGCATGTCATTTTTCTTATTACAATAACAATAATGAAAATTGACATTTTTCATTATCAATATTGTAATAACAAAAAAGACAAATAATAATAATGAAAATAGAAATGAAAATGATTTTTTGTTTTTGAAATAAAGGGAAAAAACTAAAAAACATATTTCTGGATATGCTTTTTCTGTTTTTTATTCAATTCTGATTAAATCTTGGATGATTGTACTCCCCAATGGAGGGCACTATGTGTACCAAGTTTCGAAAAGATTAGATAAAGGTAACCAATTTTAGAAGCAATTGAATGTTGTAATTTTAAGAAAAGCTCCATACACATTCATGGCTACAACTTCTTTATCTTCCATGCACTTTGTGTGAAACCTGTACATTTTATGTCGCTGCACATGCTTAACACTCATGCCAATTTTCAGAAAGATTGGATAAAGGGTGCTGATGGTATAAGACATTACCCTGGAAATGCATTTCCAGCTGTAACATTTTTATATTCCATCCTGTTTACAATGTATATAGCAGGAATGTATCGCATACCCTCTCCGTCATCTCTGCCAAACTACAGGACAATTTGATAAAGAGACCCAATTTGATAAGCAATTGAAGTTGTCCCCTTGAAAACCATTATTCAGATAAATAGCAGCACATGCAGTGCCAGTCAGAGGCAGACACTTGGCATGGCAGGGGGAGAGAGGCCGAAGGAGGGAGGATGTGGAGCAAAGCAGCAGGTTGACAGACATTCACTGGCCAATTACTGCATGCTTCCAGCTTTACAGGACCAATCCTGTAGTGGTTTCGAGGTGGGCATAGGGGCAGCCCTGAGGCAGACATAGAAGGGACATAACTGGGACTTTGGGGATAGCATTTCAGCAATCAGGAGACATAGTTTACACATCCAGGCTGGCCAATTCTCATCACAATCACATCCTGCAGCACTGAGACAGAGGACATCAGAGAATCTCTATTGGGTCTTTCCTAAACAGATGCTTCTGACTTCCCAACAAGTGGGGGAGAGATGTTGGGATAATCACAGCACAGAATGAGGATATTTGGTTGACATTTCTGCTGGCCAATTGACATCACAAACAGTGACACGTAAGAGAATCCCTGGCATAGGCTCATTCTCTGCATATGCTGTGTAGGCTTATAAAATTGGAACCCTTTAACACATATTTCTGATATTTGGCAGAGATGATTGTGAAAGTGTGGTTTACCATTCAGCCAAATTTCATGTACACTGGTTGGACTACAAAGATGTTAGTCAGACATTTATAAGTTAATTGCTTATACCACCAGGACCCTTTATCCAATCCTTCTGAAAATTGGCAGATATAGTAAATATGGTAAGGTATATAAACATGCCAAGTTTCATCTACATTAAATGTGAGGCAAGGAAGGTACAGCTAATATTGTACATGAAGATTTGTGCAAAATAATATAATTTAACTGGTAATAAAATTGGATTCCTTTATCCAAGCTTTTTGGAATTTGGTACACATAATACCTTCCATTGGAGGTATAATCCCTCCACATTTCAGCCAAATTTAAATAAAAACAAAAAGGGTACAGTCTAAAATGTGTTTTCTGTTTAAATCAGTGGAAAACAAAACCAAAAACGAAAACTAAAATTTGCTATTTATGAAAATGAAAACGACATATTTAAATAACAAAAACAAAAAATGAAAATGACATGGGCCCCTGGTGTACACCTCTAGTTCCCAACGGGAAGAGAATACTTGTTCTCATCTCAGTACTAAACCTAATAGATGGGACCCAGAAACATCGGCACATCTTAGCCCACATTCACCTGCATGGTGGGATCTGCGTTTCCTGAGACCCCGCCATTAGTAGAGACTCCGTGTCCAGTGGGTTGGTGTCACATGGCCGGTGGGGGTGCAAATTTAAGAGATGGGCAGGTGGACACCCATCTGGTGTATGCTATCATCTCATCTATTAAATTCCCTGTACCTTTCCCAGTTCTGTTATATCCTTTTTCTCCCTTTGGTGGAACGTCCAAAACTGCACACATTGTTCAAAGTATAAGCGTTGCCGTGAATTGACTATGCAAAGCTGAATGCCTATTAAACCAAATCCCATTTTGGCAGTGAAATTATTCTGTGCTTGTGGGAAGGGTGGGCTGGGGAGGAGACATATCTATAAGAGATGCAGACAATGTACTATTGTCCTTTCCTTTTAGCTTTATCATCTGGAAATCCATTGCTTATATTATATACAAGATTGATTTTCTGTAGCTCCTTTTTTCTCCTAATGTTTATTTGCATAAAATCTAATAAATGTGTATTCAGACAGGGGGGAAAGAAAGTAATTGCAGATAAATAACAGAGCTGAGTTTCCCTCTCGTTCAGTGACACAATATCTCTGAAATTATGGACTATGTGAATGCTACTGAAGCAGAATGCTTAGTTCAGGCCTTTATTAAAACAGGAATTGATTACTATAATGCTTTGTTCTCTGGTTGGCTCGATAATTTGCTAATGCCATTCCAAACACAGTAGTGTATCTAATGGCAACAAGGAAATATGAGCACATTCCACCTTCTTTTGCTCCACTCCACCAGTTACCAGTCCATTGACAATTAATTTTGACAATTCCTCCTGTTTATAATCCTATTTGGATGCACTTATTTATCTTAGCTCATTGTACCTTGTGTTAACACCACAAAACCCTACATTCATGAAGGACCCATCTGAAGTTGCTTTTTTAATGCCAGAGATGGTTATGCTTCTGAGGCAAAAAAATAAAAAAGGGACTTTTCCATCTTTAACTCCCGAAGACTCTTAGGAAATCCAAATGCTGTGTAAGAAACTTGGTGAGAATTAGAGCTGAAAGGAGTGTCCTCAAAAATAAGCAAATCCACAGATCCGCAAATCCAGAGGGAGTGAGACCCTTACCCCCTCCCAGTAGGCCCTAAGCATGAGCACCTGTAGGGCTCCATACAGGATGCCCCAAGGGGGCAGGACCATGATAGAGGGGGTGGGATCACCAGGGACCCCACATTTCCTCTTCATCCTGAGCCCTGAAAATTCATCCCTGATTCCACTGAAACTCACATCATGGTATAATCAGTACACAGCTTTTTCCAGCCATGCCCAAATTATTTCTACCTGAGTACCTGAAGCAGTCATTCCTGGTGGGCTGTCTCAGAAATTTCTCTGCTATCTTTGATAAGAAAGAGGCTGACTAATGCCATTATGATTGTCACATTGACCTCCAACCAGGAGGTTAGATCCCCTATGGGTGTACATAATGCCAGAGTTCCATGGCCTTTTGAGAAATTGGAAAGATGGTTTATCTGTCCTTTTGCAACCCTCCATAGGGGCACACATCTTTTTCATCACAACAAAGGACAGGTCCATCTGTCATTGTACTGATGTTCAGGGTCTAAACAAGAGAGCCATCAGGAACCCTGAATGAGCTCCTCAAAAAGCTTTCCATAGCCAAGATCATCACTAAACTAAACCACCATGGTCCATATAACTTTGTTCATGTGCAAGAAGGGGATGAGTGGAAGCCTGACTTTCATGGCTTTAAATACTTAGTTATGCCTTTTGGTCTTTGTAATGCTCCGGCAGCCTTCCAGCATTCCATTACCTAAAACTTCAGGATATGTTAGACCAGTTCATAATAATTTACTTGAAAGTCATCTTCATCTTTTCCAAGAACCCATGGCTCCACAAACTGCATGTGCAGGAGGGTATTAGAAAGATGACTTAATAAATGTCTCTTTGTTAAGCTGGTGTAGCACCAGGGCAAGTGCTGTCCTTCTGAAGAGGGAACGTAGGGGGAGAAAGGTTATGGTGAGGAGGAGAGAGCCCCTGTTGGAGAAGGCTGGAGAGAGGATTGTAGGAGTAGAGCTGAGAGACACAAGAGAGAGACTGAAGAAACTGAGCAGAGACACCATTAAAGGAACTGGAGAGAGAGAGAGAGAGAGAGAGAGCGAGAGAGCCACCTGTGGAGAATGCCAAGGGAGAAGAGTGCAGGCTGCAGCTGAGTTGATTGAGGAGGAGGGACCTGAGGCCACCAGGACAACTGCCCCTCCTCTGGCATTGGCACTGTTGTGAGGATGCCCCCTGCCCCCCAGTAGCTAGTTCATTAGGGAAAATCTCCACAGAGTCCCCAGAAGAGGAGAAACTGCCAGGGCCTCAAACAGGAGGTTAGGAAAGAGACATTGAGGGTAATTATATGATACACTTATCTGGAGATACACTTATTGCAGTGGGACGTGTTTCTGGTAGTACAGCACATACTTTGCATGTATAAGGTCCCAAGTTCAATTCCTGGCATCTCTGATTCAGGCTCTCTGGGAGTGGACCTGGGTGAGGCCTCTGCCGGGGACCCTGGAGGGTCTCAGGTAGCACACCTGGGTGAGATTTCTGCCAGAGACCCTGGAGAGCTGTATTTGAAAACCTGCTGCTGTGTCAGGTTGTGATAATGCACTGATGCAGGGCCAAGATGGACCATTGGCCTGACTCAGTTAGGCAGCTCCATATATATATCATGCTCTGAGGTAAATTACCCCTCCCCCAGTGCCATTTGCCTTCTCTCCCACTCCTTTCCCCCCCCTTTCCCTAACTCTATTCCTCCCCCCCCCTATTATTTTGTATTTGTAATAAAACCGTACCCCTTTCCCCCTCATTTACTTACTGGTGTGTGTGTGTGTGTGTATGTTTCCTTATTGAGATAGGGGTGGGTGGGACTCATTGTTTTACCATAGAATTTATTTATTTTTATTGTTGGTGAAGCCCTCCTCCCCTTTTTATACAAGGCTTCAGGCTTCACCAATTGGGGCACCATGGGTTTGAGCCCAAAACTGATTTCCCCTGCCATAGAAACTAGGTGTGTGCAGAATGTATCTCATTCATTTTCATTTCCTCTTTCATTTCCATTTCCAAAAATGCATTTTATTTTGTTTAAAACTCATTGGTTTTCGATTTACATTCGTTTCCCATTCGATTTACATTCTGTCCTTCTGTAACACTTTCCCTTCCCCCAAACTTGCACAGTCTGCCCGAGAGGGCAGAAATATCAGAGGCAGACTGGCACACAGCCGGTGGGAAGAGGACAGAGCAGTCACTGGCAGGCAAGGGATGCTAGGCCAACAAGCTGCAGGCACTAGCATAGGAGGAAACGGTTGTGCCCAAAGTATGACAAGGCTTCAAGTGGCACAGAATTCCCCCCAGCAGGCAAACTTTCAGACAGAGGGCATTTTTAAATGAGACAAGACATGCAGCTGATCCTTTGCTCAGCCGCCTTTCTTTGTGCTCGTTTAAATGTCTAACCTTCTTTGAAGCCGGATCTTCCCCGCGTTAGAGTGGCCCGGCGATCCTGCCCCCTACAACGTGGATCCCCGATGTGCTGGCTTTAAGTCGCACTTCCGGGTCCCTGTTGTAGAGTGCGCACACGCAGAAGGACACGCATGCGCACATAGTCTCCGAGTCGGGTCTGATGCTCTTCTGAACATCAGACCCGTCCTAGAGAGGAAGGCGGGGGGGAGATGTGGCAGAATAAATGATCCCGCTTGTGAGAGGGATCATTTAAAAGCACTCAGAGACTGGAAGGAAGAAGGCAGGCACTGAGAAGCAGCAGGGACTGGCAAAGGCAGCATGCTGCCCAAAGTATGTAGGGCTTCAACTTGCAGAGAATACCCCAGGTGGGGAGAAGAAATGAGAGAGAGAGACACACACACAATCATCACACAGACTGACAGCAGCAGTGGCAGAAGGGCAGAGGAGCAGCAGGCACTGGCTTCTGCATAGGCAGGCATCCCGAAGTGTGGCAGGGAATCCATGTGCAGAGATCACCCCAGGGGGGCGGGAGATATGTGTGTGAGAGAGACACATTCAACCACCAGCAGCAGCAACAGGTGGGCAGAGCAGCAGGCAGTAAGGGTGTGCAGAAGGGACCACATTTATTTTAATTTCCCCTTTCATTTTCATTTTTAAAAGTTCATTCATCATCATTTTCATTTGTTTCCTAATTCATTCATTTTCGTTTCCTAGTTACTAAAATGAATGAGGCTTCATTCA
Source organism: Sphenodon punctatus (assembly GCA_003113815.1). NCBI lineage: Eukaryota > Metazoa > Chordata > Lepidosauria > Sphenodontia > Sphenodontidae > Sphenodon > Sphenodon punctatus. Next base: position 12,927,758 of record QEPC01009472.1, on the reverse strand, counting down.
TTTTAGTAACTAAACAAAACAAAAAATGAATTGCACACCCCTAGAAATCTTAACTACAGGCAAGAGTACGCAGTCCTATAGCTCCCATCCTGGCAAGGGGGTAAAAGGGTGAGGACTGATTGTAGGGTTACACTGGAAAAGTGAAAATTTAATAGGTGCTACTAACATTGAATGCCCTCCCAACCAGAAAAGAAAAGAAATCAGAAGGCTGTGCAAAGAGTTCAACACTTCCTTGGCTTTGCACACTTTTACAATTATTTCATTAAAAACCTCTCTTAACTAGTAGCTCTGATTACAGGTGTCATTCAAAAGGCAACCCATTATTTTTATAGAACCGAGAAGCTCAAGATGCTTTTGAGCAACTGAAAGTAGCCTTCATCTCCCTTCCCTTCCTCTGGCCCCTGCTCTGCCCTTCGCTGTGGAAAGCTGATGCATTTAACATACATAGCCATGAGGAGCATGTTTTGTCAGCACAAGGAGCGGAGCCCAAAGGCCTTCTCCATCCCTGTGCTTCCTACTCTCCAAGTTAGACCCATGTTGAGACATCTGGTAGCCTTACAAGAATTGTGTAACCTTCCCAAGAGGGCACTGTTCCTAAGTCCAGTCTTAGAAGATCATAAAAATCTAGAATAATCTCCAAACTTCCCATCAACTCAACACTTGCCAGGTTCATTGGTTGCTCTTCTTTGACTGTTTCAATTTTATGCTCATCTACCATTTTGAAGTTAAAAATGGCCTGGGTTCTTGCACTGAGACTACCCTGATTTTTGCTGAAATCCTTTGTAAAGCTTCTGCTATAAGGTGGGGTAGAAGATGGGGCCAGACAATGATGCACCTTCATGGTAGATGCCCCCAAAAAAACATTTGGGAAGATTGTCCTCTAAGCTGCCTACAATCAGGGAATACTGTGAGAAGTGTATCTCGGAGCCATTTCTGAATCTCTTCCATAAACCGCCTCTGAAGTACAACCTTCCACTGCTTGTGGTGATTTTTGAAAGGTCTTGACCTACAAACAGCTTGCTCTGATTCTTGCCAGTTGTGCTTGGCTGATCCCCTCAGCACCTCTGTTTGAAGCTGACTGATTCTCCTCTTCCCCAAGCTGTCTCTTTGGATGGCTGAAGCAGACTCTCAAGCTGTGTGTCGAGTCGTTTGTAATGCACCTCATTCCTATCAAGGAAAAGCAAAAAAAAAAAAAGGCTTCCCAGCGCCTCTGAACCCTCTCTGCTCTCTGAGCATAATTTAGCCCATTGTTTCAGTATTAAAGTGACAAGTATTGGTTTCTTGAACCGAGCTCATTTTTCATTCTAGATTCAAGCAGAAGAAAAGAGAGGAGAAAACCCACTCTCATCGGGAGCCTTTCGCTAACAGCTCTTGTGATCGCAAAAAGGGATGGAAAATGCTGGGCCCTTCTGAGCCTACTTTCATGCTAGGATCTCAACGTCCTTTACAAATCATCTCTTTAAGCCTCACAGCTCTCCTTTAAAAGCCAGGCTGGAACCTCAGCTGTTGGGAAAGGACTTAGTTCCGAGGAGTTAAATGGAACTCCACCAATTTGCAACTGCTGAAGATTTCACCCAACTCCTTCCAAGCGGAAATCATGGGAGGTGGAATATTGGAGGAGGTACAGCAAAGGGGTTAACATGCCTCTCTCTGATTTAACCCCACCTTCTACCGAGCCCTGTGACATCACAATGGGCGTTAACAAACATAACGGGGCCCTGAACTTTCGAACCGAACTCAAATTCGACCAAACTGCTCGGTCGAATCTAAACAAGTTCGGAAGGCCCCAAGCCCCGGTTTTGAATGTACGAACTTGGTTTGGAAGTTCGGAATTCGACCGAACTCGAATAGTTCGGTCGACCGAACCGAACTTTTGAACCGAACTCAATTTTTTAAACAAACCGAACCAAATTTCTGAACTCAGTTCTGTTCTCACATCCCTAGAACCTATGTTTCCCTGAGGATTCTGAAGTAGTGGTCATCCCTTCTGAACCACTGCCTTCCTTTGCTTGGTGCCTGACCACTCCTTGTGGAGGGTTTGTCCCAGCCAGTCTACTCTCCTTTCCAGTCCCATTAGCTTCCTGGTTATCTACCAACTAGGATATAAACCATTCCCTCCTTCTTGTCACCTGCTTCCCAGCCTTTTTCCTTTCCCAGCCCTGCTCCCTGCCATGATTTCCAAGTTCCAACCTCACTCTATTTCCTGTCTTGAACCTACCTAGCCTTCCTCCTTGATCCCCTCAGCTTCCCTTCCCTTCCTGCCTTCCCTAAACCACCCCTCCGTGGCCTGGCGCCCTGGTTTGATCTTGGGTTCTGGTTCCTGACCCTGCTTTGTGACTGAGCCTTGGTTCTGATACCCCGATCCTGATGTCGGCCTATTTCCTGGATGCCCCTGCATCCCAAACCTTTACAATAGCCCCATTTGTCTGGATTAGCTATGGACACACCTCACTGTCTGAGGGGTCTTCCTCTGAAATCTGGGTCAAAATCCAGAGTCTTCAAGTGAACTTCAGAGAGGTGGCAGGCCTAGTTTTAATGTACATTTTGCAGACAGGGAAAATCAGGACATGGGGAGAGCATGAAAATGTGAAATTGGTGTCTGAGCTGCCAAAAGAAATCACAGGCTCTTAATTTCCATCCCCTACACTAACCAAAAGAAAAGAGACACTCAAACAATGAGGTAAGGCACATAGGTTTCAGGGTATTCTTAAACTTTCACCTGAAAGAGACAGAGCAAAGGGAGTCCCCCATTGTAGAGGGGTGCACCAGGGGCCCATGTCATTTTCATTTTCGTTTTTTCATTTTTGTTATTTAAATCTGTCGTTTTTGTTTTCATAAATATCAAATTGTCGTTTTCATTTTTGCTTTCATTTTAATTTTCCATTGGTTTCAATAATTAACACATTTATGGCTGTAACTTCCCCCCCCCACTATATTTGGCTGAAATTTGGAGGGATTATACCTCCAATGGAATACATTATGTGTACCACATTCCAAAAAGATTGAATAAAGGAATCCAATTTTAGAATTGGTTTAATTAATTTATTTTGCAGAAATCTTCATATACATTCTTAGGTGTAACTTCTTTGCCTAACATTCAATGTAGATGAAACTTGGCAAGTTTATACCCCTTCTCATATTTACTATCTCTGCAAACTTTCAGAAGAATTGGATTAAAGGGTCCTGGTGGTATAAGCAATTAACTTATAAATGTATGTCTGACTATAACATCTTTGTAGTCCAACCAGTGTACATGAAATTTGGCAGGTCTGTATATCACAATTTCAAAATCA
>QEPC01009472.1:12887521-12914281 GCA_003113815.1 Sphenodon punctatus | reverse complement strand
GGGGGGGGGGAGGAGTCCCACCATCTGTGCATTCATCACCATCCAGACTGATACTTGATATTCTTTGTGTGTCTTTGTTACTATCTGGGGTCATAGGCATATATTTGTGTCAAAATGGGGTCCCCTGGGGAAACGTTTTTGGAAACCACTAATGTAGGCAGAGAGAAACCTCCATTTGTAGATCTACATACACACAAACATTTAAGAGGACAATGGAGAGAAGATGGAATGACAAGAAACTAAGCGGACTGAGAATCAGGATTGCTTTTGGACCTCTTTATGCACTTGGAATATTGGGAAGTGCGTGTGCACATGTAAGTGTAGGAGGGGGAGGAGCTTAATCACTGAGGGGTGGAGCTTATTGACCAAGGGCATGACCCTCTTATGTTGGAAGGCATGATCTATTCTAAAACAAAAAGGGAGCCATGGATTTTTCCTTGGAACTTAGATCCATCTTTGTGCACTGCATGGATCCCTCGCGACTCCTGAGACAAGATATAATTTATTGCACTGCAAGTAAAATCAACAGCAAACCGTGTCCTTCCAGCACTATCATTATCCAGCAGGAAATTCTGGACTCTCGTTCTCCTGTGCAAAAAAACCCCAATTATCAAAACGATAAAGACGAGGAGATTTTATACAAAGTTAACCAACTCCTGTCCTCTTCAGGGATTCCTTCAAGCAGGGTAGCCTCTGGAGCTAGCTGATAGCTTATTTAAAGCCATTACTGGGTAGTGCCTTCCGCCCAATCCTTGGCAAAGAGCTATTCACTCAGAAACAAAGGTAAGTGCATTAGGTCCCTTGCTTGCTTCATACCACGGGGCCCAGAGAACAGGAAGATGGAAGTGAAGATAGATTTGTTTGGTTTTTATTTGGCCAATTCACAGAAGGGGAACTGATTTGTGGCCGGCCAGTGTAGGAAGGCCTCCAGAGACCTGGCAATGCTTGAATTCCTTCCTGGTCTGTAAAATGATAGAAGCAAAAGAACAGGAGTCCTGGAGGGGAAAAAAGGAAGAGGTGTCTTAATCAATTTCAATAGTCGCTTCCGGTGACTGATTTAGGAACTGTGAAATTAAGATCTGATGGGTGAGCTATCCCAACCTCTGTGGTGAAGGAAGCAGCAAGGAGGAGAGAGAATAATGAAAGGAAAAAGTGTATTGATTCTCCTCAGAGTTTCCACTGAACATTGGGTTAACCACCTGTGAGCTATGGGAATCAGCTGAATAGCAGCCAGAGAACAGGAGGACTGATTTACTGCAGAGAGAGAGGTGGACAAAAGGAAAAAGTGAAGGACAAAGTCAGAATGGGGTGTGTATTTTTATACCATGCATGTACAAATAATTTACAGCAAGGTCTCGGTGGAAAAGTGTTTTGGATGAGTCTTTGCAGAATGAAGCTCATGGCTAGTCAGCACTCTGCCTTGGAGGAGGAGAGTAATTATTCAGGTGCGCCCACTTAGCCCAAAAGGTACTGGTCAAGTCCAATGGCTGCATGTTGGACCCATCAGTTTACCAGAAGTCACCTTGGTTAAAAAGAGGCCCCAGTCAGATGGCCCTCAGAGCCCATCTCTGAGGGCATGAAGGGTATAGAGTGAAGCGTGTGGGAACCAGCAAAGGCACCTCAGGAGTGAGGGCCTGAGGGAAGCCCTTGGGAAATGCGGGAATCATCTCAGGTTATCCTCAGGGGTGAGCTGAAGGACATGGTTACCAGTATGGTGGAGGTCTGGTGGGCAGTAGTCTGTAGGAATGGGCAAACACGGTTCGAATGTTTGGAGTTCGAACTGGACTCGGTCTCTTCGGACGTCCAAACCAAACGTCCAAACCGAACTCTCAAATGACCGAACAGTCCGGATGAGTTTGGATGAGTTAAGAGGCAGGAAAAACGTCTTTCCAGGGTCGAAAAGTAGGTTTCGGTTTCGATTTCGATGCCGTTTCGGTTTCGGTTTTGATTTTGCTATTTTTGAATGTTCGGCCAACCTGAACTCGGTTGAACTGAACCATCGAACCCGAACTCTGGTTTCAAACCGAACATCCGAACAGCGTTCTGTTTACCCATTCCTAGTAGTCTGACTGATCCCCAGAAAGTCTGGGAGAGACATGGATGGGCCCAGGAATAGCACCCTGTCCCCAGAATGGGGAGTGAGAGCCAGTGTTGATATGAGGTGACCTTGGTGAGTTGGGACAGGCTGTTCCTTTGGGAGCAGAGCATCTGTGAAATTCTGAGTGTCCAGTATGGCCATTTTTACATGGATGGGGATGTGTGGGGGGGATGGGTGTGCTCGCGCGGAGGGTGGGTGTCCTTTCACACAGACACACACCTCCACCCAGGTGGACTCCTCCAATTTTCCGGATGGCCCTGTGGGTGGAGATGGGTGGTTGGAGATGGGTGTGCGCTGGGAGCACACACACATAAACACCACCCCCTGTGGTGTTTACATTGGTGCACATCCATCCCTCCCCCCACCGCCAGCCCATTTACACTGAAGCCCACCACCACCACACACCCACCGGAACACCCAGCGGTGGGTTGGGCCATGTAAAAACGGTCTATGAGAAGCTAAACAACACAGCCAAGCTCTATGAATCCAAGGGGCACAGAGACTGGGGCTTGTCTCACTGTTTATTCCACTGGTTAAGGCAAGGGTTAAGAAGAGACCAGGTTATCAGAGGTTGGTGGTGACAGGGAGAGGACATCTGAGGAGGCACAAGTGGGTCTCACCCAAGCTTGTGGGACATCAGCAGGATAACTCATGACCCTGGGTTAGAACTGAAATGTATAGTGCATTTGCTACCTACAGGTAATACCTACATTTTCAAGTACAGCACCAGGTACCCAAATAGGTATCAGTTACTAATTGGTAGGGCTGAGAGGAGAGCAAGTGTTCCCATTCTGGAGGGAAATATTGACCTTTCGGGAGTGCTTGCGAGTTCATCACTTCTGTCACTTTTCATCGCTTTTTGTCACTTTCTGGGACTTTTCCATCATTTTCATCACTTTCTGGGACTTTTAGTCACTTTCCGGGAATTTTACGACAGTTTTGTGGCAGTTTTACAGCACTTTTATGGCAATGTCCAACACTTGCCCAACACTTAGCTGGAACATTTTCATATCCACAGACCCTGGGGGTTCACACGGGGTACACACAGGGCATGTGGCTTCCCCATTCAACTTGTGAAAAATAATGGTTAAAACAGCAAGAAAGCTAGTAAGTTTCTACATTGTACAAAGCTAGACAAACACCCTACTTCCGGTGGAAGCAGCACTTGCTGACATTTTTTGTTTCATGCCTACTAATCAGGTACCTGATTACCTCCAAATACCATGTATTTCCATTTCCAATGTAATGTTTTCCAATGAGAAATCAGGACAGAAATTTGGGAAAATCAGGACGGTAATAGGAAATATGGTACCAGAAGTTAGGAAATCAGGGTAAAAAATTGTATTTCAATTAGTTGGCTACTCAACTGAATACTAAGCAGATACTGATTGGTACCCAAAATGATCAGGTCAAATTGAGTACCACAGTTTTGATTGGTATCCCCTTTTTTCTGGGTATTCATTTTGTCTCTACCCTGGGTGCCAAGGGTAGAGACAACTGAGCATGCTCAGTTGTTGCTATTTTTTAAAAACTTTTTTTTACTTTTACTTTCAAACTTACAAGCCGGGAAGTATCGCATGGGATCCCTCCAGTAGGTAAGTAACCCACCCCTGACCTCCCTGCTAGCCCTTCCCCCACGTCCCCTTAATCACCCCACCCCTGACACACACATCCCAACCACCTCCCTAGTCTTGGAAACACACAGATATTCTCCAAGGGGCAGCCTGAACACTCGAGACCATTCCTCAGACCCTCGGAGAATACTCACATTTTTTTTTTCCTACTTGGAACCACCCTAGTACTTACTGTGGAGCTGCTGTGAGACTGCAGGCTTGTCACTGTGCCCTGCCTCCGCCTGCATTTTGCAGAAAACTGACCTTTCCCTCTGCCTTTCCAGCCATGCTGCACTCTGAAGAGCTTAGCTGGGACCCAACAGTAAATTATCTGAGTGGGGAGGGTTTCAGGGAAGTCCCTTCCCAGCTGTGTGCAACACCTTTAACCAGTCCCCGTTCCAGGGGGACCGATATCAGAGCAGCACACAACACAGCCCTGATCAGTTCCCCTGGAAACAGAGACTGATTAGAGTGTTGTACAAAACTGGGAAGAGGCTTCCCTGCTCCCCTCCCCACTCAGATAATTTGCTGTCGGGTTCCAACTAAGCTCTGCAGAGTACAGCATGGACTGGGAGATGGAGAGTAAGCTCAGCTCCCTGAAGAATGCAGGTGGAGGCAGCAAGCAGCTAGCAGCCATGAGACCAGAGACCAGCAGCCCCAGTGGTAAGTCAGCTGGTGTCCTGAGGTGTCCCTGGATGCCCCAATACTTTTTTTTTTGTTTAAAGCATTATTTCAAGAAATCTTGTGTGATCTCGCACTAGGACGGATATTTTGGTGAGATGTTGGTCCTGGTGTTAGCTCTCGAGAGAATTTTTAAAATGCTCATTTCAGCCATACTTCCTATCCATTCCTCCTCAACCTGTAATTTAAATGGATTTCACTAACACAGGGGTGGCCTGGGAGCCCAAATGCACACCCCATAGACAGGTCCATGCTGCCAGCTTATTGATTCTGCTTGCAGAATATATGAATGCGTGTTGAGAGAGGTATCTTCTTTCAGACTTTCAGAGTTACTGGGGGTGGGAGCCCACAACCACCGAGCCCACTTTCGGGAGCCCCTGCATTTTAGAACAACAGAACTAATCATCCAATATTCATATTTTCTGAGTTGATTTATACTGTTTTGGGGCTGCCAAGGTCATTGGGGCAAGAGAAAAAAGCAATATGGCGGCCAAACCCTTTCATTTGTTGCTGTTAGACAGCATAATGTGACATTATGCGTGAGTGAAAGGTCGGCTTACTCAAGAAACAATGACAAAATGATGAAATACTATCCACTGGTGAAATAATACCAAAATAATGAAATACTACTGCTTTGATGCAAATTGTATACATGGAAACTTGAAAGTCTAACTAATTTATCTAGTATTAACCTTCTTTGAATGTACTTATTGGACACTCTTAAGTATCTTGTATTCTCATCTTCTTGTATTCAGGAAAGTCATTCAGAATCATCAGTATAGTATTTACTTTACTCAGATCCAAAATCATCACCATCAGAATCATCTGAACTTGTTGAATTTCACTGTTCAGATTCCTGGATGTCATCAGATTCGCACGCATCCATCTTTGTATCTAACATTTCAACTTTGACAGATGTAGCGGACTCTACTCTTTTTCTTTTGTTTCTTCTTGTGGCTGGGTTTGTTTCAGACAGAGAAACCAAAAAAGCTAATTCCCTAGGGAATTTTATAGAAGACCCCACCCACAACTCACAATAGCAAAATAACAGGTGGGGATACCTTAGACAAACATAGCATTAATAAAATCACATATTTTTAAAATAAATTTAGACAACCATAAACAATAAATCTCAAAACAGATAAGTAGCCACAGGCATTGAAATCCTGCCTGGCCATTCATTTGCACAGGCTAAAGTTCCAATGGAACCCAGTGCCTCTGCAGTGACCGCGCCCCCAGGCTATGATGTTTTGGTGGACCACTGTGAAGAGAGCCTCACTGTTCTTGAGTGTTCCCCCTCCCTCCTGAGAGTCTCTGGTCAGCACAGTAGCACAGGCAGGGGGCAGGGCCACAGCTGCTTCACTGACTCAGCCTGCAACTGACTAACCGTTCCTGCCTGCCTGTTGCACGTGAGTCAGAGAGTGCAGCAGGAGTTCTTGGTATTGGCAGCCCACAGTAAGTTTATTTTTGGGGGGGGTGGCTAGAGGGTGGGAAAGGGCATGGGGCCCAAGGGGGGCAGTGCCCCCAGAGTCCCTATAGGTGAGTCTCCCCTGAACAACTTATATTGAACCATTTTGGAATCCATACCACCATTTTGGATTTTGGCAGTCATATTGCTTTTTTTTTCTCTTGCGCCAATGACCTTGGCAGACCCAAAACAGCATAAATTGACACAGAAAATACTAATATTGAATGATAAGTTTCATTTTTCTAAAAAGGCAGGGCCCGAAAGGGGGCTGGGTGGTTGTGGCCCCCTGGGGCCCACACCCACCCATGTAACCCCCAGTGTAAGCCCTGCTTACCAGCGGTGGCTCCAGAGCCCCTCTGGCCATCTGCGATGGTGCCTCGGTGGAACGAGGTGTGGCGTGATGCCGCCAGATGCAGCCCAGTACTCCACGGTGTGGGTGCCGGTTCCCATAACAACCAGCCCCATTCCAGGGTCATTGGAAGTGCCTCTCTCGCCCCATGCAGCATGGAGTTAACCCTGCACCCACCGTGGCACTCGGAACATCTGCAGGCGCGTGCAGGGGCAGGGCCTTCAGTATAACTGCCAGCGCTGCGCCCAGCTCCAGCGCTGGTGATCACAGAGAAACCGGCCCTGCCTAAAGCTAAGTAACGAGTTGCTTGTTGGTCTAGTGTCTTGTTGTGTGTATGTGTGGGTCTGTGGGTGTGAGTGTGAGAGCCTCAGTGCATGTGAACCCTTCCATGCATGTGACTCCCTTTTGTCTTCCTGAGCGTACTTGAGAGAGTGAACCGTGTTGCGTGAATGACAGTCCCTGCCCCCACCGGGTTTCATCCTTCCCCACTCCCTCCTGGTGTGAGTCCCTTGTTTCCTTTCCCTGAACCTGGGGCACATGCCCCCACCCCAACGTTGCTCCCCCACGAGTGGCCCTTCCCTTCCCCCACCTCGTGTGTCAGTGCCGAGTGAACAAGTGAGGCAAGACTCTGGGCTACCTGTATTGCTCTGCGCCCTATGATGATAGAGGCCTGATCTCATTGAGAACACTTGGGCCGCACTTCTAACCTGATGGGCACTTACCCTTGAAGCCTCATGAGCAGAGTCAGGACCCGAGTCCAAGTGTGACTGAGCTTACCCCGAGTGTGGTATTCCCCCGCCCCAGTGACACCCAGTAACTTTGAAAGTCTGAAAGAAGAGATCGTTCTTGACAAGAAAAACAGGAGTTACTATATTCTGTAAACAGAATCAATAAGCTGGCAGCACGGACCTGTCTACCAGCTAGTTTTTATTTGGCCCCTTTCCAGTTCATGGATCTGGTCCCTGGATCTAGTTCCTACCCCAAGCACTAAAAGAACAAGCTCAGAGGAAGGGAGCAGAGATTAATATGGGATGGATCCACTGCACAGACCCATGATCTCCTCTCTCTTCTGCCATCCTGAGTACACTGCATAAGCACCTCTTCTCCCAACTTCGTTGCAGCCCTCGGAGCTTGTAATAAAATTTTCCATGTGGGCCCCGGAGGGAAAAGGTTCCCCACCCTGCTCTAACCCAACAGAAGAGATTCCAGCTTATTTCTCCTTGGACGAAAACCAGCCTGGAAAAAGCTTCCCACAAAATTCCCACCGCTTGGGGAAGGAGTAAAGGCAGTGATGGAATAGACAGGAAAGACCCATGTGCCTTCTGGGAGATTATTGTAGGTTTGGAACAAGAAAGTAAATTGTTGCTCATGAGAAATTTTGCCACATTGGGAACCAGGATCAATTTCAGTGGCGTAGCTACCGTGGCGCGGGGGAGCGCATTTGCACCCGGGCCCTGCCCTGGAGGGGGGGGGTATAGGCAGGGATGGCCCGAGGCAGGGACGGCCCCCCCACCTGCAGTGGTGGCAGAGGGAGGGGTGAGGGAGGCGGAAGGGCGAAGGAGCCGGCGGCCAGGAAAAGAGTCCGGCAGATCTATTATCCCGGACGCCGTCCCCATCTCCGTCTCCCTCGCCCCTCCTGCTGCCGCCACCGCCAGGTGAGAATGCAGCCTAAGTTCTTCTGCTGCCTCCCCTCCCTGGCTCCAGTCCCTATCCCTCGCCTGCCTCTGCTGGAGCAGCAAGGGGGGCGGGAGATAAAGTTGTTTGTTTACAAACCTCTCCTGCCCACGTGCTGATGAGAAGGTTGCTACCTTGTAAAGAAGGTTTTCGCGATGGTTCCTAACATTTTCACAACTGGGTTGTGCACGTTCACCCTATTCAAATAATAGACCACATGATGTTCTCGAGCTCCTCTAATATAAAAAGCACTTTTCCCCTCAGAATGACAGTTCCTTCCAACCCTTTCTAGAAATATAAGAAAAAAATTCCATCTGGGGCTAAAAGGGTGGGTGTTGTGAGAATGTTCGGAGCCATCTCAAAAAACCTTATTTACAAGGTAGCAACCTTCTGTTCTTCTTCGCGTGGCTCTTCACATGCTATTTTTACATGGCTCTGCCGGGTGGGGGAGGTCCGTGGGCACGCCAGTGCATGGACAAGGCATGCACATGGCTGCACATGCATCCCTACTCACCCCCCACTCATCCACACCCATGGAGTAACTGCTGTGTCCCTCGGTTCCTCCGTGCTTGGGGACGAGGGGGGGTGAGTGGGGATGCGTGTTAGGTGGGCGTGCATGCACCCACACACACCATGGGTGCATGCACCACATTGTTCACACGGGGCTCCCCCACCCATGAACACACAGAAATCTGCATGTTCATGGGTGGGAGAGGCCCGTGTAAAAAGGGCTCTGGCAAAATGCCACTTGCTGGACAGACACTGGCCAGGACAGCCCCTCACCTTGACAGAGACACCCTGCCTGAACTCAAAGCAGGCCTAAGACTGTGCTAGGCCTCAAAAGAAGCACATGTCCAAGATGATAAGGACCCCCAATCCAGGGATTCCTCTGGGATCTTCTTCACCCAGCAGGAAACAGGAATCTGATTGGCCTGGACTGGTCAGCTAGAAGTTTCACCTGTGCCAGGTGACCTTGCCGAACAAATAAGAGGGAGGGGAAGAGGGCTTTAAAAACCTCAGACCCTCTCCGTTTTCTGTCTCTCTTCTCTGGGACTCTGAGGGAGTGTGTGATGTGACTAAACTCTGCAACGGTGGCCTTAGCCAGATTAAGACTTTGGACCTCATAGAGAAACCATCACCTATGGAGAATCAGACCAGGACTAACTAACTCTGTATGAGTAACTGCTTGCTTGCCTGCCTGCTACTCAGAGATACTGTACTAGATAGGCACGTTCCAAACAGGGTACCATTCCCCAAACCGGACTTGCTTTGCTCAAAGGATTATTAACCCCTGGATCTGTGCTTTTATTCCTTTTTAAAAAATATGTACTAGTAAAGTCTAAGCTTTCTTTTACCCTACTGGGTGTGTGTGTGCATTATTGGCTGAACATTATACATCTCCCTAGGCCAAGCTACTAAAGACGGGGAAATCTACCTATTTGGCTAGAAGCCAACCGCTTTGGAACCAAGGGAAGTTTCCGGTGGGTATCTCTGGGGATCTGCCTCCAACGCAGAGGAGGAAATCCCAGGAACAGAGTGCCAGGAAAGGGGAGTGCTTTTGGGAAGCTGTAAGGCTTATGCCTTTTGGGGGTTCACATTCCCTGAGTGTTGTGAAAGCCCGCTGAGAATCATTCAGGTGGTGGCAGCGGAATATCAAGTATTTTGGGGGGTTTGCCAGCTGTGGGAACCCCTGGTCAGAGATTTGGAGAAACACAGCGAGGTGGGTGGCTCAGCTGTATAGCGCCCCCTACTGGCGTTTCGCTGCAAGGGCCACATTCTCACAACTGTCTTACTTATAGTATCTTAGGTAGGAATTTAGGATGTAAAGCAATATATATTCTATCTTGGAAAATAAATCTGCAAATATGGTTGTGAGATTATTATGGCGCTATTTCACTAACTTTTCTTAATGAAGTTATTGCTAACAGGAATACTGTATTTAAACCCGCACCCTATAACCAGTTCATTTGCACCCCCCATATAATTAATTCACACTGCCCCGGGGGCACAAATTAAATGGTTATGGGTGGGGGCAGCATGAACTGATTATGGGGGCACAACTGAACTGGTGAATAAGTTTGAATTGATTATATAGGGGCAGGGGCACAAATGAACTGGTTATTGGGTGGGGGCAGCATGAACTGATTATGGGGCACAAAATGTCTCCATGGCATAATGCACTTAATAAGCTAGCTGCATTTTGGGTGTCTGGTGTGTTTGATAGCAGCACCTCTGGACTGGTCGCACCGCATGCATGCACAAGGCACAGGCGGCACCGGCAGCAAGAAGCAACAGGCCCTGGAGGCCAGACTGGCTAAGCTCACTCCCCTCCTCCAGTAAGCCAGTGGACACAGTCAGTCTCTCTGTGCCTGTCTCACTGCCCGCCCGGCTGCCGCTGCAGTGGAACCACTCTGTCCTGGGGAATGGTGGTAGATGCTTGGCTGGGGAGCATTGGGAGACCATGCTTGTCTATGGCCACAGTTATAACTCCTAGCTGCTGGATTTTGTATATTTAGAAACTGTCAGCAGGCCCCGCCCCATCCCTTAAGCCCTGCCCCATCCCTTAAGCTCCACCCACTTTGGGTTTTAGGAGTGCGCATGCGTGCACATAAGGGGCCCATAACTGAAGCTTGACCCCGGGCCCTTCTCAACCTTGGTACGCCCCTGATCAATTTACTGACCAGTTCCTCATACCGATGCGATTTCTTGATTCTCACAATACCGCAAGATACCATCCCAATTTACCAAATCTCCACTTATCGTTTACCGCATAATGTTCATTTACTGCTTACTGCATTGCCGAGGGTACCATTTTACTTCTGGGTTTGTTTTCACATTTCTGAGCCAGTCACTGGGTGCTCAGCCCACCCTTTAACCTCTCCCAGCGCTCCTTAACTTCCACTCTAGTGCTTTGTTGTTGTTCTATGATGTTCCCTTTGCTTTGAGCAATCTGCAACTGGATTGTAGATTAGTAAAGGAATCTGTGTGCCAGCCAATGAGTGATAAGGAAGTACAAATGAAATGCAGGAAAAGCAGCAGCAGTGCATCAGTATAACCTCTCGGGATTTGAAATGGATGGCAAAGTCGTAAATGGATTCCCGTTAAGTGAAAAGTCAGTAAATCAAGAAAATAAATGTTGGAGGAGACATTACCATGTACTGAGAAGTTCTTGATTCAACCAACATGGTATTGGGAACCAGGATTTTGATGAGATTTCCTGTTTTGGCAAAATCTTGTTTCAGCCCTAATTTTTGGAGAGAAGACCGTTATTTAATATCTGCATTTTGGGGGGTTGAGCCAGGCATGGCGTTTTCTTTGGATGTGTTTTATGGTCTGTGAATGCCTCGCACTCCTTATGTACTCCATGAATTCTAAGATCTTTTCTGGCTGGATTGGTTTGGTTTGTTATGTATGTAATCCTCTCACCAGCGGCTTTTACACCAGGAAATACACCTTTTCCTCCTCAATGAACTCTGTAGCCCTGCACACTTCTCTCCTGTTCTTGAGAAAGTTTAAGACATAAGGGGCAAGTTCCTCCTGAAGGAGTATCAGTACAGAAGCTAGTGGAGTTGTGCCAGCTTACACCTCCAGAAGAGCTAGTGCCATGAATTAATCAAAGAAAGAAAAAATCCTCTCCGGCACCTTTTGGAGCTCGTTATCTGTGTGGCCTGCAAGAAGTTGGAGTCACTGTTATCTTTAGTGATCCTTACGTGGGGAGATTCTGGATGGGAGATACTTGGCAAGAGGTTTCTGTTTTCTATGTATTTTCCCACCAGCAGCTAAGAAAATATCTCAGGAACCTCTTCCCTGGATCATGATGGGGACGGGCCGCCGTAAGCACATAACACAGGTGCTCTGCTCACTGTATTGGCTGCCTATAGCTTTCCAGGTCCAATTCAAGGTGTTGGTTATTCCCTTTAAAGCTCTACATGGCCTGGGCCCTGCGTACCTGCGGGACCGCCTCACCCCCCCACCCCCCTGTGTCCTGGAGCAGCCCCTGCAGCAGGCAGATACCTGGGGGATGACATTCAAGAGGGGGGCGTTCTCGGTAGCCGCACCTCGACTGTGGAACTCCCTCCTGGTGGGGGTTCGCTTTTCTCCGGATCTCCCCTCCTTCCGCAGACCATGTAAGACCTGGCTGTCTCGCCAGGCGTTCAGTGAGGGGGACGGGTAGTGGGTGGGTGGTTTCTTGGGGGGTGGGGGACCAGGTTACTTGGGACTTATTTGTTTAAATATTTCATTTTTTAAGGGTTTTATATTCTGTTTTATTTATCGTATGCAGCCCCGAGCTGCCATTGGGCAGGAAGGGGGAGAGTTATATGCTATGAAAATAAATAAATAAAAATAAATTTATTAGATGCATCCACACACCCCAGAATCAACCTGTGGTAAATGACTGTGGGGCACAGAAACACATGAATGGGGCAGAGCAAGGAAGTTGTTACTTATTTGTATTTATTCTTTCTCAAAGCACTGGAACGGCAGGATATCTGATGAAATGAACGAGGAATACGTTTGAAATAATAAAAACCAAAGGAAATGTCCATCAAGCTCAGCTCCCTGTCTCCAACAGCGGCCAAGTTCGGGCACATGGGAAAAGTGTCGCCAGTCACCATGGGCTGCTGATCACTCCCTGCTCCTGTCAGTAAGAAGTTCCCATCTCATAATCTACTTGGCTAATAGCTGTTAATGAACCTATCCAGTCCTTTTTTAAACCCAGCCATACTACTGGCCCTGACAACCTTCTCTGAAATAATTTTTCACCCAATACTCAATTAACCAGTGGAACTCCTTGCTGGGGGATGTTGCAAACGCCAATAGCATTATTGGGTTTTTAAAGAAAAGAAAAGAAAAAGAATTGGATAAATTCCTAAAGGGTGGGTCCATAAATAGCTGCTAGGTAAGTTGGTCATAGGATGAGACCATGACCATGGCAGGGAGCAAATGATGGAGATTCAATCCCTCTACCTATGTCCCATTGTGCCGGTCTCTGAAGCAGTCAAAACAGGCTAAGATGCTGGACAATTGGTGTGACCCAGTATGGCAGCTCTGGTGATCTTACTTTTCTGCAAGTTTTACCACTTAAAATTAGAATGCTATGGCACCCTCAGTGTTCTGGGTGCTTTACAGTCCTTATCTAGGTCACCCTCTCAGCCATCCTGTGAGGCAGGTCATTATCATTCCCATTTTACAGTTAGAGTACTGAGGCTGAGAGAGAGAAGGGAATTCATTTGCCCAACACCACCTGCTGAGTTCATGGCTAAGGCAGGAGTTGAATCCTGGTCTTCTAGGTGCACGGTGAGTACCTTAGCATACCTGTAATCTACTTTGCATGTGGTGGGTGTAAATAAATAATAATAATAATAATAATAAATAATGAATAATGATACATTCTGCAGGACCCTATAGCCCATAAGTGGCAACCCAGGAGGTCCCAGTTGAAACCACAGAGCTTGTTCCATAATCTGCTGATCGTCTTTCCATTGGCTTTTGGAACAAGCACAGAGAGGCTTTCGGCTCAACAGCCATTGCAGGGAAAGATTGGTAAATGTTCTTCCAGTTTTAAACCCACCACTCCAATCTGATTCAAAGAGGGTGCCCATTATCGCCCGGCTGTGCTTCTGTAGCTTTGTCGCTTTGCAAGCACCAGTCAGGAACTGCCCTCATGCTGAGGATTGGCTCAGAGAGGAGTAAAGAATGAAACAAAAAAACAGCCTGAGGGCTTTCTCTCTCAAATAGTGCTGCGCCCAGAACTTAAGCAGAATAAAACTGCTGCTTTGGCCCAGCAGTTTCTCTCCTCTTAACAGGAACCAAACATGCTCTTCTTGCAAAACAGACTCTAACATTTCTATGGCAACTGCCTCGCCGACTGTGAAAAATCTCCCTGACTCCACAGAGTAGGGACTGCCAAACCTGCTTCTCTTCTTGCATTTTTGTTGTTGATTGTTTGCTTGTTTTGTTTAGAAAATGGATGGGTCTGCCAAATAGTATCACATGCACCACCCCCCTTTCTCCCTCATGCCACCCTGGACTTTGTACAAAGCTGGTTGGTTGTTGCTTAGGAACCTGTGACATCATCCGCATTTTTAACGACAGGAGGCTCTCATCCTTTCAAGGCTTGGTTCATTGGGGAAAATGGGAGTGGAACTGGTTTTTAACCATGCTTGCATGGCTATTTTTAAAGGGAAATGGGGAGAACAAAGATTCAAGTGAAACACAATGTAGAGAAAGTAGGGTTTGCTGTGTTGGTCCCAAATATAGGTAATAGAGACAAAGTAGTAGAGTGATATCTTTTATTGGACCAACTCCAGGTGGTGGCATGGTTTAAATTCAGAGGGGATGTGTAAGGAAGTCTAATGGTGAGAGCAAAAGGGGCAATAGCCCCATTTGTGAGCTGTGAGTGTTGTGTTACGCTCACCCCCATCCTGTTTGTTAGGTTTCAGTACTCCCAAGATGTGGGTGAGTGTAACACACATATTACTCACCTCCCTGCTGCTCTCACCTCCTTCCCAGTCATTGCTCCGAGCAGTGCTGGAAGATGCTTTGGGGTATGCATTAGCACGCACAGGATTCCCTATGTAACACGGCAGGACACCAAGCATGGACAATAGGCCAGCAACATTGTATTTATTGTTTGTTTTGTATGGATTTCAAATGTAGTTGTGAGCTGCCCTGAGCGGTCTGTTGATGGGAGGGCGCAGGATATAAGTGTAAATATAAACAGTTTCCAATACCACCTATACGCTGACGACACTCTCTCTCTCTCCACTCCATACCTCTTCCCCCTCTGTTCAAGCTCGTCTCACCAACTGTCCGATCTCTCTGCCTGGATGTCTCAACGCCAACTCAAATTGAACATGGTGAAAACTGAACTCCTTATCTTCTCTCTCAATCCTTCCTATCCCTCTTCCCTGTCAATTACTATTGACAGGGTCTCCATCCTCCCTGTCCCCCAAGCTCACAGCTTGGGCTTCATCTTTGACTCGCATCTTACCTTCAAACATTGGCAACATTGACTCCGTTGCCAAATCCTGCCGCTTCTCCCTAAAACTCTCATCCACGCCCTAGTCATCTCATGCCTCGACTACTGTAACCTCCTCCTCGCTGGCCTTCCCCACTCTCACCTTTCTTCCCTTATCTCTGTTCAAAACTCTGCTGCCAGGATCATCCACCTAGCCCGTCGCTTTGACCATGTGCAGCCTCTCCTCTCCTCTCTCCACTGGCTCCCTCTTTCTGAGCGTATTCTTCACAAGCTCCTCATTTTCACCTACAAAGCCCTTCACAACCTCACTCACACCTACCTCTCTGCCCTGATCTCCCTCCAAACCCCTGCTTGAGTACTCCGCTCCTCTTCCATCCCCTCCCTCATCCTCCCACACCTCCCCTGCTCCCCCAACCGCCTTCGTCCCTTCTCCCTCGCTGCCCNATCCCCTCCCTCATCCTCCCACACCTCCCCTGCTCCCCCAACCGCCTTCATCCCTTCTCCCTCGCTGCCCTGCATGCCTGGAACTCCCTCCCTGCCCTCGTCCGCCTTGCCCCCAACCTCCACACCTTCAAGTCCCTCCTCAAAACCCACCTCTTCCGCTCCACCCTTCCTAACTCCTGCTAACCATCCCCACCCAGGATTATCCCCCACCTGTTATCTGTAAACTTCCAACTTACTGCAACCAAGCCAAGAGCGTGTACCTGAGCTCTCGCATCATCATGAATGTTGCATCCCTTGTCTCTCCCTCTGTTCCCCCCTCCCTGTCTCCCCTCGTCTTTAGTTTGCAAGTTCTCAGGTAGGGACCATGTCTATCTTATTCTTTGTAAAGCACCAGGTACATCGCTTGTGTTATATAAATGCTTATAATAATATAATAATTAATAAACGGTCAGGAGCACATCCACTCATGAGTGGCCATCATACCATTTGTTTTTACCATAAGAGAGAAATAAAGAAGGCAAAGGGGCTAACAGGACAGTGTCACATTTTGAGTTAAAGTATGGTCCTCTCTTTCCATACCCACCCTCTGAAGAGAGCAGGTATAAAAAAAAATGGGTAAACCTTTCAAATTTTCAGTAACCAATCTGGCAGCTCAAGTAGTAACCAGTACCCATTTGCAAAACATTGGATACCCATTTGGGGGTTTGGGTTTTAGATTCTTGGTTGGTTGGTTGTCATCCCCCCCCCCGTTTGATTATGTCCCCATTTTGGTATTTCATTTACATTTACATCATTTTAGCACTATTTGCACCATTATGTGCGTGCAAAATGATGCAACAAAAAACCTGAAATAATCAGAAAACTGAAATGGGATCCCTCAAAAGATGGATAGGCAAATATCCATGTTTGGCACTGTAGCAGGTCCAGACTTCCCAGTAGCTAAGTATTTACAGGATCAATTCATTCACACACCACAGTCACTCATTGGGAATTAGCATATATGTTTATTTACACATATAACACAGTGTCTTCTCAGACCAGACATCAAACCTTTGGCCAGTCTCAGTACATCATTCTCAGTGCATCACAGGATCAGGCTTCTACATATACAATAGCCTCACAGTCTTTGTCAGCTAGGCAGGCAGCTCTCCTCTGGCTGGGCTATTCACATCTCACTCACACCCAGTTCTGTGGTCAGGCTTGAGGCTCACACTCAATAACCTCATTAGCTTGGATCAGCACTCCAACCAAGATGTGCTTTCGTTGGCTTCCAAACCACTTCTGCTGCCTGCCTCCTCACTTTATATCCTTCAGAGTGGGCGTGACTTCAGCGCCACTCTGCAGCTCTTAAAGGGCCAGTAGCCCACAGGGACTCTGCCCTAGCATTCAGGTAGCCAAAAGGCTACCTGAAAACCCAAATAATACTTGCAAATACTGAACCCGTTGCCTGTTTCACCTCAGGTCAGGGAAGCGCATTCTTCAATGCGCCACTACAAAAAGCTGTGGGGGCTGTGTTTACATGCACTGGAAGTGGCCGCACGCCATAGGAATCAGCAGTGCGTGGGGCCTTGTGGGGCCTCTTTGAAGACATGTTCTGGAAACCCCGATATCGAGGTTGAAGAACATGCCTCCATGGTCACTGGTGTAAAAGCAGCCCGAGTCTTTAGCTTGATGTTAACAAGACTTGGTTGGAATCCCCCTTGCAACCATTGAATAATGGTAAACGTATACTACCATACACACCATCCCAACAAGCATTTCTTGTTGCTTTTTTTGGCTAAGCTGTACTGGAGATTTCTCTGTATGTATGGGGGAGTCATTTTGGTGTGACTCACTCTCTTCCACCTGTCGTAAAAGCAGAGTGTTCAGTTGTAGTGGAAGGTAAATGACAATCCATGCATAGCTTTGCCTAATAGCAGAGGCAGTCTGGATTGATCGGGAAAGCACAAACTCAGATACCTAGATTTGATTTCAAGTTCTGTTGCTGACCCACTCCGATCTTCGGAAATGCTTATAAATTTCTAGTGCCTCGACTTACCCATCTACAAAACAGGGGTGATGAACCCCTCACAGGGCTTAGCACACCTCACAGGAGATGTGTCATGCTTAATTAAAAGAGCTTTGAGATCCTCAGATGAAAGAAATTGTGATCAAGGGCAAAAACTGGTTAAGCACTTGGAGAGTGTTTGTAGCATCTTAGTGTCTTCAGTTTTAAAACATCCTCTGTACTAACCCTGTCCATTTCCTATCAGCTTATTACAGAATACCAGAACAAAAGACCTCTTACAGAACCTTTGTTTTTTGGCACTGGCTGTCTAGATTCAGACACAATTATTAAAAGGACATTTTTACTTGCATGCAGTTTTCTCTTTTGATGGGACAATAGAGCAAATAGACTAGAACACGATACAGGAATGACAGACCTGATCCTCACTGACGGCCAGATCCTGTTTCAACAAATTCTCACTCTGACTGTAAGTGGGGCCCAGGGGTTTCCTTGATTTTGAGTGGGGGGATTTTACCTGATTTTTACGTGGCTTTCTTTCTTGTCTTTTAATATATGAGGGGGTTAGTGGAATACATTTGTTTTTATTGGTGTATTTACGAACATCTTTTTGTGTTTTGGAACCCACCATGAGCATTAAGGGAAGGGTGGGGTAAGAATGTAAATCAATCAGTCCATCAGCTCCCTTCAGTCTCGATCTTCCTGGATGCCCAGCGCCAGAACCCCAGCAGGGAAACTGGAAACTCAGCTCTGCATTTTGGCCACTGGTGACACCAAGAGACACCAGTACAGCTTAGCCAAAAAAAGCAACAAGAACCATGTTCCAGAGTGTTTTGAAACTGCTTCTGCTGCTATCTGATAACCTCTCCTGTTGTCTGATAACAGCTAGGCAGGTGATGGGCCCCGATAGCTGCTGCTGATTGCGTGTGAATTATACGGCCAATATAGGTCGAAAGGTCTTGTTATCTGTTTCGGGATGATTTCAAAATATTCCGTATGCAGATAGAACCTGTATTTGTGACTCTAAGCAGGTGGAATCATTGATCCATATCTTACTTCAGTGTTCCTGATACAGTAAATTGTGAGCTCAGTTAATTCAGGCTGTTTTAGATTAATCACCTGGCCGCTCTGAGGAAACTTATGCTTAGATATTGCTTTCTGATAGGTCTCCGTATGTAACTTTGCAGTTTGGGAAATTTCTGAAAGCAGCTATGAAATATCGAAGGTTGTATTTGAAATCTTCTAAGTAAGGCTGAACTATGGTCATTGACATTTTCACTATTCATGTAAGGATTCACTGTATTTTGTTGTGGTATGCTAAATATGATTTGTCTTTTTTATATTTAATCATTTTATGTTTTTGGAGAATAGTGTAATGGTTTTATGCCACACAATGAAGTTTTCATTGATGATGATGATGGTTTTCTGTTTCTCTCCCATCTTTCCCCCCACCCCCCGTGCCCATACATTTGTGTCACCGACATGTCCTATACTGCCTATGAGAGTGTAAATTTATTACATACTCCACCCGGCGGTCCTTATCTGTGCTACCATTTTAATTACCAAAGTTGGGTGCTACCAGAGTCAGAGTTTGGGGTTATGGAAGCTCAGTCTAGTCATGTTTATTTTGATCCGTTTCAATCGGTATTGCCCACCGATGCGAGGGAGGTGCTTGGGGAGATGAAGGCAACCAGTTGTGAATTAGATCCTTGCCTGTCCTGGCTGGTGAAAGCCAGCCAGGAGATGTTGGGACAGGTATTAGCTGGGCTCCCCTTCAGGAGGGGAGGGTGTCGGAGGGACTGTTTCTTTTTGGGTGCTGAATAAAGCTGAAACAAGTCCCCTAAAAAATGAGAATATTCAATGAATTTCCAGCACTCAAATCCACCTTACAACATTGGGTACCAACTGGTACCCAATTGTGACCTGAGTTGGATAGCCAGTGTCTCAGAATGTCAATTTCAGGTACTGATTTTTCAACTTCCATCTGTATTTTTTTGACTTCGATGCCTATTCTTTGATTTTTATGTCCTGGAAAGTCAACTTCCGGTCCCAATTTTTTGGTTTTCCATTCCAATATGCTGAACACTGAACAGTAACTCAAAAATAGAGAAATCAGTACCAGAAGTTACTGACTTTGGGGGTTACTGGATACCCAATCAGTACCCAGATAACCAATTGAGTATCTGATGCGGTGCCCAAAAATGGGAGTACTACTCACAGTTACTAAATTAAGTACTCATTTCAGCTGTAACTGTGGAATCCCACTGTCCCTCCTGTAAGGGTTAGAGTCCCTCTTTCAGGAGAGAGAGAGAGAGAGAGACCAGTATTCGAGCCTCCGGCACTTATTTCCTGGTTGCCTCCCAAGAAAAATATTTGAGAGGGATGACAAGAAATGAAGTGGTGGAATGAGATGCAGGAGAGCTTCTGTCCTCCTTCATGCACTTGGAATGTGGAGGGGCATGAGCATTAAGTGCATGAAGGAACAGTGCTTATTTAATGAGGGGTGGAGCTTATTGGCCAAGGCAGTTGTCCCTGTTTGGTCACTTGAAATGTTGGCAATATGCTACAAGGTAAAATCCTCTGTAAAACTGGAGCTGAAATGGGCAATGGATTTATTATTTGCTGTTATTATTTGCATTATTAGGTAGCCTGTTGGGGACCCAGATAATGGTCGTTTTCATACAGACACTCGTAACACTGATAAAATGGGTGTTACATTTTATTATACGTGTTGCAGGGCTGCAGGTGTGCTCTATGGCTGCCCTACAACATGGATAATAAAATGTAACATTCATTTTATCAGTGTTAGAGTGTCTGTGTGAAAAGGGCCAATATCTGCAATTCAGGCAGGTACTAGCCTTTCCGTTTTCACCGGTATTCCATTTGGGTTTTTCAGTTCAATTCTTTCGGTTTTCCAGTCATTCAGGTATTAGGTTGCGTCATTTCTGGCAATTGCACATATGCAATGGGGCTAATTGCTGAAAGGACACAAGCAAAATACTGAAATACCCACCACCACCACCACCACCAAACCCCCACCCAAAACTGAAAAAACCCCAACTTGAAATAACTGAAATGAATGCCCAACAGAGCATAGAGAGATACCTATCACCTCTTGCCTGAATCGCCCTTTTTGGTTTGGATGAGGTTATACCTATTTTTTCAAGTCCTCATTTTATCTTTACCTAGACGAGCAAAGATGCCCTAATTGGGTGGAGGCTTGGAGCTGCTCCTGTAGTAGGAATGCTCAGCCCAGTGGGGATGACAGGATGCTGGTAGAAAACTGGCTCACAGGTTGACAGATGTTTTCTAGCCTGTGAACGGTGCCAGGACAAAGGAGATTATTATTATTATTATTTATTTTATTAACAAACATTTATATAACGCCAGCAGTGTACCTGGCACTTTACAAAGTAATAAAATAGACACAGGCCCCTTAACTGTTAGGTGTGAATTATTATTATTATTATTATTATTATTAACAAACATTTATATAACGCCAGCAGTGTGCCTGGCACTTTACAAAGTAATAAAATAGACACGGTCCCTGCGAGACAGGAGCTGGGGGAGAGATTTAGGAAGGGGAACAGAGGGAGAGACAAGGGTTCTAACATTCATGAAGATGCGAGGTCTCAAGTGCACGTACTTGGCTTGGTTACGATGAGAATGACAGCAGGCAGGTCCATGTGGCAAGGATAAGGGTAAACCGATCGTAGGTATAGGAATAGTGGCTCAGCAGGATAAAGAGTCAGACAGAGCAGAGCGAAAGAGGTGAGTTTTAAGGAGAGATTTGAAGGTATGAAGGGAGGGGGCAAGGCGGATGTGGACAGGGAGGGAGTTCCAGGCATGGGGGGCAGCAAGTGAGAAGGGACGAAGGCGCTTAGGGGAGCAGGGAAGGCGTGGAAGGGTGAGAGAAGGGACAGAGGAGGAGCGAAGTGCACGGGCTGGAGTATGGAGGGCGATAAGTGCAGAGAGGTAGGGGGGAGCAAGGTTGTGAAGAGCTTTATAGGTGAAGACTAGGAGCTTGTGCAGGATTCGTTCAGGAAGGGGAAGCCAGTGAAGCGAAGAGAGGAGGGGCTGCACATGGTCGAAGCGACTGGCGAGGTAGATGACCCTGGCAGCAGAGTTTTGGACAGAGATGAGGGGAGAAAGGTGAGACCGGGGAAGGCCAGTGAGAAGGAGGTTACAGTAATCGAGGCGAGAGATGACCAGAGCATGAACAAGAGTTTTGGCAGACGAGACAGAGAGAAAAGGGCGAATCTTAGCAATGTTATGGAGGGAGAAGCGACAGGATTTAGCAACAGAGTCAATGTAGGGTTTAAAAGAAAGGGCTGAGTCAAAGATGAAGCCTAGGCTACGGGCTTGGGGGACAGGCAGGATGGTGACTCCATCAATAGTTATTGACAGTGAGGAAGGAGAGGAAGGATGAGGGGGGAAGATAAGGAGTTCAGTTTTAGCCATGTTGAGTTTGAGTTGACGTTGAGACATCCAGGTAGAGATGTCAGAGAGACAGTTGATGAGACGAGCTTGAACAGAGGGAGAGAGAGAGGGAGTAGAGAGATAGAGTTGAGTGTCATCAGCATCGAGGTGGTATTGGAAGCCATGGGAGGCAATGTGTTTGCCTAAGGATGAGGTATAGATCGAGAAGAGGAGAGGTCCAAGAACAGAGCCTTGAGGAACACCAACTGAGAGGGGGAAGGAGGAGGAGGCGGAGTTGGAGAGATACTTGTTCCTGGCCTCTTGGAACTAGAGGGCTGTGTCATGGTGATAGGGTTACTGTACCTCCCCTTTAAAAGAGGACGCTTATGAAAAATACATGGTGCAGGGCTACATTGGTTCCAGTTCAGGGCTGCATTGGTTCCAGTGCAGCCCTGCACCATGTATTTTTAATAAGCATCCTCTTTTAAAGCAGAGGTATGGTAACCCTACATGGTGATGGGGATCCCTTAGCCACCTCCTTTGAGAGGGGCAGTTGCACTCAGTTCCTAATGGATCCATCAAATCCCAGGTATAGACTGGTGAGTCCAGTATTCAACTCTCCCTCTCAATCTCGAAGGGTTGCGACCCAGTGGTCACCAAGGTCTGATCCAGCCATTCCCCTCTGGGCTACTGGAGCGGAGAGGAGCTGCCTGATGCCCATGGAAAATAAGAGCATTTTCAGATGTGACACCCCCGCAGAGGTTTCATATCTGCTCCCACCCGGCCAGAGGTTCACCATGGGCAGGAGCAGAAATTACCATGGCAGGGCTTAACAAGGGATGTGTACTGGGCTCCCGGCCAGTGCACAGCCTATGTTAAGCCTTGCCATGGTCTGGGGTTGGCGTCCCTGGCCTGTGGTAGGGTGGGCCATCACATCTGATGGCACGCTCCATGGAACCCTGGCACATGGCCGGAGCAGTTCCAGGCAGGCACAGTGGCCTCATAGGCCACTGCACTCACCTGTCAGGGAGGAGGCAAGCCCACGCTGAGGAGCATGGGGGGCAGGGCCGTGTGGACCCACGTCTACACATCCCCTGCCCTCTCCCCACCCCGGCCCCTGTGCAGATCCCCGTCATAATGCCTCTATACAAATAAAGGATGCGACCACACCTGGAATATTGTGTGCTGTTTGGTCACCCCATCTCAAAAAAGACATAACTGATCTAGAAAAGGTACAGAGAAGGGCAATGAGAATGATAAAGGGTATGGAACAACTACCGTATAAAGAGAGGCTTGACAAGCTGAGTCTCTTCAGCTTAGAGAAGACCAGACTGAGAGGGGACATGATAGAGGTTTAGTCCACCACCATCTTGAGTGGTGTGGAATGAGTAGATGGGGAACGGTTATTTACCCTCTCAAATGGTACTACAACTAGGGGACACTCCATGAAACTAGCTGCCTGTAGATTTAAAACAAATAAAAGGAAGTACTTTTTCACTCAACGCATAATTAAGTTATGGAATTTATTGCCGGAGGACGTTGTCAGGGCCAGTAGTATAGCTGGGTTTAAAAAAGGCCTGGATAAGTTCTTAGAGAGTAGGTCCATTAATGGCTATTAACCAAGTAGCTTATGGGATGAACTTCTTACTGTCAGGAGCTGGGAGTGAACAACGGGGAATGAATTGCCCATTGTGACTGTTGGTTCTTCTCCCATGCGATCGAGATTGGCCACTGTAGGAGGACAGGATGCTGGGCTTGATGGACCATTGGTCTGATTCAGTATGACACTTCTTATGTTCTTATGACCCCAGCCCCGGCTACTGGAACGTTTGTTCAGCAGCCAGGGAGACCCCTGCTCATGGTGAGGGGGCTCACCCTGGGATGGGTTTAAGTGTGGAGGCTCACTGAGCGGTCATGTCTAAAAATACCCTAAGAGAGCAGGGGGATGTGAGTTAGCAGTGGGGAGGGGTGTGTGGCTTTTCCTCTGAGCTTGGAAAGGGAGGCTCAAATTGCCATTTGCCTCAGATCTCTAAAAGACTCAAATAGGCCCAGCCGCTAACATTGAGGGTTTTCTATTATTACTTGAAGGGGTGGAGCCTATTCTTAGTTTGGGGGTGGGGCTTACTGGAAGAGTCATTCATCCTTAAAGGGATGGTGCAACGAGGTTCTGCTACCCTCTTTCTGACATGGCCCCGCCCCCTTTAGAACACTGTGATGTCATGATGCTCCATGGGGGCAGAACCACATGTGAACGGGGGCAGGAGAGTTTCTTACCACATCTGAGAATGTGGCATCCCTACAGTCTGACGTTTTCTTTAACGCATAAGACTTGCTACCATCATCCATACCTTTGGCCCTTGAAGGTTAGACATGGCTGAATACACCCTTCTTTGGGGCTAAATCTTAAAGCAATTCCGTGCCTGAAACTGCCATGGAAACTGTCTGCCTGCTGGGTAACTCCGTGTTCTATATGTAACCCAAGGGGTTTTAAGTTTTAACAGTTTATCACAGGTTGGGGAAAGGATGCTCTTTATCTCCATCTGTTGGAGAGCACAAGGAATGACATCAACTGTGTTTGCACCTATAACTTTGTTTTCGTAAAGCACTTCATTTACATAAGTGATGACACACACCTCCCCATGCACTTTTGAACATTTGTGGGGACTTCTTGAACACATTCGGACACATGAACAGAAATGGACTTGGGTCCATGGTTGCAGACAATAGCCATGAAGGGGGAAAGTTCAGAAACATTTGAACCAGGGTCATGTTTGGAGGTCACCATGACCTGCTAGACCCTCAGAAATGGTTGGGAAGCTGACAGGTGTATGTAAGTCAAGAGAGTGTTTTGTATGAGCTGCTTGTGCATCTGGAAGGGTTTTTTTTGGGGGGGAAAGTGGTTTTGTATTTCCATTTTTTAAAAAAAGAACTGATTTTGGCAATGTTTTCTAGTTCGATAGATGTTTGAAGAACTTCTCTTGTTTATTTTGCATCCTATTTGGAACACTAAGAAATTGTACTAGTAATGAGCCCCAATGAAAATCAGCACCCACCCAGCATGGGAGTTGCAGGTGCTGGTGGGATATCACTTAGCTGGGTAAACAAGTGGCTATCTGGACTCCTGAAGAGAAGAGCAGCAGCAGCAGTGTGTAGTGTGTGAGTGCCTGTACAGGGAACCTGCACCTTTCTCTAGGATCAGTGAGATACAAGGAGCTCCTGGAAAGAGCATGCCAGCTCTAGAAGTCATGTCTGCATCAGTGGTGAGGTCTTCCAGGCTGAGAACAAGAGGATTCCCAAGATATGCCTTCATCCCTCCATGGACTCCCCTGGCAACAAACTGTGAGTGGGCGATCAAGGAACTTGTTAAGAGACAGACTCATGAGCGGTTGCTTGGAGGGTAGGGTACCAGATGTAGTACTATCTACTGCATGGGGTTGGTCCAAGTACCACCTTAGTAATAATGTTTTGCACCGTCAGTATTTCATTATTCCAATAAAGCTTGTTTGCTTAGAAATCCCTCCCAGGTTTCTGGCCAGTGGTATTAAGTAATAAAGTACCCCTAGAACAGTGAGCCCAGCACTTCTTGCTACTGGTTCTGTTGGCACAAAGATGACATATAGAATTATAGAGTTGGAAGGGACCTTGAGGGTCATTGAGTCCAACTCCTTTGTTGGGTGTAGGATGACTACAGCTGCGGCATTCCCAACCAATGGCTGTCCAGCCTCTTCTTGAAAACCTTGATTGGCAGAGAGCCGATGATCTCCTTCTACAGCTTGTTCCATTTGCCAGACAGCTTTTTGCTGTCAGGAAGTTTTTTTTCCTGATGTTTAACTGAAATCTGCTTTCCAGTAATTTGAGCCCATTGTTTCAGTTCTGCCCTCTGTAGCAATGCAGACCAGCTCCATGTCATCTTCTTGGTGGAAGTACTTTGAAGACTACTATCGTGTCTCCCCCCTTATCACCCACCCATCACACATGTTACAAGTCTGCATAGAGTACCAATGCGGCCCTGAGATACGCATGATGGGGGAGGAGGTGCTTTTCTAAAACACGCTTAGTCTTTTTGCTTGGCTAAACATACCCAGTTCCTTCAACCTTTACTCAAATAGGAAGCACAAGACATGTCTGCTGCAATGCCTGTACTGGGCATCTGTAGTGTCATCTACATTGCAGATGATACTGCTGTTAAGTGTATTTACAGCTGGTTGAAGAACCATACCCAAAGAGTGTTCTTAAATGGCTCCCCATCAATCTGGAGGGAGGTATCAAGTGGGGTGAGTCAGGGCTCGGTTCTGGGCCTGGTACTGTTCAACATATTTATTAAAGACTAGGATGAAGGAGTACAGGGGATGCTTATCAAACAAATTTTAAGATGACACAAAACTGGGAAGGATAGCTAACACCTTAGAAGACAGAAACAAGATTCAAAATGGTGTTTACAGGATGGAAAACAGTGGTGGCTGGCCTCCCAGGGAATTTGGGGCGCTGACCCCCCAAGCGCCAAGGGCCCGGCAGTGCCGCCGTTTGTTTTTTTGTGTTGTTTTTTTTAAAAAACGCACCACCCCCGCTTCCCACAGCTGTTTCAATTGACTTCTGGGATCCACTCCTGAGGAGTGGGTCCTGGAAGGCTAAAAAAAGTGAAGCCCAAGCCGCGTTTTCCAATGGAAAATGCAATTTGGGCGGCTTAGCGCTCAGCCCGGCTGACCTCCTCAACT
The DNA here is from genome assembly GCA_003113815.1 of Sphenodon punctatus. NCBI lineage: Eukaryota > Metazoa > Chordata > Lepidosauria > Sphenodontia > Sphenodontidae > Sphenodon > Sphenodon punctatus. The sequence continues at coordinate 12,887,833 of QEPC01009472.1, read as the reverse complement.
CTACACAGCACGTATAGGACGTGCTGTGGAGGGAGAAGCTAGAGGCTTCCATTGTGCTCAGTGGGCGCAAGGAAAGCTCTCACCAGGGCGCTTGTTTAAAGCACCCTGGCGAGATGCCTTGGGCCAGGCGCCTGAGGCAGGGAGCAGTGCGCATGCGCGCTGGTCCCTGCCTCACATGCTGAAGAACACGGCTGCCAGAGGCGCGCTGTTGGAGAGCATAGATCTCCAACTACCCGACACCAGGCCAGCTGCTTCCTTGTTGCCGCTCCCCCCCCCAATCTGCCACTCAGAGCGGCGGGGGGGGGGGGGGGG